>OZ017738.1:193254476-193394476 GCA_963969285.1 Odontomyia ornata
TTAGTGTTGATGAATTGTGTGTTACAGTTTGCACTTGTGTGCATTTAAAGCAGCAGCAATATTTAATGGAGAAACAGATTTTATTGTTAAAGAAACGTACAAATGGTTTAAACAGAGTTCACTTAGACGTTTTAAATATTCTCAGATATTCAACCTTATTAATGGTGATAAACTAACTCCATTGAATTTTGTTCAAATTTAGCAAACTCGTAGGCTTTCTCGTTATTATGCCGTAGATAGAATTTGTTCTTAATACTTGGAATTGCAAAAATTTGTTCTAACCAGCGCGGATAAAGAGCGTTGTCACACTGCCTGGCTTTTACATAAAACGTACCAAAATAAAAGAAATTGTTACGATTTACTTTTTGTAAAGCCCATTTTAAAGCTAATCAATTCGCTGAATTTATATTTTTAAAAAGACAAAGTAGACTTATTTCAAGCTTGTGTAGAATTAAAAAGTTTCATAATACTTATAGCCTCAAAAATCTTCAAAGAGCAGTCAATTGAGAAGATTAATATCAATAAACTATCTGACATCTTTCTTGATAAAAATAATTTCATACATGTAACCGACATTCCTCTTAATCAGGAATTAACTGAAGAGATTTCAAAAACGATTGTCAAGAATTTATAATAAGTTTAATTAAAGAATTAATCCAAAGGCTTCCTAATGATGTTAATTTGTTTAAAGAAGCTTTCATTTTGTCTCCGCAAAGCTGCTTAAACCACATTAGAATACCATTTAGCCAACTTCTAGTTCACTATTTCCAGACTCAAAAACAAGCCAAGCTGAAATGGAATGTGACCTATTATTGACAATTTCTTGGAAAGATATCTTTAAAAACGATTTTCCAGAATTCCGCGAAGAATTTTGGATTGAAGTATTTCATACGAAAACCGCTTTATGTGAAAAAATGTTTGCTAATACGTGTATAAGTGAATTGGCTCTTATTTTGCTATCTCTGCCACATTTGAATGCTTTTGTTGAAAGGGTTTTCTCAGTAATGAATGGGACAAAACCAAAAATACGCAATCGGCTAATGCTAGAAATTTTGGAATCAATTATTCGTATAAAATGTTTCCTAAAAGTAAAAAATTTATGTTGAAAAACCATGCCAATTACCAAAGACATGCTTTCTCGACTTAATTTTTCTATCTACAATATAACCAATTGCGATGAAAATTCAGTTCTAATAGAAGAAGAAAACTGTTTAGAAACAGCTTTAGATATAGATACAATCCAATTGCTTTAAGACAAAAAATTATGAAGTTTATTTTTTCTATGTCATAGACGACTGTTGATGTTTCTTCTGTTTTTTACTTGCGCAAACCAGGATGAAGAAACACGCAATTGCCTTAAGGTTGTAATGAATTGGCCCTACGCCACTGACGATAATTCGTCAGTCGTTATTGACGTCGACGATTTGACAGCTGAGAGGAAGATGAATGTTTTGGTAGTGGAATTTGGAAAGCGGAAGACTCCGGTACAAATGGCTGGACGGCCATGAGGATTTTCAGCTGTTATTGGGCTCGGGAAATTAAATAAAAATATCCGCGACCGATTAAAAACAAGTAATTTCTTCAAGGACCAAATTTCTTAACGCGAGCGTCATTACTGTGAAATAACTTAAGAAAAGTTGTGATTTCTGTGCCGTAACCGTAAGAAAATTGTGCAAGAAGTCGAGTGCAGAAACGGAGAAGATGGGAGGAAAAATTTCTGTCCGAGTTCCGACGTCGCGAACTAGATAAAAAACAAATCTCTATTTTCTGCCAGAAAAAGCCGTGCGAATGCAAAGAGCTTCGCTGGATCGGAGAATAGAGAAGCTTGGTAAAGGGCGGAGTACCTACCCACAAATTAGAACCAAGGAAGTTCACTATTCGACCACCCGTATTACATTACTAAGTAATTCATGAGATTTCAACTACAAATTTAAACGGCGTATCTTCTCACAGTTTCTATCAGTGCGGATCAACTAAAGGCGGTCATGGTGAATCGGACAAGCGATGGAGGATGCCTTGTTGAGGGAGGTGACAGAGTTATGGATAAATATATAAAAGGACATTTGGAGGTTAGCAAGTAAGTTTTACGATTCATTATCGGCAGTGCCCACGTCAATCATTTGACAGAATAAGTTCTGGGGCAAGATATAATTTGCACACAACCTCACTCTTGATATCGTGCGATAGATTAAGCCTAGGTTTGGAAGCTGTTTCCAAAAGTTAAGGTAGATGATGGTAGTGATGTGGACTCATTATTCCCTTAAGGCTGTTGATATGCCCTCAGCTATTAGACTAGCGAAGCGACTTTTTTATTTAGAAGAATTCAAGAAGAGTGACGTTCTAAGCCATTTAAGCAAAAATAACGACTTTAGTTGAGCTCATTTGGCGAGTCAGGGTGAACTGATATCAAAGTCTTTCCAAGGGGCTGAAGAAGGTAGCAGTGCAAATTGTCAGAATGACATGGTCATGGTCAGAATGACATGGTGATGAATTCGATCGATGAACACAACAAGTTCAATGGAACCAACGGGATCAGCTGTGAAAGGGTGGAGCACCTTTCTTCAAATTTGAACCAAAGATTGTTCATCTATCGAGCTCACATCCTGAATCATATTCCAACCATTTTGCAGGCCAAAAATAAAAAAGTAATAGTGGTTAATCACGACCATCGCAATGAATTTGCGCATGTTAATGAGGCTGCTACCGACCCAATTTTCCTCGAGGATCACTGTTTGGGTAATCTGTTGAAAAGGAGGAAAATTCGGCTGTTGTGTACCCTTACCTTACAGCAGTACAAAAAAGAAATCATAAATGGAATGAGAAGAATTGTGATTGAATGGATGACGAAGACGAGCGAAGAAATAAATTGTCAAGAAGAAGTTGTACTATTAACACTTAACCATATCGATAAATTTTTCGCCGCGGTATTAGCAGGAAAAACTCAATTACAAATTTTAGCAACAAGTTTTTTATTGCTAGCATCAAAATTACGTGAACAAAGTTGTCGTGGATTGCTCGCGGATTTATTAGTTTTACGAGTAGAAATAGATAACAGTATTGTGAAACATGATCTATTAAATTGGGAATGATATGCCCTGAGTAAATTGAATTGGGACTTAACGTGCGTCGGACCATTAAATTTCCTAGAATTATGTTATTTCTTGTACGATTGCGATGCTTTGTTGGTGTATAATAGATAAAAGAAATTATATTCTCTCAGGTTTTTCATAGCGCTAGCATATCTCGAAAGGGACTATAATAATTAGGACTCTACATAAAAATATACCCACAAAGAATGATAACGAAGGAGTTTGAAGATAAACATGAAATTCTGTCAAATTTAAATGAATAATTTTAGTACCCAAAATACTGTATATAATTTTATTTATTTATTAGCTATCCTATACAGGATGATTTTGGCCAATCGTTATAATTTCTAAATAATCAAATAATATTTAATGATGCATTAATATAGGCAACTGAATTCAAATAAGTGAGCTAATCGAACTTTATTTATAAACACAATCAGTTTGTGTAACAGATACAATATATAACAAAAATAAAAAAAGGCTAACGCATATTATATTTGCAGAAAATATTGAATTAAATTTGTAAACTGAAAAACTATGAAACCAGTAGTGAATTATTTAGAGCAATATAAAACATATACAGACAAACAAAGTAGCAATGAATAATTTTTAGAATCATGTTTGACATTATACATTTAGTCGTTTGAGTAGTGAAACGTACTATTATCTTGAAAAGGCTGTTCGGTTATTTTTCATGGAAATATTTCGAATATTTTAAAATTTCGATGGTAGCGATACTGACGTAAAAAGAAGTTTGTAAATAATCTTGCCTAGTATATATTATGACTCCAGGGATAGGACACAACGCTTTTTATAGAAAAGTAGCAAAGTATTTCCAATCTTATTTGAAATTAGTAAATCATTCTTTTCATAGTTAATCCGATGAGAACTCCCTTTCCTCGCCCCAAAGTTCCCAAAGTTACAAGTATTCCCTTCCTCGCTTCCTTTTTTTTTTGTTATAATTAGCAAAGGATTTGATCTTTATTTATATTTTTATTATATATATTATATCTTATTTTAATATTGTTGTTATGTATTGATTAAAATTAAACAAATGAAAAATAATTATTATAAAAAAAGAAGGGAAAATAATCAAGTCGCCTTCAAATTCTTAGAGATGTCAAGCAGATTATGAGCTGAATTTTTTTTGTAATTATTTGAAAGAAAAAAAATAAACTGAAAAGTCTTACGGTGTAGTTGTAAAACGAATATTTAAGATTAAGTTTAAAAAGTTAAGGGAATAAATTAAATTTAAACTTTGAATAAATTCAAGCTATGGAAGAATCAATAAACGACATGAATTGCTAATCTAACAACGACTTTCTTTCCAGCAAACCCTTCTCTTCCAGCAGGAATGGCAGCGAGCGATAAGTATGCCGTTACGAGGGTAGGGTTTTAGAAATCCGCGGATGGCGGGTTTCGCGTCACGTTCGGTACGCGACACCATAATTTGCGTTGCGTTTTTATTAGAGTAATGTTTTCCAGGTTCGAGTTAAAAGAGTATATTTTTCGGTACCGCGTCGGTGATACTCGGGATCGCGAAATTATATGCATTTTTGGTTGTTGTCTGGATGAATTTAAGCAATACGGAATAAAGTAAGGATAGGTTTCTCTCCCGTCTGTAAATGTTGTCGACGCGTTATTAAAACGGGCATGTGAACCGGTGGCTGAATTTTTGTATTCCGGACTTAGTCTGCTCACGCAAGACCCGCGCCCGAACTCCTCTCCAAACTAGCTAGCTAGCCAGCAGCCACCTCGGAGTAGATTAA
The DNA here is from genome assembly GCA_963969285.1 of Odontomyia ornata. Taxonomy (NCBI): domain Eukaryota; kingdom Metazoa; phylum Arthropoda; class Insecta; order Diptera; family Stratiomyidae; genus Odontomyia; species Odontomyia ornata. The sequence continues at coordinate 193,259,335 of OZ017738.1, forward strand.
GGGTGTCCGGACTTGTGGACCTGTAGCGTACAGTCCGTTGTCGAGTCCCAAGACTTCACGTCTGGAACCTATAAGAGGTCGGTTCCGATTTCGTTCGAGCGAATTGAAACTGAAAATCATTACAAGGTGTAGAAGGAACTAAGTTGATTTAGTTCCTTATTTTCTATAATGACATGAAAGACTGATTATTTTTCATTTTTGTACTTGCAAAGTATTAGAATAGAGAGACTGATTTATGTTCAATGTTTTCTTACATACATATATATGTATATACTCGTAATATTTTCTTTCAAACGTTGGAATAAACTTTACTTTATTGATTAATTCTGCCTTCTTTTGTTACGTAAACATTCTGGCCATATTTTCAATTTGAAGGACATGCAGGTAGCAAATTTTTGTTCATTGGGCATATTTGGGCTACTTAATTTTTGGGATCAGGCGTTTTTCAAAAAAAGTATCTGGCATCCCTGATTCCATATATGGTTTTGCAACTGTTTCGTGTTCTTCAAAGTCCTTTTTGACATTTTCTGATTCTCTAGTTCAAAATTCGTTTCCAGTGGTTTAGACACGGGATTGCAGTCAGCCAGGTTGAAACGCATCAGAAGGGTTTTCAAATAAATTGTTTGATTCATTTTTAGAATTTTCTCATTTAGTCTCGTGATGTTAACCCCGAGAAATGAGTGCAATTTTCAAGGTCATTAATCTTGAATTTGTCTTTCGACTTTTTTTCATGAATGAAAGGCATTTTTGATCTTTTTCAGCGTGAATTATCTTATCTACGTGGAGTAACAAGAAAATTTCATCGTCAAATTTATCCAGGTAGAGGCATTTGTCCGCTTTTTTTGCACGAGTGAAATTTTTTTTGCAAAATTGTCAAAAGTTTCATTAGAGGTATTTAGAGCTTGTTTTAATCCATACAATACCATTCTCGGTTCATTTTATTTCTCTTTTTATTCAGAAAATCCTGAATGAATTCTCATGAAGATTTTTTCTTTCAGATATCTGTGCTAGAATGCAATTTTGAAGTCAAGTTGCTGTGTATAGAGTTGATAGATATTTATGACAGCCAAAAAAGCTCGAAGAATGGTGAATTGTGCCACAGGTGCATATGTTTCCCCAAAGTCTAGGCCTTTATTTCCTATTGCAACTAGTCGTGCTTTTCAATGCTATCATTCTTTTGAGTTTAAAAATCCACTTGCAATCGATTGCTCGTGCTCCTGGTGATAAATCAATAATTTCCCAGGTTTTGTTTTCAATCAGTGATTTTATTTCTTGCTCAATAGCTCCCTTCCGCCCCTTTCTATCAGGACGTCCCTCGGATTCTTCGTTGGTCTGTGGGACATGGTCAACGTAAATAGCAATGTGAAGTCCTTAAAATGTCTAGGTAATATCGAGTTCCTGTGTACTCCTCCTGAGTGTTTCTATGGTTTCTAGGTTAGGATCTACTTTTTCCACGATTTCTTTTTGCTTCTGCTTACTTCTTTTTCCATATCTTGAATTTCCACGAGTTTTTTGTCACTTCAGATTTTTCGATGAGTTTTTGTCGCGTTCGTTTTCATTGAAGTAATCCAACCAGTTTTTTGAGCTCATGGTACTTCCAAATTTGAATTTTGACTCAGATTGAGCGTGATTCAAATTTCGAACTTATGATTTCCTTGGGTATTTTTAGGAAAGCAAAACATCCGAATATCCTTATTTTCACCAAGTTCGGTTTTCCCCATATCGCCAGTATTTCAAGTTGGGCAAAAATTGATCAGATATATGAATTGCACTGAGACATGCCTGATCCCAGAAATTTTTTCCAAGCTTTGAGTTCAGTGGCATACATCTCGCTTTTTCGATGATGGTACGGTTCATATGCTCCGCGACGCGATTTTATTGCAGTGTGGACCTTAGGGTAAACTTTACCTGGATTCCCTTCTCCTCACCAACAGTTTTTAACTCGTTACACATGCACTCGCTCCCGTTATAAAACCAAAGTCTGCTCATAGACTATGAAAATATGCTGTTGCCATTCTTTCGAATATCTTCAGGTACTTGAATGTTTCTGATTTTGCTCCCGGAGGATACGAGGCTGCAAAGTGACTAAAATGATCAATAAATATGAGTTAGTCCTTTATGCATCGTGAGATGGCGGAGTAATTGGGCCAATGAGGTCGCTGTACCTACTTTCTTTCTACACAAATTTCTTCGGAAGTTGTTGTTTCGTCCACTGATATTCCAAAAGCCACGTTAGACAGACGTTAGACGCTGTCATAATGAAGATGCCTCATGCCTTTTTGGGTATACGTTGTTCGTCCATACGATTCATGTATCCAGCCCATTGCAGCTTCCACAGTCTTACAATCGTTGAGACATCCGGCCCGTCCAAAAATTTCATACAGCTCATGTTGTATCGAATTCGCCATTGGTCCCCATCTAGCTTCGCTCCGATTATTCGTCTCAGGACCCGTCGCTCAAAGGCGTTGAATATATTTGCGGATACTTGGGTTAGGGTCCATGTTTCACACGTATAGTATAACACAGGCCTTATCACAGATTTGTATACTTGGAGCTATGTTTTCATGTGTATGCATCTGGTCTTCAAGACCGCCAAAATTGAATAAAATATTTTATTGACGAGCTGTATTCTTGGGCGTATTTCATCTCTTTCATTACCGGTTCTCGTTATTTTGGCGCCTAAATACACAAATTCACCAACATTTTCGATACTGTATTCGCCAAGTGTGATGTTTTGTGTGCTTGAGGTATCTTTTCTCGACTGCGTCATGAGCTTTGTTTTATTCTCATTGATTTGTAGCCCTACTAGTTTTGCTTCGCTGTCCAGTTTCAGGAAGAGTTCTTTGGTAGTTGTTAATGGGCGTGACAAAATGTTGATGTCGTCCGCATAGTCTACTACTTGGCTCGACTTTTATAGTAATGTACCTCGTGTATCGATAGGTAGGTTCCTTATGACGTAATCCAGAGCCAAATTGAATAGCAATGTCCTTTTGATAATACGGACTAATTTGGCTGGGATGCCAAAGCAAAACATTATTTGGTACAGTATGTTCCTATCAATACTGTCGTATGATTGCTTGAAGTCAACGAAAATTTGGTGTACGCCTATGTTGAACTCCCAGCATTTTTAAGTACCTGCTTGACTGTGAACAATTGGTCTATCGTCGATCTACCTGCTCTGAAACCACCTTGATACTCCCCAATAATACTGTTGGCGTATGATCCGATTTTACTTTCTAAGATTTTTAAAAATATTTTGTACGCCGTACAAAGCAGTGATATGCCTCTATAATTTTCGCACTGTAACTTGACACCTTTTTTGTGGATAGAGAAGATAATTGATTGGCTCCACTCTTTCGACATATATTCTTGTTACCAAATGTACTGGATGACTTGCTAAATAGCTTGATGAACACTATTGCCACCATATTTGGTGAGCTCCACTGGAATCTCATCGATGCCCGGACGATTTATTATTCTTTTGGGCTTTGATGGCGAAACAAACTTCATCCATAGTTGGTGGGGCCAATGGAAGCTCTCCGCAGACATCCATACGCTCCGACATTCTGGAGCTGTGCGGAGGATTAAGGAGGTTCTTGAAATATGATGCCCATCTTTTCTTAATCTTGGTTTCATCAGCGATGATATTACCGATGTCATCGCGACAGAGCGTGGTCTTGGACTGAGAACCACGTTTCAGACTTTTCACTATTTTGTACGTTTGTCTTGTGTTGTTGCTCGCTAAACTTGCATCGATACTTCTCAATTGGTCGTCATAGTATTTTCTTTACTTAATCCTAATTATCTTATTCGCTACTCGTCTGAGATTTTCATAGTGTTCCTCTTCGTCCTGGTTTTCCTATCTACGTATTCTTTGTACGCCTAATTATTTTTGTCTAACGTATTCTTGTACTCATCATCGAACCAATCATTCATTTTGCGCCGGGCTTGATGTCCGATCGTCTGTTCTACCACGGTCCTAATAGCTGCTTTCACTTCCATCCAGACTTGTTGCTTGTCTTTAACGATGCGTCTCATAAGATGGGGGCTAGCTGGTCGTCGAGGGTCTCCGTGAAATTTTTCGCCACAAATGCCATTTGGAGCCTTTCGATGTCAATTTTTTGTAGCGGGCTTGTCTTCGCCGAATATGCCTTAGACATATGACATCGATAGGTTAATTTGATCACGTAATGATCTGAGTTTCAATTGGCTCCTCGGTATGTACGGACTTCAGGGATGCTCGAGGCCCAACGTTGTTGGATCAGAACATGATCGATCTGGTTTTGTGTGTTGCCATCCGGTGATGCTCAGGTCATTTTATGAATACGTCGATGTGGGAAGCAAGTCGAACGTATGACTAGATTTCTGCTACATGCAAAGTCAATCAGGCGCTGGCCGTTGTCATTTGTTTTATCGTGGAGGCTATTTCCTCCAGTCGTTCCCCGATGAGATAGCTATTGCCGACCTTAGCGTTGAAATCAACCAGAATTATTTTTGTGCCGTTTCTAGGCAATGAGTCGACTAGTCTTCCCCATGTGATTGTAGAACGTTTTCTTCGTTTTTGGTCCTTTTTTTCGGCCGGAGCGTGAACATTCATCAGCCATATTTTGAAGAATTTCGCTTTTATATGGATCGCACACAACCGTTCATTGGCTGCCTTAAAATCAATAACGTGCGATTTGAACTCCCTATCCAAAATGAAGGCCACTCCGGATTCTCGTTTTCCAGTTGGCTTCCCACTTTTGAATATTGTGTGCGATCTCATGTCTCGAATATAATTTCCAGTCCAGTTCGTTTCCTGGATTGCCACAATGTTCAATTTATATTGACTGGCCTGTTGTAAAAGGTCCTTAACAGTGCCAAGGTAATTGAGTGATGTGACATTCCAGGGTCCAATGCCATAGTCCTTTTTCGGTTTGCGAGGTCGTTGCCGTGAGTCCAATCCATTCCGAGGCCCATCTGCAGGTTTCAAAACATGTTAGGGTTCCCCAGGGACGGGGAGTTAGCCCGTCGCCCAACCTCCATTCCGGTGGCATGGTTATTACTTTCGATTCCGTTATCAGGCGCGGAAGATTCGCCTTCACCCTCTTACGACCCCACAAAGTAGGTGTAAGCAGGATTCAGTAGCAGAGCTATAAATGTATCAAAATTATTAGCATTTCTCGAAATTTAATATCCCAGAATTGGGGAACCAGTAAACCCAATGTGCAACCCCGAGAGCATTTACTACCATTTAATTGGGGGATTCGGGATGAGGAATCAGGGAAGCTGTGAGTTGGGGAAACAAGGGGTTCCTCTGGCACAACCTAATTTTCCAAAATCTTCCATTTAAATTACCCTGAGGGAAGCGTCAGATTTTGCAACTTTGATCGTGATTGAGTTTTCATTTTGCTCATTCGGGTTTTCGTCCTCGCGCACTAGATGACCCGATGCTCACTTATTAATAAAGAATTTGGTTCTTGGTTGTTCTCCATCAGCTGTTGTGGCCACGAAGCTAAAGCTGCCGCAGCCCTCCTCATCGATAGCAAGGGTGGCTTCTGTAGGAGCAATTTTCTTCAAATTTCTGCAGTTGGCTTGTTTATGAGCAAATTGTCCTCACTCATGTTTTTTTTCGTACCCATCTTTCCAGCTAGAAATGCTGTCAGATTAATTTCCTCATTACAAGCATTTTTCTCTTGTCCTATTTTCTTTAAAAATTTCCAGATAAAAGTTTTCTAGTCAATTATTTTGTTTATTTGGTATCCGCAGGCCAATTCCCTTTTTTCTTTAAAAGCCTTCGGTCCTTGCTTTGTTGAGTGAACAGACCCGTTTCGACTCCTTTGAGTTATCTTCAGTGGCTAAAGAATGTGTTGAAGGGGTCACTGAAGATGACTCGAAGGAGTCGAAACGCCTCTGCCCACAATAAAGCAAGGCCCGATGGATTTTAAAGAATAAAATATATAAAAGTTTTCCTTAAAAAACGAATAAAATAGTTTAAATTAAAAAACAAAAACAAATATATATTTCGAGGGTAAGTACACCTGCTTCTTCAGTGCTTGTCTCTAGCCCAGTACTAATTTTTCCTTCCCTTAAATAAATAAAACATTGTTACCTGCCGTCAGTTGACATAATCTATTTAACCTATCTCCCATCTTTATTTTATTGCCCTTATTTACCTGATCATACTCTAAATTACCCTACTTAGCCTATGTCCTTATTTTTTCGCAAAAATTTTATTGTATTGGTTTATTATAAATGCCACATTTTACTTGCACCTAGTTAACTCTAACACCTTTGAAAATCCGTTACCGATATCTTCATTCAGCCATAAATCTTCCGGTTGTCTCAGTATTCACAAACTTCATATCCATTCAGTTTTCGAATTTTGTTTACCTCCTGTGCGACTTCCAGGTCATCCCACTTTATCTCAAGGTTATTTGCTACCATTTGCTTTGTTACCGATCACTTGATCGCTTCAACTGGTCCTTATTTCGCAATGAATTTTTCTGCTTCCTTGATATGTTCGACGAAGCACGTTTTTACCAATCGCCTCGTTTGTCCTACATCGTTTTTTTGGCATAGCTGGCAAATGATTTTTTAAATTCCACATTTTTCTTCCTTCAGTTTCGCATCCGTTGTTGTGCCTAACCTTGTTCCCAGTTTTAATATTCGACTGCTGTGTATCACACTGATGTTCACCGTCTTCAACTTCTTTTTTATTTTTCCAAAGATGCTCGAGTAATTTAGTGCTGCCCTTTGGGTTTCTTGTCGTTTTTTGTTCTGCGAGTAAAGTGTAGGGATGTTTTCCGCATTTAGCATTCTCTCCATTCTACCGATTATCAAGACCACTACTCCTATGCTGTATCCATTGATTTTTGCTGTATCAAGAATTAACTTCCGTGTTTCTCAAACCGTTCCTTACCAAGCGGTGTAGTCAACATTCATTGTATCCAGTTGTTGTAGGTTGCAATCTTCGTTGCATGAGCGTGGTACGATGTCGCTGGTGTTGTCCTCCTCCTGTGAACAGGTTTTCCCTTTGATGATTTTCAAATTAGAAAGGCAAGTTCGTTGTGATTTTCCACTTCACTCATGAATGATATGTTTTTGTGGAGTACATTGATCTTTTTCAGCAACATTTCTAGATAGTTCTTCTTTACGCAAACGCTTGTTTAACAGGGATACTAGGGAACAGTGCTTTCACGTCAAAAGACACTAATATTTCGTCAAGCTCAATTTGATCGTCTCGTTTTAGTTTTTCGATTAATTTCGCTCTGTTCGTCACTGAATAGTCGCTCGAAGGGTTCCCCCATTTGTTGCATTCCTCTACCAACCATTTCGTAATCTTGCTTGTCGGGGCATAGGTGGCGGAGATGATTTCGTATTTCGTTCTCCGGTAATTATTACAGTGCTAATCAACCTTAAATATATATGTAAGTTGATTGAAGCGTTGATGTTGCCGGATCAGGCCGTGATGAGCGCTCAGGGGTGTCAGGAACTCAACATGCGCCCCCCGTTGAACATTCCGTTCAACCTCCTCCAAGGTGTGCGGTATGCTGTAGCGTCTAGGTAATGGCACTGGTGGTTGGACATGCAGGTTGGATTGTTGTTTGCAGGAACGCCAGCGGAGGTGGATCACCAGTATGACTAATCCGAGAATGCCCAGGTAGCCGATGGTGTACTGGTGGATGTCGTGATCGGTTACTTGATCGGTCCATGAAACATCTTGCGCTTGTAGTTGTCGCAGTTCCTCGATTTCCACAAGGTTTGTCCCGTTCTGTAGAACAGCCAATTCCCGCCAAGACGGTTCCAAATCGCAATAAATGAGCAACTTCCACTCGCTGGAAGATAAGTAGACTCGAACTAATGGTTGAAAATACAGACCCGTATGGGGTCTGGTTGTTGAGCCTTGTATTGGAGAGACGTGCGCTATGGGAGCTAGCAGGCAAATCAAGAGGAGCGCCACAATTGACTTGCCGGTTCACATCGATCGCCACCTTGTCGTCGCTGCTTATCTGGGATCCTTCCTTCGTCAAGTGGGGGGAACTTGCTTATGATGGTTCTTCGCTAGACTGTGCGTCGTTGAGTACTGGTAACGGGGCCAGTTTGTGTATTGGCCTTTTGAAGGTTCCGGAGGTGGTTTTGATATCAGCGACTCGCACGAAACCATCGGCCCCTTCGTACGTTTTGATAATTTGCCCCAGTGGCCACTTCATCGATGGGGTGTTATCTTCGCTTATGATGACCACTGTTCCCGGTATCGCATTGGGGTGTGACTGTCCCTACTTGATACGATGCTGCAACTGCGCCAAGTACTCGTGCGACCATCGTCTCCAGAATTCGAGTTTGAGGTGATTGATTAGCTTCCATCGGGCATGCAGACCTCCAGTGACTGGCTCTGCGCGACCATCCACCATGGCTGTGAGGGGTTTTCCGATGAGAGAGTGTGCTGGAGTTAAGGCTACCAAATCATTGGGATCATTTGACATCGGAGTCAGTGGTCTAGAATTGAGGATAGCTTCCACCTCAACCACCATGGTATGCAGCTCCTCGTAGGTGAGAGCCGCCGACGAAACGCCACGACGGACCAAATTTTTTGGCTGATTTGACCGCCGTCTCCCACAAGCCGCCAAAATGAGGCACGCGAGGAGGGATGAAATTGAAATCGATTCCCCGGCTGGAGCACGCCGTTGTTACTTCTTGACGCGCTTCTTTGGAATAAAATGAGGACGACAATTTTGATAACTGGTTGTGAGCTCCCACAAAGTTGGTGGCGTTGTCGCAAAATAGGTTTCGGCAGTGTCCTCGTGGTCCAATGAAACGTTTAAGAGCACAGAGGAATGCTTCTGTGCTTAGATCGCTGACTAGCTCCAGATAGACGGCCTTTGTAGCGAAACAGCAAAATATGGCTAGGTACCCCTTTTGCGGTCGGGTACCTCTACCTCGGCAATGTTTCATCATAGGCCCACAGAAATCCACGCCGGCGTTGATGAACGGACGAGCTGGCTGAATACGTGCACTCGGCAGGTTTCCCATGACTTGTGAAAACAGCTTAGGCTTAACACGGGTGCACCACACGCACCGTTGAACGATCGATCCTCGAATTGGCCAGAACCGCTGTCTAGTGGTAGCGAGCAGTATTTGCACACCTAGATGGCGGTGGTCGCGATGGATGTCCATCATCAGCAGTCTGGTGAACGGATGTTTGAACGGTAATAAAATGGGATGTTTGGCGTTGAACGTGATTTTGACAGCCTCCAGCCTCCCACCGACACGCATTATGCCCTCTAGAGCCAGAAATGGCGCCAGTCCCACCAAAGGACTGTGCTTGGAGATTTGCCTCCTCGACCTGATGTCCAAAAGTTCGCAGTTAAAAGTTAGTAATTGTATATACCTCACGATGACCTCCAGAGCTGTGGATAATTCATCACTCGTGGGCGCTTAATTTGTCAGTTGAGATTGCTTGACTGCCGGCTTGAGACCACAGATAAACCGCATCATGTAGGCCACTATGCACTGCAGCCTCTTGAAGGAGCTGCCGTGTTGGATCTACTGAATAAAGTGTGTTTCAGGAGGCTCTGCTGTTACCATAGCGATCTTTATCCGTTTCGTCTCCAAGTGGCAAGGGCCCCCACTCCGATACTCGGAAGGCCAAATTGATTCTGCCCTAGATAAAAACGGCGGTCGCTGCAACCACACACTACAGCAGCTCAATTCAGCCGGCGCCATCACACGTGACAGGATATCAGCTGGGTTGTCTTCAGACGCTACGTGTCGCCATCGGTCTGTTCTTGACTGGGTTTGTATGGCCGAGACCTTGTTCGCTACAAAGGTATGGTACGATGATGCAGTAGAGTTGATCTACGCCAAGACAACCTCGGCATCGGTCTAGAATACCTAAAAAACCTCCTGCAGATTGAGCGCTGTCTTAACTCGTCTTGTAAGCTCAGCGCCTAGCTTCGCTGCATATAACTCCAGGCGCGGAACAGTAAGTGTCTTGATCGGGACCACTCTTGACTTGGCGCACAGTAACCTGACAACGACTTGACCGCTCCTCAGTGTTGACCGCATGTATATCGCTGCGCCATATGCCTTCTCGGAGGCATCAGAAAATGTGGGCAACTGTACTTGCACGGGTTTCTCGGCTGTACGAATGTGACGAGAAAATCGGGTCTGCTTCAATGATGGCAGACCACTGCGGAAATCGGACCACTGGGTATGGATCCTCACTGGTAATGCTGCATCCCAGTCCAATTCCAATCGCCATAATTCCAGCAGGAATAGCTTGGCTGCTACTATCACAGGAGCCAGAATGCTCAATGGATCAAACATTCTAGCTATATCAGATACCAACGTCCTCTTGGAGAACTTCGCCTCGGTTGGATCCAGGTTGATTTGGATTTGGAACTCGTCAGTCTTCGGACGCCAGATGACTCTTAACGCCTTAATATAGTCCTCGTGTAAACTACTGAGATCCAGCTGCACCTGTTGGTCCTCAGGTTTAGTCTGCTTCAACAATAAAGGATAGTTAGCACACCATTTGCGCAAATGCACACCTGCGCTCGAGAGTACGATACATACCTCCGCCTGTTTGCGAAGTGCCACCTCTAAGCTATCTGCCCCGGTCATGCTGTCGTCGATATAGCAATCCTTCTCCAACGCGCTGCTGTCCAGGGGACTCTTCTGCCGGTTCTCCTGTGCTAGAACCTGTAGGAATGTTGTAGCTAGATACGGGGCACACGTTGTGCCGCAGGTTACTGTTTTCAACAGATAGTATCGCACTGGTTTCGTTGAACTATTTCTCCAAATTAAGCCATGGTACCGACAGTCTTCAGGATGGAGCATTATCCGCCGATACATCTTTTCGATGTCAGCGGTGAATACGAAACAAGGCATTCTGAAACGCAGGAGTATCGGCCAAGGTTCACCTTATGGTATGCCTTCTCAGTACTACCGCCTACCCTTTCAATGAGGGCAAGGTGTGGTGTCGATGATAAACACAATTTTTTTATGATTCTTTTGGTGACTAGGGTTATTTGTGAGCCCGGATCCAGCACAGCTCGACAATCCGTGGTCTTTCCATTGCTGGTGACCAGCCTGACGACGGCTGTGCCCAGAAGTACATGTCCTTGGGGACGGGGCTCCATCAGAGTCGTTAAAGCGAGTGATGGCGGTCCTGCATTTGTTTGCGGTTTCGAGTCTTGATTCGGCGTTATCGTGGTCGAGAATATCGTCTTGGTCTGTTTGGGCTTGTTGTTTCCAGGCAGATGCAGCAGAGTCTTGTGATTCTTGGAACACTGCTTGCAACTTCTTGCCGCGCAGCTGGAATGATGTCCTTCTCGAAGGCAATTCACGCACAGCTTCTTAGCACGCATGAAACTTAATTTCTTCTTCTTCTTCAAATGAGTGTGCTGTTGCACGTTAAAACCATACGCTTCAGAATCGTCATGGAGCTCGACGATCTGCAGGTGACATTCATCCAGCTGTTACCAACATCGTTGAAGGGTCATGAGTTTACTCCTGCACCAGGTCCGAGTGACCTCCTTCTGGTCCAAATGGTCGATCATCCTCCTCAACGAGCCTGCCATGACTTTGTAGCGATGCAGCATCCTGACCATACTGGCATCTCTTGATGCTGAGGCTTCTGCAATGTAGTCCTTGTTCTCGCTATCCTGAGTTTCGAGCCCTTTTGGTGACTGTTCCCCGGTTGGCGTGTCCACGTGTGTTTTGGCACGCATTTGATGGCGGAAGTGCTGCTGGTAACGGAGGTAGTTGCCTTTGGTAGTGTCGTATACATGTTGGGTATTGTAAAATACCCGTGCGACGGAGCGACCTCCGGTGGGGACCAGATGTGACTATCGCCTAGTTCAAAATTCTCCCACGCGGCCTCCAGTCGCCGCAGTCGCTCCGCATAATACCCGGCTTCCTGCTTCCTTGAGGGCGAATCCTTCTTGTAGTTTGAAATGACGCCTTCGACGATTCGAGCCAATCCTTTTAGGTCCTCGATCAGGCGATCCACATTCGCCATCGCGTAGAAAGTCGGAAAGCGGCCGGAAATAGAAAGCGCAGATATACCACGACACTACTCAAAAACACCACACAGCACTTCACGACCTATTCACCGAGGAAAAACAATTATTTAATTATGCACGGCAAAATAAATACCAAGTGCACCTCGCCGAGGTCCCCAAATGTTTGCGCCGGGACTCTTTTGTCCCGAACTTGATTTTATTATTTTTTATAGACTTCAAAAATTTAACTTTATTTTACTTTCTTTTTAACTATACAGTGATACTGAATAACCAACAATTGAAACAAGACACATGAAGACAAGAATTCGCAGAATATATAAACGACCCAACCAACAATTGAATAATGAATAAACTTTTGTTTCAAAGTTTTGACAAATTAAAAAATGAATGAAAAATGGGTTCCTCGATTGATTAAAATAAAAATGTGGTATTCGAAACCTAAAGTATTTTTGCCTTGTGGCGAATTGAATTTGAATTTGGTGAATTGAATTAAAATGATCGATCAATTGATAAATCAATCAAATAAATCGAATCAATTACGAATGGGCTAATTATTACAGTGCTAATTAACCTTAAATAACTATGTAAGTTGATTGAAGCGTTGATGTTGCCGGATCAGGTGTCAAAAACTCAACATATGTCTTTGCAGCCATCTAGGGCTTTTTTTCACTCTTTTAACAGAATCTGCAAGCGGGTTGTATCTCAATTCGAAGTATTCTCAGTTATTTAATTTCTCGAATATGAGGTAATCGTATTTATTTTTGTTCATTCTTCTTCGTAGCATTACAGCCCTTCTCGGGCCTACAACAAGCGCCTTCAACTGTCTCGGTGCATTGACCGCGTCTTCCAATTTCGAAATCCGAGCAACGATGAGCTGTTTTCGTCGACCGAGTCAGACCATCGTTTTTTTCGGTTTCCTCATTGGTCTACTGCCTTCAGTTCTCCCAACGAATACCTTTTTGGGTATCCATTGTTCATCCATACGCTTCATGTGTCCAGCCCATTACAGTTTCCGCAGTCTTACAATCGTTAAGACCTCCGGCTCGTCAAACATTTCATACAGTTTATGGTTCTATCGAATTCACCATTAGTCCCCGTCTAGGTTCGCTTCAATTATCCGCCTCAGGACCCGTCTTTTGAAGGCGCTAAATAGGTTTGCGGATGCTTGGGTTAGGATCCAAGTTTCACATCTATAAAATAGCCCAGGTTTTATCACAGATTTGTATGTTTGGAGCTTTGTTTTCCTGTGTATGCAGCTGGTCGTCAAGATCGTTAAAATTGAATAAAGTATTTTATTTGCAAGCTGTATTCTTCGACGTATTTCGTCTCTTTCATTACCAGCTCTCGTTATTTTGGCGGCTAAATCCACAAATTCACTCACGTTTTCGATACTTATTCGCCAAGTGAGATGTTTTGGTTGTTTGGCGTATTTTTCCTCGATTGCGTCATGAGCTTTGTTTTATTCTCATTTATTTGAAGCCATACTAGTTTTACTTCGCTGTCAGGAAAAGTTGTTTGGCGTAACATACCTCTTGTATCGACAAACAGCTTCCTAATGACGTATTCTAGTGCCAAATTGAAAAGCAATGAGGTCGACCCATCTCCGTTTTTTAGTCCGATATTTGTGTCAAAGGCGTCGGTGAGTTGGTTATTGTTGCGACCTTGGGAGGTTGTCGACGTCATTGTCATTTTGGTAAGACGAACTTAGTTGGCTGCGATACCAAAGCAGAGCATTATTTACGTATTGATCGTACGTTACGTTACGATCAATACTGCCGTATGCTTGCTTAAATTCAAAGAAAATCTGGTGTACGTCTATGTTGAACTCACAGCATTTCTCAAGGATCTGCTTAACTGTAAACAATTGATCTATTGTCGCTCTACCAACTCTAAAGCCACCTTTATATTCTCCAATAATACTATTTTTGTTCATTATTACTAAATTATTGTCTTTATCAGCTTTAAGGTAGAATACCGGTTTCGCCTTGAGTTGTTTGATTACATTCGATTCTTTGTTTTGTAGGTTAGACTTTTCCGGTTTGATTATTCGTACTGTTTCTTCACTCATTTTTTGTTTCTCTTCTTTTATTAGAAATTTTATGGCTGACTACGTCAATGACTAAATCTTCCTTTGGTGTTTGTTGCGCATCGCGAAATTTAAGCCATCATCCAGGGGATCTAATTTTGGCTTAGTTAAAGTTTCAGTCGATAAGTTTACTATGAAGTCAATAACAGTTTCCACTCTATTTTCATTTCTATTTTCCTGCTTTACCATCAAATTTCGTAATTTTTTGTTCAATATTTTCCTTTTTTGATCTTTAAGGTATATAAGGAAAGGAAAATTTGTTACTAGCTCTGAGACAAACACTGAAGAAGAGGAAATACTTGCCCTCAAAATATAAATTTGTTTTTCAAAATGTAGACTAATCATTTTATTTTATTTTTGAGGAAAAATTTATTCTGGAAATTTGTATTAAACAAACGCAAAAACACTGATAATTCAAATAATTGAAAATTACGACCAGATTTTGCTCAGAATTTTACGGCCGAGTAAAACTTGAGAAAAAATAGCTGCATTGAGTGAGGGCATCACGTTTTTGAAAATGTGTAAAAGATTAGGGATCGTACCAAAAGGCCATGTGAGAAAGTTTAGGTCAAATCTTCCAGGCGCGGAGAAACGAAAACAAGAGTTGGAGATGAATTTGATCAAAGACAGCATACTCGTAAATCGGCTTTATGCAAAGTCATTTGATTTGTCTTTGAAAGCATACAATCTCCATTTAAAACTGGCTAACCAAATCGTGGGAAGAAAAGAAACTATAGAAGGCATACTCGAAAAAGTGAATAAAGCGTTCGATTGCAAAAAAGATAAACAAAGGAAAATATTGAACAAAAAATTACGAAATTTCATGGTAAAGCAGGAAAATAGAAATGAAAATAGAGTGGAACCTGTTAGCGACCTCGTGGTAAACTTATCGACTGAGACTTTTACCAAGGAACAATTAGATCTCTTAAGTAATGGTTTAAATTTTGCGTGGGTAATAAAAACCAAAGTAAGGTATAGTCATTGACGTAGAATCAGCCATAAAATTTCTAACAAAAAAGGAAAACAAATAATGAGGGGAGAAACGGTACGGATAATAAAAGCGTTATAGTCTAACCTACAAAACAAAAAATCGAATGTAATCAAACAACTCAAGACGAAACATGAATTCTACCTTAAAGCTCATAGAGGCAATAAAGTACTAATAATGCACAAAAATAAATACGATGAACTCGTTTTCGAGATATTAAACAACGGAGAATACTTCGAATTGAGATATAACGCTTGCAGATTCAGTTAAAAGAGTGGAAAAAGCCCTAGAGAACTGCAGATATTATTCTAAACAGAATTAAGCTACGTGTGACAAACCCAGTGCTACAAAGAATGAAATGCTTACCGAAAATTCACAAACCGGGAAACGAAATGCGAAATCATTACCGCCACCGATGATCCGACAAGCAAGATTACGAAATGGCCGGTAGAGGAATGCAACAAATGTGGGAACCCTTCGAGCGACTATTCAGTGACGAACAGAGCGAAATTAATCGAAAAACTAAAACGAGACGATCAAATTGAGCTTGACGAAATATTAGTGTCTTTCGACGCGAAAGCACTGTTCCCTAGTATCCCTGTTAAACAAGCGTTAGCGTTACTTGAAGACTGCCTGATAACTCACAGCACGAACCAGGCACTAAAAAACAAGCAAGGCTCATACAAACTCTCCCCAGTTTGCATGTCAGAAACATATTTCACCTTTAGAGGAACTTTTTATAAACAAAAAACCGGTTCAACAAAATTTTCATGACATTGATAGAACAACGATCCGTTATGTCGACGATGTGTTCGCAATCGTCAAAAAGAACGATCTAGAAATGTCGCTGAAAAAGATCAATGTACGCCACAAAAACATATTATTCACGAGTGAACTGGAAAATGACAACGAACTTGCCTTTCTAGATTTGAAAATCATCAAAGGGAGTAACGGAATTGAATTCGACATCTTGAGAAATCTTACAAACACAAGGAGGACAACACCAGCGACAACGTACCACGCTCATGCAACGAAGATTGCAACCTACAACAACTGGATACAATGAATGTTGACTACACCGCTTGGTAAGGAACGGTTTGAGAAACACGGAAGTTAATTCTTGATACAGCAAAAATCAATGGATACAGCATAGGAGTAGTGGTCTTGATAATCGGTAGAATGGAGAGAATGCTAAATGCGGAAAACATCACTACACTTTACTCGCAGAACGAAAAACTACAAGAAACCCAGAGGGCAGCAATAAATTACTCGAGCATCTTTGGAAAAATAAAAAAGAAGTTGAAGACGGTGAACATCAGTGCGATACACAGCAGTCGAAAATGTAATAAATCAGCTCTACGCCACTGACAACGATCCGCAGGTCGATATTGACGTCGACGGTTCGGTAGCGACCCTTTAACCGCTCGCTGACACTGAACCGCGTTTTAACAATTGAATAGAGAACGTTAGAGAGTAGTGTAATAAAAAATAAATTCTTATTCTATTTAGAAGTAATAAAATTGAGTGAAAGTGTAAGGTGTTTTCCGGGAGAATGTCATCGTCCAGGTTTGGCCAGTTCGGGCATAATTTGAATAACAAATTGTGTTTTTTTTTTGTAATTTCCACATGTCTAGAATTCATGGGCATTTTTACCGCGCAACCCGAAAATTTTCCTGTTTTTTAGCATTCAATCTAATTAACGGTAAATAAACTGCAATTGCCATCGCACCACCGCTCTCAAATTAAATGGCGACTCCAGAAGTTACACATATATGGTAATGCAAAAAGAAAATTATTTTTATCCTCTATTTTTGAAAACGAATTACATTTCGCACAATACCTAGAACAATAGTGAAAGTTACTAAATTGTTTCCCAGAAAACTTATCATTTTCGTTATCCAGCTAATTATCATTTAACCAATTTACACAGGACGTTACTTGAAGTTTTTATCCTACAAAAATTTTGACACATGATTGTTTCGGCGTTTTCTACATTTTCGGTTATGCGTTTTTCTTCTTTTAAAATGTTCTTCCTTACACATTCATCGAGCAGAAAACACCGAAGTTATCATGTGAAAATTTTTTATAGGTTAATTACTTTCAGTCGCGAAAAATTAATAAAAATTTGCTTAACATCCTTCATATTTCATAAGTTAATTTCGAATTTCCCGCAGATTGGATTCCAGTACGTGACTTAACAGAGGAGATTATGTTATTGGCTTTTTTTGTGGATCAGAAAATGCATTCGATGCGATTGATCATGATCTATTACTTCGTAAACTCAAATCATATGGTATCCAAGGAAAACCGAATCAACCATTTAGAAATTATTTGAAAGAAAGATTGCAGAGAACAGCAGTCAATAATGTTTTGGGTAATCCGTTACCCATGAAATCAGGCGTTCCACAAGGTTTTGTACTTGAATCAACATGTTTCTGCTATGTACAAACAATCCACATATATGTAAACTAAATGATCTATCTATCATTATGCGCTGATGATATAGTGCTATTTTACTCGGGATGCCATTGAAAACACCATTAATAAGGATCAATTTGTCTATGCTCTGCTCGATGATGACTATGAACTAGGTACAATCGACAAAAGCGGCGATCAAGTAATGTACACTGTAGACATAGCCGGAAAAGACATTAAAGTCAGTGCTTCCGACATTTATTCGACGGACCAACAAGCGAAAACAAACCAAAGGGATAATTCAAGTACCATCGTCGTCGAATAAAAATGCAGTTGATTCACCAACAGAAAAATTTTCGCCTGGTGCATCACGATCGACTAGAAAACGACCGGCAACGTCACCAATTACACCAGAAGCAGGATTTCCCGGCGGTCTCACAAAGAGACGTGACAGAAAGCCGAAAAAGTTCTTAAATAAAAACAAACAAGCAAGAAAAAGGAATGAAAATACAATTATATTATAGAGATGATATCATGATATATTGAAAAAACAAGTTGGGTAAACAGACCTACGCTCATGTCAGAAGGGTTTTGTATTCAATTTACAAAATGCAGTCACCGGATCGAATAATATCAGGAAACATGTCAAAGATGATTTTATTAGAGAAAATATGAAATTCGAAGATCATACAAGTATTAACAAAGTTGAACGAATTTCGACTTCTGAGGTTTTTATTAATGTTATTCTCATAAATATCTCCCTCGATAATTATTTCAGATGCCCATTCGCGAGGGAGGAAACACTGAAGCAAAAACTGACAGTTTGAGAACTGTTTTGAAAAGCTGCCATGTAAACTTTCATTTCATACTCATATTGGCTACGTTTGATGAATTTTTTTTTCAGCGGCCACTCTCCTGTACTGTTATCATCGATTAATGGCCAATTTTTTCGAATCCTAGAATGGTTACAAAGCATGTTTGCTAGGAGCTCTCTCCACCCTCCTTGACTTGTTTCACTTATGAGTATTAATTGGAGGTACTCATCTTCAGTCATTCATTAAATTGAATCAAGTGTTCAAAGCATGCACCTTAAACGTTGAAGTTGGGAAAAAATAACTCAAAATAATTCAATCTTCGCATTTAAAACAGCCACTATTTTGTTTGTCGATTACTGATACCACTAGCTGAACCGATTCTCAAAGATCTACATGACACCTATAATTCCTGAAATTTTCATGCAAATCCTAGCAAAACTGTAGTGTCTGAGTCGGTAAAAATTGCATGTTGTTCCATAGCCATATGTTGCCATAGTAATAAATGCAGCGCATATTGTTCCAGAGTGATACAAGAAAATTCAATCAATTCAATCAATCTTACAAATAGTCATCTGTGTACTGAATTTCATGGAATTTAAGGGGACCGTTAAGATTTTATTCAAGAAAACATATAATCGATAAATCATACTATTACTAACAAATTTGAGTGAATTTCGACTTCTCACGTATTTGTTGTTGTTGTACTCATCAAGGCCTAGATTCGTAATTATTTTCAGATTTTTCGGATGAAGGGTGTCCAATCGCGAGGGGGGGGGGGGGGGGACACAAATTTTTCGTGTATTTCCCCTCCCTGCGCGCCCCTCGAACGAAGACCTGTTTTGAAAAGTTCTCATCAAGACCTTTCATTTGATACCCATATCGGCTACCTTCAATGACATTTTTTTCGGGGGGTCACTCCCCTATATGGGGTGACCCCCCTTAAATACCTTATAAAATTTTTTTTTTGTAGTTGAAGTTTGAAGAGAACACCACTTTACACCTACATACAAAATTTGATGTTTCTAGCTCAAGTAGTTTCCGAGAAAAACTGCTGTGACACACGGACGGACGGACGGACGGACGGACGGACGGACGGACGGACGGACGGACGGACGGACGGACAGACAGACGGACAGACAGGACGCGATTTTAGTAGGGTTTTGTAAAATTATTTTACAAAACCCTAAAAAATAGCACTATGTTTCAATAAGTATATCTCTTAGCGATATAATGAAAAGCAAAAGCTCGACAAGGAGCACATTTTTAGATTTGTTTGCGCGAAAGCTTTTGAAAACATTTAAAACAAAAGAACTTAACGACCGGTAATCTGGAGACGTCTGTATCTGGAAGCAAGAAAGAATTCACAAAAGCATAGTTACTCTGGGTATATATCCTACAACTTTCAAACATGATTTGTCGCTTTGTGCATCCATTGATTCTATTTACGACCACATGATCGCGTTCATGTTCCTTAAAAAATATAAAATAAAAATATACAAACAAAATGCAAAATAAATAGCTAAGGAAAGTAAAACAAAACAATGGAAGTATGCATGAATTTGTAAAGAAAGAAACAAACAAGGTTGATTCGTGTAGAAAAGGAACTTTCCGGAAAATAAAACTGAAAAACTGCAAAATATTCAATATTACGATAGATTTTAAAAATTGCAATCATAATCCTTTGACAGCAGCATGATGATTGAATTTCCCATTTAACAAAGTGATTTTACTTGTGTTATTATACAAGCAAGCATGTAAATGTTTCCCTTTGTAAATTATATGTGCGTGCATCCTGAATTGATCACAATGTGGTACGTTGTTAGGGGGAAAGGAGAAAATTGACAGGTTACGTTGGGAAGAAATGTTAATTGAGTTTTAATTTAAATTTGTTCACACTCTCGCCGATAAAAACTACGCATAATGAGAATAATATTAACACGATTACTATACTTTAAATTTTTATTATATAATTAATTAATTACATTAGTGCATGAATGAATGAGAAAGAGAAGTGAAAAAAATATCAAACCAATCCTCACTATATTTGCATACATAAGCATTAATAATAAAAAGAAGAGGAGTAAATTAGTTTCAACACTATACAAATTTGAAGCAACAAATTTCATTTGATCGATATTGATATGAAATTATAATCAGAAGACAATGTTTCAATTTGTAAGTGAATGATAAGTAAATCAATTAGTCTTTTGCGTTGTATTCGTTCCTTTTGAATTTCACATTATCATTATTTTATATGAGAAACAAAAACTGTGACTTCTGTTTTTAACTTTTTGCTAGAATTATCGCACTCTTGAATATTTATGTTAAATTTATATCCGATAGGCAACTAAGGAAATAAGAAAAAAAAAGTTAGTAGATGGGTTAGAACAGATTCGACTATATAAAATTCAAATATATAATATGAATTGCTAAATCGAACAAACGTCTTTCCTTTTCAGCTAACCCTTCTTTTCCAGCAGGAATGTCAGCGAACGGTGAGTATACCGTTACGAGGGTAGGGTTTGTGTAATCCGCGAATGGCCGGTTTCGCGGCGCGTTCGGTACGCAGTACCATAGTTTGCTTTGAGGTTTTTGTTAGAGTAGGTTGTTCCGAAGTTTGCGTTAGAGTAGAATATTTTTCGATACCGCGTCGGTGATATTCGGGAACGCAGAATTAGACAGTTTTTGTTGTTGGCTGAATAAATGAAAGAAATACGGAATAAAGTAAAAGAAGGTTTCGTTTCCGTATGGTGGTATTTTAGACGCGTTAGTAAATCGGGCATGTGAACCGGTGGCTGAATTTTTGTATTTCGAACTAAGTCTACTCGCGCAAGACCCGCGACCGAACTTCTCTCCGAACTAGCTAGCTAGCCAGCAGCCATACCTCGGAGTATACTAAGAGTGTCCGGATTTGTTGACCTGAGGGGTACAGTCCGTTGTCACGTTCCAAGACTTCACGTCTAGAACCGATGAGAGGTGGGTTCAGATTTCCTTTGGGAAATCTCGACGTTCGAGTTGTATCTTTTTAAGAAAATCATTACAAATATTAAAACTGGGAACGAGGTTAGGTACAACGAAGGATGCAAAACTGAAGGAAGAAAGATTTGGGATTTAAAAAATCATGTGCCAGCTATGCCAAAAAAAAAAAACGATGTAGGACAAACGAGGCGATTGGTAAAAACGTACTTCATCGAACATATCAAGGAAGCAGAAAAATTCATTGCGAAACAAGGACCAGTTGAAGCGATCAAGTGATCGGTAGTAAAGCAAATGGTAGCAAATAAAGTGAGATGGCCTGGAAGTCGCACAGGAGGAGAAAAAATTTCGAAAACTGAATGGATATGAAGTTTGTGGATACTGAGACAACCGGAAGATTTATGGCTGAATGAAGATATCGGTAACGGATTTTCAAAGGTGTTAGAGTTAACTAGGTGCAAGTAAAATGTTCTGGCATTTATAATAAATCAATACAATAACATTTTTGCAAAATAATAAGGACATAGGCTAAATAGGGTAATTTAGATTATGATCAGGTAAATAAGGGCAATAAAATAAAGATGGGAGATAGGTTAAGTAGATTATGTCGCGGAAAATTTAAGTAACTCTTTTCGTTGTTTCTACGTCCATGAGGCGATTTTTCACAAACGCGATTGTCAAATCTTCTTTTGAGAGAGTTTCGAGCGCCGTGACGACCGTATCCATTTCCGGCGATATGGTTAAAAGAAGATGGCAAACAATATCAATTTCTTCCAAAATCGCTCGTTTGTTTTAATTGTCGAATCATTTTATCGAATTTCAAAAAAACAACTTGCCAGAGTTTCCTTTCCGGGATTATACTTCATTCTCAATATTTTTTTTCTAACAAAAAGTTAACTGGCCAAACATTTGCTTTCAAAAGTTTGATTGAGAAAATTCCAAAGTTTGTACTCGTCACTTTGTTCTTTGCATATTTGAGATGACTGTCTGCAATTGGCTATACGATTTGGGACTAGCATTTTCTGTCTTTCTTCCTCAGCTTCTCTTAATCATCCGCGGAAATTCCCTGTGTGGAAAGTGAGTTAATCAGGATGCTTTTTTTGTGTGGTTGGGAAGTGAATGTCATTTACGCACTGAGTGTAGGACTCCCATGCTTGCAAGCGACTGAACTACCCACTAAACACCTCCCATGTTAACCCGAGAACCCAGCCTGGAACCGTTTGACACATTACTTCGGGCCAGGTCTCGTTTTGTTACGCAGCGAAGAGCCTTCAAGCGGGGAGATCCCTCTTCTAGCGGGAGAGGAGAGGGGAAAAGGAAATGCCGGACAAACGATCCCCCAGCCCCAACGCCTCCGACGCCCCCGGCTGCTGTGAGTCCCTTTTCTCTTTTAAAACTGCCCGAATATAATGCGCCACATGGTTCCCTTCGTCAACCGATTTGAGCATCACCACGACTGTACTATCTGGGGTGAGCTTCTCCCGTCTCCCTATAGAGGTCCCGTCGTAGCCTGTCCCATTTCTTGCACGCAAAATATTTATGGCAGGAATCGTCTTCCTCTCCTAGGAAAAACGTAACTTTCCAATCTTGTCCAGGTAACACTGAAAACACCCAAGCCCACTCAAAAGCTGGGTCAGATAGAAGTCAGTCTCACCATGCCTTCGATTTAGCCACAGTCTCAAATCCGGGATGAAGCGCGCAGTCCACCATTAGCATACTTAGCCTAAGTTGCGCTTGTTCAACGGTATGTTCAGCGACTAGAGCCACAGCATAATCTGCATAGCTAATCAGGCGCGACTCATCTGGCATCTACAGTCTCAGTAATCCGTTGTAAGACACGTTCCACAGGTCTAGACCAAGGATAAATCCCTGGGCAACACCCGATGTAACTTTCATCCTCCGTTGGCCCTGCGTCGTGTCGTAAAGCAGGCTTCGGTCCTTCAGATATTCTGAAACCTGAAAAGGGGTTTCCAGCGCATTCAGTATCGGGGTGGTAACGAAGTTGAGTAGTTCTTCAATCATTTTTACAATTTGCAAGTAAACACAGAACTTTCTCGCAATACGTCATTCCACCAAATAGGCGTATTCCGATCGAAAATTTTTCGTAATACACGTGTCGTATTTCGTTTTTATTGCTTCAATTCACGATGTTCCCAATTTTGTTGTGTTATGGCATCGCGTTCCGGGAAATAAAAAGATCAATGTATGTTAATCCACAACAAGTTAAGTGGAAAATGACAACGAACTTGCCTTTCTAACTTTAAAAATCATGAAGGGCAGTAACGGAATTGAGTTGGACATCTTCAGAAAACCTGCAAACACGAGGAGGATAATATCAGCGACAATGTTGCTCATGCAACGAAGTTGGTTGCTGCCAGTGTAGATGCACGTTTGTGCCCGTTTTATCTCATTTCCTATGGCTTTCCGCAAGATTTCCGGTGATAGCTGTTCGCATTTCTGTCGAATATTCTCTTTAAGGCCTGCGATTGTTAGAGGCTTGTTGGCATAAACCCGCGACTTCAAGTACCCCCAAAGAAAGAAGCCTGATATGGTGAAATTGGGCCATGCCAAATAACCAAAACTGAAGATGACGGCACAAGGAAACGCTTCCTTCACAATATCCATGGTTGCTCGTGTTGTATGTGCAATTGCACCGTTTTATTGAAATCACATGTTCACCAAGCGCCGCTCATGCAATTCCGACAGTAAGAAGCCGTGTGCCATGGCCCTGTAGCATTCGCCAGTAACAGTGACCGCATTGCCGATGGCGTCCTTAAAAAAATACGGCCCGATCACTCCTCCCTCGTGAACGCCGTACCACACAGTGGCTTTAAGTATATGTAATGGCTGTTCGTGCATCACACGCGGATTTTTAATGCCCCAGAAACGAAGGTTTTGCTTATTGACGTAACCGTGTAAGTGGAAATGCGCCTCTATGCTCATGATAATTTTCGAGACAAAATCATCACAACTAATCGACACAATTATTCCACGCTCTTGTGGAGTGTATTGCTCCATTACTTGTCTATTTGTATACTGTAGCTGTCTATTTCCCAATTTGCAGAAGTTATAACATCTTCTGATAGGGTGATTAATTTTGCGCCAAATTAAGCAATGAGACTGATTTTATTGCCGCGCTTGTGGTAAACCTGCGACCTTGAAATTCCCTTCCCCTTCCCCGGCATCCTTCCCCTCTCCATTGATATATTTACCATCGCTCTAACTTGTTTAGTTCGCCTGCTGTGTCGTGTTGAGTAGACGTGTGTTGGTGGTGCTCGTCACGAAAACTGAGAAACGAAATCAAGAGCAACGCGTCGCGATAAAATTTTGCGCATGGTGATAGTGCTCTTCGTCGAGCCCAGGTGTTTCGATGGCATAAAGAGTTTAAGGAGAGACGTGAAAGCGTGGAAGACGAGGCGCGGAGCGGGAGACCAGTCGAGGTGCGGACTGACGCGAATGCGCAGTGTATGAGCGCCCTAATCTGTGAAGATCGGCGTTTAACAGTTCGAATGTTGGCCTCGGAACTGGGTATGAACCCTGAAACAGTCAGACAGATTTTAACCGACGATTTTGGGATGAAAAAGTTGTGCGCGAAGATGGTTCCAAAGAACCACACCATACCACCCTCAGCGTGTCCCAGTATTAGGCCTCTAAAGGGATCGCCGTGTTGCAACAGCCGCCTTATTTGCCCGATATGCCACCCTGTGATTTTTTTGTTCCC
The DNA here is from genome assembly GCA_963969285.1 of Odontomyia ornata. Lineage (NCBI taxonomy): Eukaryota > Metazoa > Arthropoda > Insecta > Diptera > Stratiomyidae > Odontomyia > Odontomyia ornata. The sequence goes on from OZ017738.1 coordinate 193,284,344, forward strand.
TAGAACAAAATCGGTGGTCAAAGGCACCAATTTTGAGTGTTTACGGAATCCAAGGGGCTGTGACGAGGGTACTCGCGGACATCCCCAGTCGAAGGGTTCCAGAAATGTTAAGAAGCATAGAAAACGGCTGGAATCGTTGTATAGCTGCCCAAGAGGACTACTTTGAAGGGGATGGCAGAGTTCTAGAATAATTTTTAGATATACGGTCAGTCTCATTACTTAATTGTCACACCGCGTATATATATATATATATATATATATATATATATATATATATATATATATATATATATATATATATATATACATATATATCTATTTATATATATATATACATATATATATATATATATATATATATATATATATATATATATATATATATATAGGTATATATATATGTATGTATATATATATATATATATATATATATATATATATATATATATATATATATATATATATATATATATGTATATATAAATAACATACGTATATTTTAGCGTATCGAACGACAACGAGCATTGTCCCTTTCTTTTCATCGTGGTTGATTCTCGATTATGTCCCCGTCTTTTTGGATTTTTTTCATTTAAATTGGTCGGTTTGTGTCTTTGAGGAAATGTGGTACTCGTATTCTTGCAAAACAATTTCTTTGTTTGCCAAGAGCTTGTGCAGATGCGAGTTCAATGTTGCTGCTGACTTTTGATCGTTGGTGTATCGTCCGCCAGAGCGATTTGGTGGATATGAAGATTTTATAATCTCCCTCTTGACTTACCCGTACTTTAAAATGGTGACACCGACGCGAGTACTTTATAAAATGCCGAATGATTTTTATAATGCTGATGACGGCAATGGCGGCTGAGCATCCGCTGCCACAGCTGCCGTGGCTGCTAGCGTCAAAACGAATGCTCTTTTCTTCAAGTTGCCGCTTTTCTGACACAGTAAGCCGGGGCTTTAGTAGGCGCACGTTGAAGCACAATTTTGCAGCAGAAAGTTTAACGCGATGGGGGACAATTCGACAAAGTTGTCGTCGAGCGGAACATAACAATTCTAGCACATGTCGCCGATATTGTGCAGGTTTCGCCCGAAACGGGCAAATATGTATGAACCCTCAAGCAAAGGCTATTAACTGTTTTTGGCATCACGGTCAATGAAAGCGTGCGCCAAGCTGTGTTTGAGTTGGAAATGGAGGATCAACGCCCGTCTCAGTTTTTGCGCCGCCTGTAGTGCTTCGCTGTGAAGTCCATACCAGATAACTTAACTTCATTATGGCTACAGCGTCCCAAGCGCAGCATTCGCCCCATCCTGGCCATCAGCGAACGTGATTGCCTGGAGGAATGGGTATCCACCACGGATCGTATAGCCAGCGTCGGCGTGCTAGACACGGTGTCGTGGGTGTGTCCGGGACGATCCGGCTCCACACCCAACACCTGATAGCGAGATGATCCTGACAGAGATTAACCGCGTTCAGGAATGGTCTCGGCAAAACAGTTCATCCGATTACAGCTCTTGTCATTCCTCGTTTCGGCTGGCCACCCCACGCAAGGAATTTCATCGCTGTTTTGGCGCCACCGCAAGGCAGTGCCGACCGCCATATTCCTTTCTTAGTCAACAAGCGGAAAACGTATCGTGGTTCCTCAAGAAGTCGTCTTGAAATTTTTGATCCTAAATCAAAGTTAAAATACCTCGTCGACACGGGAGTGAATATCTCCGTCATTCCTGTTTCACGCCTCCGACCCGTCTAAAATGTGTCTCCGTAAAAGTTGTTTGTGACAAACGAAAAGGTTATTAGCACATACGGCGACAGAACCCTCACACTTTTGCTGGGCCTTCCACATTCATTTCGTTGGCGTTTTTGTGATCCCGAAGTATCGCGCCTCATTTTAGGCGCTGATTTTCTCAAGTATTTTGGCCTGCGCCGTTCCTGAGGCAAACTCTGGGACCCAATTAGCAACACGTCCGCATGCGGCAAGCTCAGTCAGCATCAGCATGTGTCCGTTTCGACCGTCGATGAGGTTCGCCGTACTCATCATAAAGAATTTCTGGATCTTAAAAGTCCTGCAATCTCTGCATGCGCCCCTGCGTAACAAATAAAGCATTTTATTACGACCGTGGGCCCCGGTGGCAAACCCCCCTCGTCGACTGAGTCAATGCAAGCTACGCATAGCAAAATTGGGATTTCAATTCTTGCTGGATAGAGGATTTTGCCGGCCTGCTGCCTGGCGTCCTTGCAGTGATTCTCGTCGCCTCACGCTGTTACGATTCCAGATAAATACCCTATGCGGCACATCGAGGATATTTTCCTAAACTTGAATGGCAGGAATTTTTTTCTCAAAGATCGATCTGTCGCGGGTGTTTAATCAAATTTCGATAGCAGAGGAGAATGTCCCGAAAAGAGCGGTTACGCCCGCTTTTGGATTATTTGAATTTATGGTGATGAAATTTGGTCTTCGTAACGCTGCGCAGATCTTTCAGCGCTTCATGGACGCAAGGACTCGACTTCTGCGTATGCTACCTGGATGATGTGCTGGTCCCGTCAAAATCGGAGGAAGATAATATGCAGCACCTGCGCCGAGTGTTTCAACGCTTATCGGAGTTCGAGATTGTTGTTAGCGTGTCAAAGTGCGTGTTTGGAGTAAGCGAGGTGGATTGCCTAGGGCACATTATCTGTGAAAAGGGCGTGAGCCTCGATAGATGCGGTACGTGACTTCAAGAGGCCCATCACAGTAAAAGATCTCTGGTGGTTTTTCCACGACGCTGCTGTGCTACAGGCCCCCCTCAACAAGTTGTACGCAGGCAACAAAAAAGGAGACAAGACAGCCATTGAGTGGACCCTGAAGACTGAGGATGCGTTTATAAACTGTAAGAATACCTTGGCTAACTCCATCCTGCTTGTTCATTTTCAAGTCAATGCGCAACTCAGGTTTACGACAGACGCTTCCGACATCGCCGTGGGCGCCATTTTGGAATCAGAACAGGGTGATCGGTGGCTTCTATTGGCTATCTTCCAGATGAAACTTTTCGTGGCCAAGTCCAAGTACGGTGTTTACGACCCCGAGCTGCTCGTTATAGCTACGAGTACTTCTTCTTCTTTGTAGCCCTGCAGCCCTTTTGGGGCCTTCGCTTATAGTTAGAGTATCTCATGGTCATGATCTAATGTATCGGCCCTCCACAAGGTGATATGATCATTACCACGCTTTGGCCGTGTTGTCCGTCCACCCAGCTGCGATACGTTCTGATTTTAAACCAGCACGTATCATAACTGAACAGGCTTATAGTCCGCCAGAAGAACCACTCGTTGACGCCAACGAGAATTGAACCAGACACCTTCGGTTTACGGGCTTAGTCCTCTAACCACTAAGCCACGCGGACGAGTACCAGTGTTTGTCATTTTCGTCACTTCTTGGAGGGCTTTGCGTTCTTCATCCTGATGAATTACAAGCCACTCACGTACGCGTTCGCCCAATCCGCAAGCAAAGCCCCAAAGCGTCAACTCAGGCATCTTAATTACATATCGCAGTTCACAACGGACTGTGGCTTCATCACCTGCGCTAGCAACAAGGTCGTGGACGCACTCTCTTCGTCGGTCACTATCGAGTTGCTCACACTTATCAGTGAAGATAAGCTGGCGCATGAGCAGAGCCGGGGTGTTGAACATCAAGAACTGCTCTGTAACAACACCACCTCCTTAAGGCTTGCTAGCCGATCCCGTGGTTCACATCAAGAGGTGGTATGCGAAAATACTCTGGTTTGGCTGAGACCCTTCTTCCCGTTTTCGTTGCGCAAATAGGTTTTCAAAATTTTATAACCGATCGTGCATCCCAGCGCTTGGGTTACATGCAAGGCTATCGCTGAGAAGTTTCTACGGACGCACATGAGGAGAGATACCCGCGTGTTGTTACGGATAAAACCGAAGGGCACCAGGATTACCTCACCCCGACCACTATCGTAACATTCGCGTGACTATGTATAGTCAGAAAGCTAAGCCGCACTCGACTAGGGTTTGTTTGCCAGTCCAAATTGTAATCATATTAGTAGTGTAAATACGATTATTGGTAGTCGTAAGCAAACATAATTGTCATCGAGCGAAGGTCAGAATCACCGCATGTTCGAAGTTGGAATGTTCCCCAGATATTTCGGTAAAATCAAAACCTAACAAGATCGAGCCAGATGTTGCCAAGGAGGATTCAGATGATGAGAATTCACTGTTTTGAAAATGTCGATAAAACGCTACAGTTTCTCCGGGAGCCACGAGTACATTTAGAAAACATCGGTTCACATGATATTGTCGATGGAAACGCATCTCTAAATTTAGAATAATTGTCCGGTTTACGAATCGTTCCAGAGTTACATCGCTACAGAAATGCTGGATGGTGACAACAAATACGATGCTGGTGAAGAGTAGTCTTCAGGAAGCTGAGAAAGGAGTGATTTTTATTTCGTAGTCCATGCAGGAGATAATCAAAACGGACACTACGTCGCTTACATAGATCCGCTGTTGAAGGGAAATAACAAGGAATTTTATCTAATTGGCATTTTCAGATTCATAGCAGATACTTCAGGTTTTGCTGGACCACTGCTACTTGGTGGCTTGCTGAATAAAACTACTACGGAAAATGCAGGAACAGACATTCGACCATATTTTTATGCTCTAGGTCTGCTTGTAGCATCATTGATTTCCGCATTTTGCAGTACGCATTTCAACTGGAGGATGGCTATTATAGGAATGAAAAGGCGAAGTGGCATTGTAAGCGCAATTTACCGGAAAGCACTTGCGGCACGAGGACGGCAAGATGCACGTCCAGAAATTCTAAATTTAATGTCAACAGACACAGATCGTATAGTAAACTCATGTATTAGCTTTCATTCATTGTGGAGCACCCCATTTCAACTATTTACAACGTTATACCTTCTTTATACTCAAATTGGAGCTGCGTTCATTGCGGGGCTCATCTTTGCTGCAACATTAATCCCTATTAACAGATGGTTAGCAGTTAAGATTTCTAAATATTCCGTTGGTCTAATGAGCGCTAAAGATGCAAGATTATCTGCTATGAGTGAAACAGAATCAGGAGTGAAACAAATAAAATTGCACGCTTGGGAGGATGTTTTTATCAATAAGATCAGAGAACTACGTACCACAGAAATGCGTTTCTTAGCGAAACGAAAATATCTAGATGCAATGTGTGTATATTTTTGGGCTACGACTCCAGTTTTAATGTGCCTCCTAACCTTCACCGTGTCGACACTCATGGGTAATCCTTTAACCGCGACAACCACTTATACTAGCGTCGCCCTACTCAATATGTGAATTGGACCGCTCAATGCATTTCCATGGATACTAAATGGTCTCGTTGAAGCTTGGATATCAATTCGCCGTGTGCAGAGCCTCTTCGATATATCGGATTTAGATTTTAATATTTATTATCCAAAAACTGCCAGAGGAGAATCCAATCAGTGTTGATACAAAAATGACCGTGTTGAAAATTGAAAATGCGTCATTTCAACACAGAGGTCAAGATTACATTCAGGATTCAAGTTGCACTTTTCGATTAACTAATATTAATATGGATATTAAGGAGGGTGAATTAATTTGCATCGAGGGACCCGTAGGATGTGGGAAGAGCTCATTAATGTCTGCCATAGTAGCAAATATGGATTGCATTGAAGGCACAATCAGTGTCTACAATACAAGAGAAGGTTTTGGTAATGTGCCTCAGACAGCATGGCTTCAAAGAAGTACGATCTGTGAGAATATCCTTTGGGGAGCAGTGTATGACGAACGACGATACAAATCGGCTATAAATGCACCCGCTCTTGCTGAAGATCTGTCAGCTCTTGGTGGAGATCAAACTGGTGTTGGTGAAAATGGAAGAGCCCTTTCCGAAGGACAAAGAGTCGAGTATGTCTCGCAAGAGCCATTTATCACGACAAACAGATATACATTTTGGACAATAAACTATCAGCACTAGATGCACATGTGGCAAATCATACTGTTAGGCACTGCATTTTGGGCATTTAAAAAAAACAAAACACGCGTCATGGTTACTGAAAACAAGACACTCTTATTCCATGCAAATCAGGTTTTCCATTTGGAAAATGGAACAATGACTTCAAGTGCATTCACTGATAGTTTTGAATTAGATGATGACAATGATGATGACTACGGACAATACACGATGACTTCATCAATTATCAACGATGAGAACAATAAAAATAGTGTGGACAACAGGTTATCTGAAGAGTCTAAGGAATATGGAACTTTGTCATCGAACGTCATACTCAGATACTGGAAAGCGATGTCTCAAACTGTCAGTGAATTACTTTCAGCTGATTTAGCCGAATTTGGAGTGCTCGCCACCAGAGGGGAGCGGCGACCAAGTGGCGGCAAGAAGGAATTACCCCACTGAAGAGGTGGATGACCGACGAGCGGAACCATAGCCGTTAGGAGGAGGCTATATAAGCACGCGAAGAATGACGCGCCTCCTCTTTGATCTTTTTTATCGTGGGCGACGACGGCAGCGGAACCAGAGCAACCAGCGAGATCATAATTTGAAGCGCAGCGGAATCTTCAAGTGGAGGACAGCGGAATCAGCAAAGTGAAATCCAAGCTAAGGAAAAATTCATATCAAAGCGACGAACAAGCTTCGACATTGGAGGAAAGGCGACAGAATTCATCCGCGAATACGATCGTCGAAGGGGCCCCTTTGTAGGTATAGAAGAGAAGTAAGTTTTTTATGATATAGTTTATCATGTGTTAAGGTTATAAATCATTTCGATTTGGAATAGAAGTGTTGTAAAATTTTAAATAATTGAAGTTTCTTTGTGATCAATTAATGTTTGAAGGAAGGAATTTTTGTCTTTAGGACAAGATTAGAGAAATCTTTGCTACAGATCACGGTTTGTGACGAGTGCGGCTTGGACGGACAAGTCGAAGTGGAAGTGTAGTGGAGTTAAATGAAGCCCGTGATATCGGGAGTCAGCGTGTTCGGGGGTGGTATTGTGGCCCACGCGAAGGATAGAGTGATTAAGAAGTGAAGATTATAGGGTGGTTAGTGAAGTGGTGTAGGTGAAGTATTGAAGTGAAGATTATAGGATGGTTAGTGAAGTGGTGTAGGTGAAGTATTGAAGTGAAGATCGTAGGGTGGTTAGTAGCTAAGGTATCGGCCGAATAACGTCGCGTTTAATCCGGTTAGTCGCATTCTCGCTTGGCGGCTATTTGGGGCTTTGAGGGAAAAGCGAGTGGCGCCCAACGCCCGTCTTCGGTCGAGCTAACCGGGTCCATAAGCACCGCCGGAGCACCCCAGTTTCCCTGAGGGCCATAGTGGCTCTCGCGAGGTAAGAAAGTGGGTGTAACAGTGTAGGCTTGCTCGTGTGTGCCCTGCCAGAATTCGCAGAATGCTCAACATCAAAAGAATCCGATACAGTCGTTTCCAGCACATTCATCTGGATATCGTGGAACCTCTTACCCTTTCGCAGGCTATAAATACAGCCTAACAGTGATCGACCGTTTTCTATATGGCTGGAGGTGTTTCCCATTGCTGATGAGACAGCGGATACCATGGCGAAAGTTTTATTTCCTTACTGGGTCACTCGTTTCGGCACGCCTCACGTCATCAAGGCACCCAGTTTGAATCGTCGTTGTTCAGATTGATCTTTCGCCGCGCTCATTGGAAGCTCCATGAATAGAACGTCACCATACTATCCTACGTCAAACGGGATCGTCGAGAGGTGGCACCGTACGTTAAACAGCGCGATTATGTGTGACTGCGTTAGTGCTTCCTGGCGGGATATTCTCTCTACCGTCTTATTGGGGCTGCGCACTAGCTACAAGGAAGATATAAATGCGTCATGTGTGGAGGAACTTTACGAAATTACGTTTTCAATTCTTGGAGAATTCATCAGTCCCAGTGATTCAACAAGGAACCCGCATGATTTTCTCTTCAACCTACAGAAAGTTATGTCCAAAGTCTTGTAATAATCTCCGATATCTCGTAGCGATACACGACAGAGATCTGTCATCCCTACACAATTTGCTCACCAGCTGACAAGTATTAGATTTCTGCCACTGAGCCGCCACATGACGTCGGTCGTGTGGTGAATAACGAGCAGTATGTTCGACGTATTTCGAGTGACGATTCAGTTACTAGCAGTACATGTACTGCTAAACGAAATGTCACTCCTATTGCAGACGCCCTAGAAGTTACATCCCTACTTAGACCACTGTGGATTTCTTCGAAGTGTTTTGCCATTTTAATTTTCATAAAACATAAAGATCCATGCAACTAAATCCGAAGACATCGGTGTTTTAGGAATAGCATCAGTATTCCAAGTAGGAAGAGATACAAGTGAGTACCCTCTTTCATATTTTGAATCTGTTGTCATTTAGTGAGTGAGAATTTGGTGGTAAAAATAAAAAAGAACACATGTTCCAGAATGGAACAGAGTGCGGAAGACCGCCCCCTGACTCGGGATTAAGGAGCGAATTTAGTGTCAGTGATAGTGAAATTAGTGCAAATGGAAAAAAAAGAAGTGGGCAGCAATGGGTCCTGGCCAAGGAGAGGAAAAGGATTTTAAATTCAACACGAATATATCTAATATAACCTTCAAATTCACACCACCTACGCCAATGGAAAAAAAATATCAACGTATCCATCGATAATGAGGCAAATTCGGCTAACGAAAAGTCAGTCCCACCAGTATAGGGCAAATCAATGAAAAAAATATTTCCAGTTATCATGGAATGGGGAATCAATGGTAAACCCTTCAAGTTAACGCCTAAGAGGTTATTCATGATCAATAAGGATTCAAAATGCAACGTCTCAAATGTGAAACAAAATGGACTTAGGCTCAAAGTTTTCTGTGAAACTCCTAAAGAAGCCAATGATGCGACTGAAAATATAGTCCTGAAAGAACGTAAATGCGTTCATTCTATTGGAATACAATCAAATACTATGTATGTATCATATCCTCTCTTTGCATTTACTTACTGTACTATCATTACTATACTTTCTCTATCATACTATTAATACATTGTAAAATTGAATTAAGTTTTTAGTCGTAACCGTGAGCTTGACCTGATAAGTAATAAACCTTGTGAAATATAATTGAAACTATGTGTTTTAAATTAAAATTCAATATAAATTATAATAGGTTATGGGCCCATGTCGCTCTATAACTATAATTATTAAAATAAAGTGCTCTAAATAAAACCCAAAAATAAATAATTAAAATCGGTGGTGATCAAAAAGTGATCGATTAAAATGGCGACTCTAATGGCGAATTTCGAGAAGTTGACCGAGTCCAACTACGAAAGTTGGAAATTGCAAATGGAGAGTGGTCTAGAGTTTTAAGATCTATGGGACTATGTGTCCGGTGAAACTAAGTGTCCAGACGAAGACGAAAAATTAATAGAAGCTTGGAAAAGTAAGGATCGAAAGGCTCTTGCAAATATCCGATTAAGTGTTACAGTTAACCAACTTATGCATATAAAATATAGTTCGACTTCAAAGGAAGCATGGTTGACCCTCGAGAAGGTTTACAAGAGGGATTCTCCCGCGCAAAAGGTATCTTTGTATAAGTCACTAATACAATTGCGTTTAAAGGATGGGGATAGTATGCAAACCCATCTAAGTAACTTTGGGCAAATAGTTGACAAAATGAGTGAACTCCAAATCAAAATGGATGATGAGACATTATCCATTATGTTACTATGTTCACTACCACCACAATATGAAAATTTTGTAATCGCTATAGAAACTAGAGACTCATTGCCATCACTTTCTGACCTAAAATTGAAGTTGATTGAAGAAGAAAAAAGAAAGAACAACGATGACGTCAATGAGAGTGGAAGTGAAACGGTGCTATACACTAAGCAAAATAAAAAATCGTTCAATCCTCCTAGTAATACTAATATATCAGCTTCTACTAAAAGAAGGAAAGGTATATGCTACATTTGCAAGCGTAAAGGGCACTACGCAAATGAGTGTAGATACAAAAACACTCATACTAAACAGGTTCTTTTCGCATCAGTCTACAATTGCCGTAAATCAACTGACTTGTGGTGCTTAGACAGTGGAGCGAGTTCCCATATGGTTAACAAAAAGCATTTGCTTACTGAAACACATAAAATTGTTGCCGAAATAGAACTAGCGGACCAACGAAAAGTGACAACTAGTATCAGCGGTGTAGCGTCAATCAATACAATATATGGAGGAGTGGATTTAACTGAAACATTGTACATCCCATCGTTAAAAATGAATTTTGTATCAGTATCTAAAACAGTACAGCGCGGATGTATAGTGAAATTCGTAAAAAACAAAGCTTATGTTCAGAAAAATGGAATAACTATATTAAGTGCAACTAACAGAAATGGTTTATACATAATAGACTGTAAAAGTGATCAACTGAATGCAATCAGTGCTAGAAACCTTGAAATTGTTAAATGGCATAAAAGACTAGGACATCTAAATAAAAGTGATTTAAATATTATAATAAAAAATGAACTAGTGCGTGGCATAACAAACGTGGAAACTGACGATTTTGATTGCATAACTTGTGCTAGAGCAAAACTTGCTGCAAAGCCTTTTCCTAAGCGAAGTGAAAACAGGGCGAAGGATCTACTGGAGCTCGTTCATAACGATATTTGCCAAGCTAGTTGCTCATCGTATGGCGGAGCAAAATATTTTATATCATTCATTGACGATAAAAGTAGATTCACCAAAATTTTCTTGATCAAATCAAAAGATGAAGCGTTAGCTCGATTCAAAGAATTCAAAGCAGTTGCCGAAAATGAAACTGGCTTTAAAATCAAAGCATTAAGGACTGATAATGGCAGTGAGTATAAAAATAACTTATTCCAAGATTTCTTGAAAGTAAACGGAATCAAGCATCAGACATCCATTCCATATACACCGCAACAGAATGGAACCGCCGATCGAATGAATCGCACCCTGGTTGAGATGGCGAGATGTATGATAGCTGAACACAATTTGAACGAAAAATTATGGGGCGAGGCAGTCAGTACGGCTGTTTATATTAGAAATCGGTGTCCGAGTAAAGCGATAAATGGGTTACTACCATACAAAATGTATTATGACAAAACACCAACCGTCAATCATTTGAGGATTTTCGGTAGCAAAGTTATCGCAATAAGAAGCGGTCAGCGGAATAATAAGTTCCTTCCGAAAGCACATGAGTACATTTTAGTCGGATACTCGGAGGAACAGAAGGGCTATAGGGTGATGAATAAGCAAACTAATAAAATAATTATCACGCGAGATGTTAAATTCTTCGAAGATGTTAAGGCAAGCAGTGTATTCATTAGCAAATTCCCAGCAGAAGATGAAGAGCATCCTCAAAACTCAAATCAAGTGGAAAAAGTATCGGATCTCAAGACTTCCCCGTTAGCTCATCCGCAAGACTCAAATCAAGTGGAAAAAGGATCGGATCTCAAGGCGCAAGCAGACACTGCATTACAACAGCTTTTCAAGGAGGATGATGATTATAATGATCTCGATGAGGACGAAGGGAACGAAGATTTCTCAACACCGAAGTCCGAAATTGTGTTGCGCGATAGAGAGAAATTAAAACAACCAGTAAGATTGTAGTTAAACAACATTAGTGTATGTCAAGATCCCGAAAACTTTTGTGAAGCAATAAACAGTCCAAATCAAAAGGAATGGATAAAAGCAATGGAACAGGAATTTAACTCTCTAATTGAAAACAATACGTGGACATTAGTGGATCGTCCGAAGGATAGAAATATAATAGGATCGAAATGGGTCTACAGAACAAAGTATAATAAAAATGGTGAAATCGAAAAATTCAAAGCGAGATTAGTGGCGCAAGGATTTAATCAAAAATATCTGATGGACTACGATGAAACTTTTAGTCCTGTGTTAAAAAGTTCGACTCTACGAGTGCTGATAGCCATTGCAATTGAAGAAAACTTTATCATGCATCAGGTCGATATTAAACATGCATATATAAACAGCAAACTAAACGCCGAAATATTTATGGAACAACCGAAAGGTTTCGCGAATAATATAAATAAAGTGTGCAAATTAAATAAAAGCATATACGGTTTAAAACAATCCGGTAGAGAATGGAATACAGCCCTTAATAATGTTCTAACACAAAAAATGAAATTTGAACGATTAAAATCTGATCCGTGTGTTTATATAAAGGATAAGCAAATAATAATAGCAGTATATGTGGACGACATAATTATTTTGTCAAAAGACTTAAATAAAATTAATAATGTAAAAGATCAATTAAAACGCGAATTTGAACTTGATGATGAATATATACTTGGACTTGAAATTAATCGCGATAAAAATAATGTGTCTGTAACGCAAGTGAATTATATTAAAGCCCTTTTGGAAAAGTATAATATGACCAACTGCAAGGAGGTTTCAACACCCGTTGAAACAAATCTTCAGCTACAGCAATGCAAAGCAGAATCCTGTGATCGAATTAAATCAAGCGAATATCAATCATTGATAGGATCATTGATGTACTTGGGAATCTACACGAGGCCAGATATCATGTACACCATTAGCTACTTGTCGCAGTTTAATAAGAAGCCTAACAAGGAGCACTTCGACGCAGCTAAACGAATTTTAAGGTTTTTGAAGGGAACAACCAATCATGGTTTATATTTCCAGAAAACAGGAAAGTCCCTTATTTGTTATGCAGATGCGGACTGGGGAAGCAACTCAACAGACCGAAGGTCTTACACTGGCTACCTATTCGAGCTAGCTAATGGACCGGTTAGCTGGGAAACGAAAAAGCAACCGACAGTGGCGCTGAGCAGTGCAGAAGCAGAGTACATGGCATTAAGCCAATCATCTAAAGAACTTGTATTTCTAAAAGGCTTATTAAATGAATTATACTTGAATAATTATGTTAAATTGCCAATTGATGTATTTTCTGATAGCCAAGGAGCTGCAAATTTAGTAAAGAATAACACAACAAATAAGCGAACAAAACATATAGATATAAGACATCACTATATTCGAGAATTAAATGAAGCTGGTGTAATTAATATTATTTTTGTTCCAACTAATGAAATGAAAGCAGATATTCTAACAAAAGGTCTATCTAAAGAAAAATTTACATATTTAAAAACTAAAGTTATGAATTGTTGTCATAATTAACCAAGTATTTTATTGAGTGGGGGTATTGGAATACAATCAAATACTATGTATGTATCATATCCTCTCTTTGCATTTACTTACTGTACTATCATTACTATACTTTCTCTTTCATACTATTAATACATTGTAAAATTGAATTAAGTTTTTAGTCGTAACCGTGAGCTTAACCTGATAAGTAATAAACCTTGTGAAATATAATTGAAACTATGTGTTTTAAATTAAAATTGAATATAAATTATAATACATTCCAGGCAGCTTCACCTGCAGGTATGGGGTAATTCGACATGTCAAATTAGACTTTGGCCTGAAGGAGTTAATCGAACACAACATTAAATTAATCAACGCTACAAGACTTAAAAGGAGAGATCCTGAAAAGCCTGACAACTTTATTCCGACTAAATCAGCTAAGATAGCAACTAATTCTACTAACCATCCCTTGAGGGACAGTAGTACCAATCAGTCATGAATCACTGAATTAACTTGACACTACTAGTCCCATAAGTGCATATGATTGCTCAACGCTGATCAAAGTGCCGACTGGCCAGACCAATAAATTTTCCACAGTATTCTTCTGTGGATCTCCACAGTCTTCACTGTGATTCCTTATTTAAACAGGGGAAAAAGGAAAAAAAAAACAAAATATGCTCGTACGACGTACTCGTAATAGCAGACTGTGAAGTAGAAAAAGTGCAAAGTGAAACCCGTGTTCTCCGCGACGATTCCCTAGTTCGCTGGAATTAATTTTAGACGGTTAGTTCTATATTGCCCTTTCAATGTGGAGCTCGTAAATATACGGCCGAAAGTTGAAAATTTAGGGGATAAATCGATAAGAAAAGGTACGTGACGAGAAAGGTGTTTCTCTACTCAGCTCGTATACGCCCAGTAAAACTTAATTGCATCGACAGCGGAAATACCAGATTTGCGTCCTGCAGAAAAATGTTGACCCAACAGATGCGGGAGTTAGAAGATGAGGCCACATTATTTCACGTGCCTTCCAGACGGAAATGTCACACGCATTACACCCAACCAGGCTTATCGAAAATATGCAAACGATTTGACTGGTGAATTGTTTGACATTGTAGTGCAGCGATTAAGTTGTTTATTCTTTCATTTTGGTTGATAATATTTTTAACTGCAGTCATTAGTATTTTACCCAGACTTGTATTTTGGTAAATTTTGCCACCCCCTGAAACCCCTGATGACCTTTTTCTTTCAGATTCCGATAGTTCTAATTAAGACCTGATACCCTGTTACCCAACTCGCTTACCTTGGATAAAAAAATTTTTTAAAATACTTAAATTACTGATTATTTCGTAGAATAGAGTAATTAGCTAACGTTTAAAATAAACTTATTATTTTATATATATAATTTTCTTTATTGGAATGTATGCGGTACAGAGGTTTTATAATATAGTAGGTGTTCTGACAAAGTCATCTCACCATCGTTTGAACATTACTTAAAACTATGCATATTATCGTATTTCTATGAGATTATTACAATTAGCTAGAGGAAAATTTAGGCAAAAACCTCTACTGAACTTATATTAGCTTAACATAACTTAACTTTCTACTTATATCTGCCGGTGTTCCGCAAGGCTCCTGCCTAAGCCCATCTCTATATAACATCTATACGTCTGACTTCCCTTCTTTACCAAACTGCCAAGTTGCAGCTTTCGCAGACGACATTTGCATATACAGCATAGGCGCAGATCCAACTTCCATTATTTCTAGCCTTGAAACGGCGTTAGAACTCACTTATCAATACTACCATAGATGGAAAATTAAAATAAATGTTGCAAAAACGAAGTCAATATACTTCACCAGGAAGCGTAAGCCTGCTCACTTACCCAAGCGACCAATAAATTTTTTAGGGCAAACTATTCCTTGGAGCGAGGATCTTAAATATCTTGGACTTATATTCGATACAAAACTAACTTTCAGAAAACATATTGAGCATATTAGCTCCAAAGCGTTTAAGGCCGTGCCGTTGCTTTATCCCCTTCTTAATCGTAATTCACGTCTCAACACCAGAAACAAAGTCCTCATCGTCAAAATGGCAATCCAACCGATCATCCTATACGGCTCGCCTACCTGGATCCAATGTGCTAAATATATAGTAACAAAGCTTCAGATCACCCAAAATAGATACCTGAAAATGATCCTTAACAAACCATTTTACTTCTCTTCTGAAAAGCTACACAGACTGGCTGGCGTTAGTCCAATTCGTAAGCTCGCTGCATTGCGCCGTGACAAATTAATCGCGAAAGCAAAAGACTCGCCCAATCCGCTAATACATGCCCTGGCGAATTGAAAATCAGCAGTTGCTACCACCTATCTTTTGGCCGTAACCTAGCCTCATAGATTTTAGCTAGTTATAAGTAGAAAGTTAACTTATTATTTTATACGTTAGCTAATTAAAATTCTTGCTAAATACTACATATTGGAATATTTGAGGAAAATGAAGGCGAACGATTTTCTCGAAATCGCGCAAAACATTACAAAGAGGGTGAAAATTTAACGAAGGTATTTGCAAATGTTAAGCAAAATTTGTTTCTTTAGTTCTTTTACTACAATTGCTTAAATAATGGAAATTTAAAAAAAAATTAAATTAAACTTTATGGCTTTTGAACTTACCTACAAAATTCATGCGAAGAATTTTTCGATATCTGTATTTGATCTTGAGATGTACCCAATTCTCCAAGTACCATTTTTAAACATCATCATTTTGAAGTTTTTCACATAAAAGTTGCTTTCCAACGATGTATCGTTATTTCAATTCTTTACTAAGTTCTTAATTAATCTAGAAAGTATTAGCGACTTTCAACGTAAACCCAAAGTAAAAACATATTTTTTTTTGTATAACTGTGTGCTACAAAAAGATTCTTTCTCCTTCAACGTATACGATTCAAGGTTTACGATTTGTAATACAAACGTCTAGATATATTCATTTCCAAACTCATAAAGTTTTAAGTAATAATATTCATATTGATAAAGTTATATTCTCTTAATATTTGCAAAGTTTTGTATGAATTAAATATAATTTTGGATCTTTTAAAAAATTAGAATTCAAAAATCTGCATCATTGTTTCGAAAGTATATACCTTGAAGTATTTTTGAATTAACTTTCCTTAAAATCTATTAATTTATAAAAAAAAAAATTAAATGAATGAAAAAACATTTAAATAAAATTCAGTATATGAAAAAAAATAAAAATTTCAACAAGCTATTGCTTATCTCCGATAATATTCATTCAGTTTTTTTTGGGGGGGAACCGTAATATGAATTGCTAAAAAAGAACTACTCGTAACTCCTTTTCAGGACGTGTCCGTTCTTTTTCAGGAGGAAGGGAAGTCAAAGGTGATTATACTGCTGAAGGGTAGGGTTCAGATAATCCACGGATGGTAGATTTTGTGTTGCGGTTCGGTACGCGGGGCCGTCGTTTGCCTTTGCGTTCTCAATGAGAGTAGGTTGGTTAGGTTTTGGATTCGAGTAGTTTATTTCGGATACGGCGTCGGAGAATATTCAGGGATGTGTGATTTTGGTTGATTTTGTCTATTTCGGATTACTCTCTTTTGGCCTGGTCGGAAAGAGATGAAATTGAAATGAAAAAAAGTAAAGTTGGCTTGAAGGAATATCTGGACCCGTTTTTAAATCGGGCATTTGAATTGGTGGGTGATAAACATGTATTCGGACTGCTCGCGGAAGATCTGCGACCGAAATGCCTCTCCGAACTAGCTAGCCTGCAGCCAGCCCTCTCAGTGTAGATTAAGAGTGTCCGGACTTGACCTGTTGGGTACAGTCCGTTGACACAATCCCGTCTAGAACCGATGAGAGGTCGGCTAAGATTTCCTTCGGGAAATATCGAAACGTACGAGAACGTATTAAAAACCCTTACCGTCGTCGCACCGTGGTAACCGAGCAGTTTTTGTTAATAAAAAAAAAAATAAATATATTTGCACGTGTTTTCCTGCGTAAGGTCGTAAGGTCAATGCCTCGACGGAGCGGCTCAAGCCAGCATTCACGAAATTCGAAGCGGACTTGCATCTGACCGCTAACGCACCTGAAGCCGCTGGCGTACCTGGAGTCGCTAACGCATCTAGAGCCTTTCACTCACCGAAGACTTGCGCAACATCCGGGGTGCCTGATTTGATTTCTCCCGAAATAAAACAAACGGGACGAAAAACTTCTCTTCTTGAAGTTCTCCGCCGGGCGTTGAAGCAGCGACTTGCGGCTGTGAATTTTCCACGACTTACACGATGAGTAGGAACCTGAGCGTTTTTTGCTGCTCCTCGATTTTCGCAAAACGTTATATGTCAGTGTCATTTAAATGTCACTTGGGAGGGAGAACTGTACTGACGCGAGTTCAATGTTGCTAATGACGTTTGATCGTTGCTGTATCGTCCGCCAGGGCGGCAAGTAATTTTGATGGATATTAAGATTTTGAAATCTCCCTTAGTTTTCGTTGTGTACGGATGTATGTTCAGAACTTCGCTGATCTTATTAATAAAGAGAACTGTGTTGCTGTTACCGAATCTTGCATTTACCGACTTATTCATACTCTAAAAACTCATTTTCTTTATCATTTTACGCGATCTTCAGAGCCATCTACGAATTCCTAGCGAATTATAATACGTTTAAAAATTTCTTTCTTTGAATAAATAGTATAGTTCATTCATTAACTAAATTGATCAAAGATTACCTTTGACTATTTTGTTTGCTTGGATGCCTCATAATAATGCTTTCAACCTTGTTTTATTTACGAAATTCGGCTAATGGTAGGCAATTTCATGCATTTTAAATTTAGATCAGTTAACTTGTAGTGAAATGGGTAGATTAATGTCCGTAAAGGACTGCAGAAATGGTCTGCTGCCTCAACGGAAGAGGATGTTGGGATCCGCTGAGATTGGCCTTGTCTGGGGACGCGTGAATGCGCTAGCAGGCTAGCGTTGCGGTGTCGTGGGGCGAGTTCTTTCCCCCGCACAAAGACCCACTGCAAAAAGGGTTGGAGATTGCAGACGAAAAAGGACAAACTGGAACTGGGGAAGACAGACGGACTTAAGGAAACTCCGTCGTTACCCGACGATTCTTAAAGCCCACAAATAAGAGTGGGGCATCCAGATGGAGGTGGTTTCCCCTCGCACCCTGCCAACCGGATCAAGATCCAAACGTAGATGTGGCCATATATTTCCCATTTGAGTGGAAACTCACACAAACATAGTTTCCATGAACTTTCCCATCAAAAGAGAAATATAGACGTGACCAATTTATGTTATAGAATTATGTGATCGAATCACATAAGCCTACGAGGTGTGTTCAAAAAGTATCACGAATTTTGAATTTTCGCGGGTTACGTATATTCGAATTTCGATTTTTTTGTGGCGTTATGTTGGTACTCATGTCTGTCACTTACGCCGACAAGCTCGGCCATTTTGAATGTTCACTTAATTGGTTATAGCTGCTTTACTTGCACGTGTTTTCAATCGTCTTCGATTTTTACTTATTCAAAAAAAATGGATCAAAGAACGTGTATCAAATTTTGTGTGAAAAACGAAATTAAGTACGCGGATGCATTCCCAATGTTGACTGTGGCATACGGAGAAGCTACCTTGGACCGAAGCAACGTTTATCGGTGGTACAAAATGTTTTTAGAAGGCCGAGAAGATGTGAACGACGAAGAGCGTGCCGGACGCGCGAGCACTTCAACAACAGACGAAAAAATTAATGAAGTGGAGAAAATGGTATTGGCCAATCGTCGAATCACCGTTAGAGAAGTTGCTGAGGACCTAAACATATCGATTGGCTCGTGCCATTCGATTTTTATCAACGATTTGGGCATGAGACGGGTCGCCGCGAAACGGTCGTTGCGACCAAAAACAGCAACGCATGAACATTGCTAATGAGATGTTAAACTCTGTCCGCGGCGAACCAAATTTGCTCCAGAGGGTCATAAATGGTGACGAATCGTGGGTTTATGGTTATGACGTAGAAACCAAAGCTCAATCATCTCAATGGAAGCTGCCGCATGAACCAAGACCGAAAAAAGCGCGCCAAGTTCGGTCGAATGTGAAAGTTTTGCTGACAGTTCTCTTCGATTGCAGGGGCGTGGTGCATCATGAGTTCTTGCCACAGGGAAGAACGGTCAATAAGGAATATTACCTGCAAGTTATATGCAACTTGCGCGAAGCAATCCGCCAGAAACGCCCGGATTTGTGGGAGAACAAAAATTGGCTTTTGCACCACGATAACGCCCCTGCTTACACATCGTTGCTTGTGCGCGACTTTTTGGCCAAAAACAACACACTAATGATGCCGCAGCCACCGTATTCCCCAGATCTGGCCCCTTGTGACTTTTTCTTGTTTCCTAAACTGAAGAGGCCCATGAAAGGACGACGTTACGCTACGCTTGACGAGATAAAGACGGCATCGAAGGAGGAGCTGAACAAGATTAAAAAAAATGATTTTTTGAAGTGCTTCGAAGATTGGAAAAACCGTTGGCACAAGTGTATAATATCTCATGGGGATTACTTTGAAGGGGACAAAATAGATATTCATGAATAAATAAATAATTTTTGAAAAAAAAACAAAATTCGTGATATTTTTTGAACACACTTCGTATACCATAAAACGGCACGCGAGCGGAAGGCCACTCTACCCGGTAAGAGCCCCTTTTAAGCGACAAAAAACCGTGGAGCGCGCCCGATGGCTAGCCCATATGACCGAAGAAGCCTGCCACCGATGCGGGTCCTATACCCGATCAGTTAGAGAGAAAAGGAAAGACCGAAAGATATTGTTACATGTACAAATAATTCTGCGAGCTACTGTCGCAATTGTTTTCACAACAATGAAGAACACGAATTTACTCGAAACCACGAGAACCCAACAAGCATGATCAACATCTGCAAGTGACGTCACTCCATTCATTAATTTGCTCGAATCTACCAGGTACCTCTCGGTAGAACATTCGCCAATGTACGAGAAATGGGTGAATAGGTAGAGACCCTATATAAAGGCGAGCTGAATGAATGGGGGGATCATCATTCATTACAACCGCGATAGAAAACTGCGATATAGTGGAACGCGAAGTAAAGACGATTGATTGTTTTGAGTGCGAAGTGATTTTAAGTGGACAGATGAATGACAAATTTATAGACTTAGTGAAAATTAAAATTAGGTGAAATAGTTAAATAAGTAATTGTGCGTTTTTGTGATTAATTGAATAAACTCTTTTAAGTTAATTTAAAAGACATTGCGTTTTCACTTCCCCGGAACATTAAAATTATTGGCCGCGAACCGAAAACACGCGACAGTGGTGTCGAGAAGTGAGATTGAAATTTGGAAAGGAAAACGTTTAAACAGTTTTAAAGTGCACAATTGTGAAAATTAACGTGGAAAAATAGCCGAAATAATAAAAATGCCAGGAAATTTACATCTCAAAATTAATCAATTGAGCATATCGGAGCTCAAAGAGGAGTTGGAACAACGAAATCTGGCTACACAAGGTACAAAGGCCATACTGATTGCACGCTTGCGTGATGCGATCGAGTCGGAAGGCGTAAATCTGGATTTGGGTGAGCTCTCAGATGCAGAAAAAGGTGCAGAAGGTGGTGAAGCCGAAACACCAAAACCAAAGGAACCAGAAAATGCGCTGATGCAAATGTTGATGCTGATGCAGCAAGAGCAGCGACAACAGTCATCCAATTTAACTGCGAAGCTCAATGAACAGTCATCCAATTTAACTGCGAAGCTCAATGAACAGTCATCCAATTTAACAACGAAGCTAAGCGAACAATCAGCGCAGCTAAATGAACAGACATCCAGTTTACCTGCGAAGTTAAATGAACAACCAGCGAAGCTAGAACAACAAGCGATCGAAATCAAGGCAGATTTTCAAAAACAGTCAACCGAAATAAAAGCGGAGCTCGGCAGCCGGAACAAACAAATTAAAGGCGTCGAGGAAAAGGTTTACCAGGTCGAGGAAAAGGTCAGCCAGGTCGAAGAGAAAATGAACAATGAGATGGAAAAAGTGAAAAAAGAATTGGAAGCAGCGAAGGCAGTAGTAACTACTTCACCAGCCCCGCTTATAACCGCAGCGCAAAGCACATCCAGAAATGTGCAAGCACCAATATTCGATGGGCAAACGGTCTGGAGTATTTACAAGACCCAGTTTAAAGCTGCCACAAGGGCAAATCACTGGAATGAGCAGGAACGAGCAACTGCATTGATTCTTGCTCTAAGAGGCCCAGCTGCCGAGCTTTCGCAGACGATCCCCGATGAATTGCACTCAAGCCCGAATGCTATAATGAATGCGCTCGACATGCGTTATGGAGACGATCATCTAAAGCAGATTTATCGGTCACAGCTAAGGCATCGGATGCAGAAGTCTGGTGAAACCCTACAGCAGCTAGCCCAAGACATTGAGCGACTAGCACTTTTGGCTTACCCAGCCTACGACCCAGAACATCGAGATGATGCAGCAACAGAAGCATTCATCAGCGCACTAAAAGACCCGGAATTGCAACAAGCCGTGCGTTTAGCTCAAAAGCAAACGGTTAAGGACGCATTGGCTTACAGTCTGAACTTTGAGGCAGCGAAAAATGTGACTCGTACAACTGCCCGGGTTCGTGAGGTAGTGACAGACGAGTGCAGGTGTGAGCGCGTCGAAATTGAGCAAGACCCGCATGTAAATGGTGCGCCTAGATGCTGGAATTGCGGAGAGAAGGGGCACCTACAAAGAGACTGCAAGAAGCGAAGAAAACCGAGCTATTGCCCAGGGTGTGCAGCTAGAAGGAGATCCAGACCGAGTCAGGAGCCCAGAATGGAAGCCCTTCAAACAGAGGGGTCGGGAAACATGTAAGAGCCAACTTCGTGGGGCAGAGGTTGGCTAGGAGGATCAACGTCCCCAGCACCACCATCACCGTGTCAAGACTACATTGTGGAGAAGCGGACTTATGCCTTCCGGGTCAAGTTAACGGAGAAAACTGCACCATAACAATCGACACTGGTGCAACCCGATCGATTATCCGACCAGACCTAGTTAGACAGCAACAACTTCACAAGGGCAGAATTTTCTCACTACGGACAGCTACGGGAGAAACTGCACCTGTTCATGGAGAGGTCAACCTCCAGATACAGTTGGGAGACCTTGTGTTCCGACATAATTTTCTGGTTGCGAATATTATGGATGACTGCATTCTCGGAATGGATTTTCTCCGACCACATGGAATCACGTTGGATTTGGGCAAACGTGTATTGAAATGGCAGAATGTCGAAGTACTGATGGAGGATCCCAGCGTCCAAATTCCCAAGATGAATGTAGTGGTATGTACTGACACTGATGTACCGAATTCTTCCGAAAGCATTTTATGGGCCAAGCTTGATGATGATTCTGGAGACCACCGATCTTATCTGATAGAGCCAACGAAGACGTCCGCATTGCGCAGTTCGAAGAGCATTTGCGGAACTTAGAAGAGGTTTTCTCCAGACTGCGACTGGCAAATTTGAAACTTAGTCCCGACCAGTGTACCCTTTTCGCAGCTGAAGTAAAATACCTGGGACACGTTGTATCAGCAGAAGGGGTCAAAACAGACCCTAAGAAGATTGAAGCCGTGAAAACTTGGCCAACACCAAACAACAAGCGCCATCTACGAAGTTTCCTGGGTCTGGCAACCTACTATCGAAGATTCGTCAAAGACTTTACCAAAATAGCTAAGTGTCTCCATCAGCTAACCGAGAAAAATCGTCCGTATGTCTGGAACGAACAATGCTAGACAGCCTTTGAGACCCCGAAGGAAAAGCTGTGTGAATCACCCGTGCTGGCGTACCCGAAACCCGGAAAAATGTTTGTAGTTGACACTGATGCAAGCAACGGCGGTATTGGAGCTGTACTCTCCCAGCAGATCAATGGCGAAGAAAGAGTCCTCTCGTATTACAGTCGAGTTCTTTCAAAAAGTGAGAGGAACTACTGTGTGACCAGGAAGGAGCTATTGGCTATACTAGAGGCCACCAAGCAGTTCCACAAGTATCTATATGGGCAGAAATTTGTTCTTCGAACGGACCATGCATCGCTGAGATGGCTACTTAACTTCAAAAACCCCGAGGGACAAGTTGCGAGATGGATCGAAAGATTGCAGTCATACGACTACGAAATTGTTCATCGAAAGGGCGGAGTTCATTGAAATGCTGACGCCCTATCTCGTCGCCCATGCCCAGCTAACTGCAAGCATTGCCGACGGATTGAGGAAAAGGAACCGCCCGTTGATCTGCGACTGATAACGGCCGAATTCGATGAAGCTTGGTCATCGGAGGAGATTCGAAATGCCCAGCTAGCCGATGAAGACATCGGACCATTGCTCGTATGGAAGGAGACGACTGGGCGACCTGAGTGGAAGGACGTTTCAACGCATGGCGCAACCCTGAAAAGCTATTGGGCACAATGGAACTCCCTTCAGGTGGAGGGTGGTGTACTCAAGCGGAAATGGGAAGCGGCGGATGGCAGCTTCTATAGGATGCAAACTATACTTCCCAAAAGCCGAATCCACGATGTGGTTAAGGAAATGCATGAAGGATCCTCGGGAGGCCATCTTGGTGTTAACAAGACCTTAGCGAAATTGCGGGAACGGTTCTACTGGATCCACGCTCGAGAAGACGTAGAGGACTGGTGTCGCAGATGCACAATTTGCGCTTCCGTCAAAGGTCCAAAACGACGACTGAGAGGACAAATGCAAACCTATAACGTGGGGGTACCGTTTGAAAGGATTGGTGTTGACATCGCTGGACCCTTTCCTGAATCTGAATGGGGAAATCGATACACGCTCGTTGTAGCCGATTATTTCAGCAAGTGGCCCGAGGTCTACCCCATTCCCAACCAGAAAGCAACTACCGTAGCCGAACAGCTAGTGTTAAATTGGGTCAGTAGGTACGGTGTGCCTTGCGAACTACATCCGGATCAAGGCCGAAACTTTGAGTCACTAGTTTTTGGCGAAATGTGCGAGCTGCTCGGAATACGGAAAACGAGGACAACACCGCTGCATCCCCAATCCGATGGAATGGTCGAACGTTTCAACGGCACGCTCAATAAACATCTGGCCAAGATGGTTGACGAGAACCAAAGGGACTGGGACCGACATATCCCACTATTTTTGGTAGCGTACAGAGCTGCCGAACATGCATCGACGGGCCAAGCCCCAGCCAAAGTCATTTTTGGAAAGACTATTCGTCTGCCAGCTGATATAAAGTTTGGAACACCCCCCGAGAAACCCCAAACGATCTCGGAGTACGCAAGTGATCTAAGACAACGGTTGAACCAGATACATCGGACAGTGTGAAAACACCTCGAATCGGCTACTGACCGCATGAAGACCAGGTATGATCTAAAGGCCAATTCTACTGGTTTCCAGCAAGATGACTTGGTGTGGCTTTATAACCCGCAACGGCGAAAGGGTAGGTCTCCAAAGTTGCAACATAACTGGGAGGGACCATACCGAGTTACAAAGCGAATCAACGACGTCGTATATCGCATACAGAAACACCGTAAACCGAGAGCCAAAATGAAAATCGTGCATCTAGACCGTCTTGCTCCATATTACATCCAGGGAGAATTGACTATAACTGGCGACACATCTTTTCGGGGCGAAAAGAACTGAGGTGGGGGCAGTGTTACATGTACAAATAATTCTGCGAGCTACTGTCGCAATTGTTTTCACAACAATGAAGAACACGAATTTACTCGAAACCACGAGAACCCAACAAGCATGATCAACATCTGCAAGTGACGTCACTCCATTCATTAATTTGCTCGAATCTACCAGGTACCTCTCGGTAGAACATTCGCCAATGTACGAGAAATGGGTGAATAGGTAGAGACCCTATATAAAGGCGAGCTGAATGAATGGGGGGATCATCATTCATTACAACCGCGATAGAAAACTGCGATATAGTGGAACGCGAAGTAAAGACGATTGATTGTTTTGAGTGCGAAGTGATTTTAAGTGGACAGTTGAATGACAAATTTATAGACTTAGTGAAAATTAAAATTAGGTGAAATAGTTAAATAAGTAATTGTGCATTTTTGTGATTAATTGAATAAACTCTTTTAAGTTAATTTAAAAGACATTGCGTTTTCACTTCCCCGGAACATTAAAATTATTGGCCGCGAACCGAAAACACGCGACAATATAGTGTTTAACAATTCATGTTATATTCTTACAATCCTTCAAATTGGTTCGGCTATATTTTAGTATTACAAAGCTTTCTCTTAGAAGATATAGGTTGGCGTTACTTTACCAGAATCATTCATTATTTTACATTGTGGTTTATTATTGATAATAGTATTTTAAACCTAAAGACATTTGTAAGTGATCATCAAAAATGAAGTTAACCATAAATATGAAATTATTCGGATTATTGTAGGTACAATAAAAATGAAGTGTATGCAAATACTAGATGACCTAACATTAAGTATGAATGATAAGAACTAAATCTTTCGAGTTTTTATCCAAAAATGGTTGCCTCAAATCATGCCGAGTTAATAGTAAAGATGACAACTCAACTTTCTAGCCAATCATTTTTAAAATCTATATTTTCATTTTTGAAAATCTATATACTCTACGCATGGTTTCTATGCAAAATGCACTAAAGGCTAAATTATGATTCGTCTGTAACCCTATGTTGTTCACATTACAATTATTAATATAGTAAATTGCTATTCTCTTCCATGTAATATAAGCATGGCAATTAAAATAGTGTTTTATAGATTTTTCTTACTCTGTCATATGATTTCTATTTAAGGTTTTTTATCGTTCATCAATTAAATTTCCTCTCGGTGAAAAAAAAAGGATAACTATCTACTAGCAGTAAATTGCATGTTTCAAAAGAGTTCATTGTGGTTGTTCTCGAATTCGCTGCAGTGTAACCTCCAACTTCTTCGTTTTTAATTCTGCAAAATGGAATGTCGTTGACAAAAGTGATTGTAGCGCAGGTTCGAGCAAGGATGATTTTCATAGGAAGATTAGGAACTTAAGTCCCTTTGGAAGCTTGAGCGAGAATTTCCACACGGCGCAGGATGATTTTTAGTAATACCTGTTGTTGTCAGGGCTCTTTTGTCCTGGCAGTTTATTATTTCCTTTGATAAAATTTCGTTCCTGAATATCTCAAAAACGCTTCTTTATAATTAAGAAAGCATTGAATCAATCTGATTTTATTGATGTTCGGCAAATTCAGCTACACCTTGGTTGTTACAATACAAACTGAAACCTTTACAAATTGTGATACAGATTACGTTTTACAAATATGCTACTTAACGCGTTCAACAAAATTATTCGACTGAAATGATCAATCGCCGAGCATTTCACCCACGTTCAAACTGCCAACGCGATTTGCTGACCAGACAAACCACGCCAGAGAAAAGAACGCTGAGTTTGCATCTCTTCGCCAGCATGCCTGCCTTTGTCCATGAAATGTAACCTAATCTCTTCGATTACAGATCCACTTCACGGACAAATGCACTAGCTGAATGTGCATGGGTCAGCAATTTGGCTGGGAAATGAAAATAGCAATTCGAATTATAGTGTGTGGCAAAATTGTGGATTCATGAATATTGAATTGAATTAAAATATTTGAATTGTATAAAATTATTGAATTTGGGTGAAATGCCGGCGAAAGGCGAATTTGCCTTGAATTGTTCTTAAAGGGAACAGTGAATGATTGATCAATCGATCGGTGAATTGAGTTAAAATGATCGACCAATTGATAAATCAATCGAATTGATTACAAATGAGCTAATTACTACGGTGCATTAACTTAAATAACTAAGCGTTGATGTTGCCGGATCAGGCCGTGATGGGCGCTCAAGGGTGTCAGAAACTCAACAATACCCTTGCGGGTTTCGTTTTGATTCCTATATAATTGAGCATTTATCGCATTCAATCCTCTCATGCCGTGATAGACAAAAGCGATTCACTGCCTGAGATTTATCTTTTACCAATTTGAAATATAAATGTTCGCAATTCGTGGTCTTAATGCCACTAAGTTTCATTGGAAAATAAGTCTATTTGGGAAACGTCACCTAAACGCCACACGGTTCCGGCATCTGACGACTGAGCAATCACGCATTACCAAAATCACAATGGTTTTATCATAAAATGGAAGGCTAGTTATAACGAAGATTTACAGCAAATGCTTCGCTCTAAAGCGTTTTCGTCTAAATTAGAATCGAAACTATTTTATTCGGGAGAGGGAGTTTGTTTAGGCTCACTATCCATATAGGTCTTAATTTCCTCTATTAGCCTGCATAAATTTTGTCAGAGGACAATATCCCCTACATTTGTTTTACGAAAGTTCGCAAACCTGTCTAGGAAATTATTTATTTCGAAGTCAATTTAGTTAAGCTGATTGCTTCTTATATGGGATTAATGAAGAAGCTTTGATAAAGAAGAAACAGATAACAAAATACCTGCTCTCGCTGCACAAAAGCGTTTACACTTGAAGCCAGTGAAATGCACCTTACACTTCTCGCATGGCGTTTGCCGACGAAGAAAGAGCGTCGAGAGTGACCTTGAATACTGACAGCTCAAACGTCGAGAGAACATTGGACTCGTATCCTTTAAAACTAGCTGAAAGATGCATGCCAATTAAACGAGAGATATACTACTGTGTCCAAAAAATAAGGTGACATTTAAATTTAAACTGCACGCGTCGAAGGATTTGGAGAATTATTTTTTTTTTAGGTTGGTAGTACTGTCAGTGACATCTATGTCAAATTTACATGTCAAAATATTCATTAGTGTTTGAGATACGCGTCGTTTTGTGAGCTACTAAAAGTTAATTTTTCGTTTTTTGCGATGTCGAAATTTGTTGAATTTGCATTAAATTTTGTTTGTGGAATCAATTTTCTGCTACGGACACGTTGAGGATGGTGCAGAAAGCCTTTGGTGATGAGGCTATGTCAAGTGGTGTTACAAGTGGTATAGTGAGTTCCAAGCCGGCCGTGAACGTGTCGAAGACGAAGAGCGTCCTGGGCGACCATCAACCTCTTCTCTTTTTCGATTATCGAGGTGTTGTGCATTATGAATTCCTTCCGCCGGGCCAAACAGACAACAAGGAATATTATTTGAACGTTATGCGTGGTTTGCGTATCGCTATCCGCCTAAAAAGGCCGGAGTTGTGGAAAGACAATTCTTGGTTTTTACACCACGATAATGCACCATCCCATACTGCACTCGTAATTCGTGATTATTTCGCCAAAAACTCAAACCATATCGTTCCGCAACCACCGTATTCACCTGATCTGGCACCGTGCGACTTCTGGCTGTTCAGCAAGCTCAAAAGACCGCTCCGAGGATACCGTTTTGATACGATAGAGAAGATTCAAGCCGCAGCGAAGACGGAACTGAAGGCCATCCCGGAAACGACGCGAATCTCAAACACTGATGAATATTTTGACATGTAAATTTGACATAGATGTCACTGATAGGATGACCAACTTAAAAAAAACAATAATTCTCCAAATCTTTCGACGCGCGCAGGATAAATTCAAACGTCACATTATTTTTTGGTCACAGTAGTAAGTAGAATTAGCACAATTCATCTGAGCCTGATAAAAAGTGGAGCTCGCGCAAACAAGAAGTGCCTGCATCAGTGGTCAACATCGCACGTAAACCATGTTGACTTTTCGAGGCGCCTCCAATGCCAATGCGCAATAACCTCCCTCAGCATCCATTCACAGCGACAATGTATCACGTTGAACAGAGCGCAGATTTTGCAGCCACCGACGTTGGAAATCAAGCGCAGATAATATCTTGCAATGATGGAATTTTGTTTAGCTCCCATTAGCAACAAAAATTCCATACAATAATAAAACAGGATTATGCACTGACCGATCAATAGTCTAAATTTTGAGTCGAATGGAAATCGAGGATCAAATTATAAATTACTTCAACGAGCAAACTATAAAAAGAATACGTACGTTGGCAATGAATACGATGGCGTAGCGGGGCTTCAGGCAAAAGTATTCAGTCGGTGGGAAAAGTTAACTTTCTGCACTCGCGGCCAGCTAAACTTCACTCATCCTAATCACAAAAATTATTTGACAATCACCCACTCCGTTCCAATTCCATTTCATCCCCAATTTTAGTACACCGGTAAGGTTCTCATACACTGTAAATTTTATGTGGCAGATTTAAATTTTAGAAAACAGGAAGGTTTTCGAGCAGTTTTCTTGTGAAACGCTCGATTAATACAGGGCAACTAGTTTTCTCGCGATCCCAAGGCGACGAGGGCTGCGAAAAAGGAGCTGAACGATCTTCGGTTGGAGAATCGATTGTCTTCGGGGTTGGGACGCGGAGTGAGACGATTGAAGAAAACGATTAACCAACGGACAGACTGATACGTATATTTACGTTTTGCTGTGAGTATGTGAACTTGCGTGTGGAGGAAGCTGGTTACGGACGAAAAAACAGACGTATGTATGTAACTATCGTCTTTTACGTGATAAACTCCGACTTCTTTCCCCGATAGGTTGGTTAGCATGTAACGATTGGGTCCTACAACCTTCTGTATACGGCTTTTCAGGAAACGCCGGTCTAGCTTGGCACTGTAATGACCAGCGAAAAACCTCCTCTCCTTCTTTAAAATTGGAAGGTCAAGACCTGAGGTTGTAATGCGCCTCAGTTGCACATCCTGCGGCCGTTATCTTCCGTCCGATTTGTTGACGGAGGTCTCCTAAACGCTCGTGGGATCTTCCAAACACTTCAATTGCCGTAGTAGCCAGTAGCCTGTATGATTTGGTTAAATCATGCACTGTTTGAAGGCGGCAAAGTAAGGCGAGACACCGGTAATCGAATGATAAGAAGACCGCAGAGTGCAAGTGATGGCGGACAATCTGCGGTCCCAATCCTTCTGAGTTGGATGGATATAAGAACGGATCGCGGCTAACAGTGCGCGATTCCAACGTTCTGATGCGTTAGACTGAGGAGAGTATATGGGCGTCAGTTGGTGTTCGACACCGTACTCTTCGAGTAGACCCTTACACTGCCGAGACCTGAACTGTACTCCGTTGTCCGAGTACAAACTTTCTGGTACCCCGAACACGTGGAATACCCGACTGTCTAAAAATTCGTCGTAAATTTGCCCAGTGAGAATTTCGAGAGTTGGTCTAACACAACGACAGCTCCGTTGTGTCCCATAGAAGAACAAGGATATGGACCGAGTAGATCAAAGTAAAGTCGTTGGAATACACGCTCCGGAACATTGAGTTGACCCATAGGAGGTCGAAGAGGCTGGTTGGGCGCTTCAGTGCTTTTACAGGTCTCACAGGCGCTCACGTAGTCTTTGACCTGGGATGACATTTTAGGCCAGAAGAAGTATTTCTTAAGTCGCCGAAGCGTCCAACCGTAACCACCGTGGGCACTTAACGGATGGTCGTGTGCGCGGAGGATCAGATTGTGTGTCATTTCCTCCGGTACCCAGAGTTTCCCGGACTCTTCTTCTTGCCATGGATCACCGGTGGCGTATTCATTTCGTCTATAAACGTAGCCGTCTATCAATTTCAAATCAGGCAACTGTGTTTGTTGGGTTACGATGGTTTGCCTCAACTCTTTGTAGCTGTCTGACTCAAAATGCGGCCTGTCCAAATCTATCTCAATGGGGTCCTCGTCATTCACTGTCCATTCTGCTCCCTTGAGTGAGAACATTCGCGAGAGAATATCGGGCACGATGTTCTGGGTCCCTTTCCGGTGTTTGACGGAAAACTTGAACCCTTGCAGTTTAAGAGCCCATCGGGCCAGGCGTCCATGTAGGTCCGCTTGGTTCATCAGCCATTATAGCGAAGCGAGGTCTGTGATGATTTCAAACTGGTGGCCTTCGATATATGCCCGGAATTTCTTAACAGCCATCACCGCTGCCAAATATTTCTGCTCGGATGCGGTGTAGTTCCTTTGGGCCGAGTTCAGCTTATTGGACATGAAGGCAATGGGAGCTTCTTCTCCCTCATCGGTCAATTGAACAAGCACGGTTCCCACTCCATGTTGACTTGCGTCACAATGAATGGAGAAGGGTTTCTTAAAGTCGGCGCTGTGCAAGACCGGAGCAGATGTTAAGGCTTGTTTTAGCTCTTCAAATGCCTTTCGACTGAGCTCGGTTCAAATGAATTTCCCTTTCCGGAGCATGTCCGACAGGGGCGCTGAAACTGTTGCGTAATTCCGAACGAACCTTTGGTACCAACCACACACTCCAAGGAAACGCCGAAGCTGCTTAACGGGTTTCGGTAAGGGAAACTCATCAATCACCCGAGTTTTGTCCGGATCCGTTTTGATAGTACCATGTCCGATGACATGTCCTAGATATCAGACTTCGTTCATAACAAACTTACTTTTCTGGACGTTGATGGTGAGTCCCGCCTTACTGATATGCAGGGCTACTTCTTGCAGGAGTAGGAGGTGTCGGTCAAACGTTTCCGTGATGAGTAGAAGATCATCCAGATACACGAACCCTTGATGTTTCAAATGAGGTGGAATTACTTTGTCCATCAGCCGGGTCTTCGTTTGCGGAGCGTTACACAGGCCAAAAGGCATTGTGACGAACCGGTATAGTGGACGTCCGGCCACTGTGAAAGCGGTCTTATCCCTCGACCCCCATCGAGTGGAATTTGCCTGAATGCATTCTTTAGGTCGAGACTGGTAATGTAATTTGCTTTCGGCAGTCTCCCCAATATTCCATCGATGAGCGGGAGGGTAAGCGTCTTTGATGGTCACTGCATTGACTATCCGGGCGTCTAGACAAAGACGGGCATTACTTGGCTTCACCACCAAGGTTACCGGTGAGGACCAGGCACTTTGGAACTCCTCTATAACCCCCAACTCGAGCATCCTGTCCAACTCTGCGTATACTAACTTTTCCATGGCCGGTGAGATGGCAGAGTGTCTCTGCTTAATTAGCTTACTATCGCCAACATCGATGACATGTGAGACCAGTGTGGTGCGGCCAAGGCCTTGTGTAGCGTAAGATGGAAAAGCAGCGATCGATGCTTCCAGACGTTGTTAATGGTTAGGCGTTAATTCGTGCCTGTCGCGTATTGAAGCGAGTTCGTTGACATATCTAGTATTTAAAAGGTGAGTATGTGAATAAGTCCGGGGCCAAACCAAATTGTAGGACGAAATCAACGCCAAGATACACATTTTGAGTCAGCGATGGGATAATGTAGAACGTAATATCCTTAGTTGACCTCTGAATGTAACGGGTGTTGTCAATCTACCCAGGATAGGATGTTTGGTACCATCAGCTGTACTGATTTCAGAGCGCCAGGGTTTTACTGCCGTAGGGTTTTGCTGGAGTACCTTTGAGTCGAGGCTCGAGGCAAGGCAGGTAATACTCGCACCCGTGTCACTCAGTGCAACAGCAATTTCGCCCCACACTTTGATTGGTGCGTAAGGTCGAGTGTCATTCTCAGAATCCTCCGAGATGTTACATAATTTTAAAGTTTGGCGACAGATGCGCACTCTCCTGCGGAAGTTCCTCCAACGACGAGTTGACCACTTAGTTTTGTGCTGGTGTGGGGTGACCTCTTCTGCGGCAAAAATCCTCTCTCGTGTAGGAATATACTTCTGCAACCTAACATGGTATGGTTTCAATACACGAGTCTGTGGCTGCCGGGATTCTTCAAGCAGTACTTGGGGTGGTTGCTTCAGCACTGTCTTTGGAGAGGCCTCCGGAGAAGACGTGGCATCTGTTGCATCGTGGACAAGCAAAGGTATCGTGGTGTTTGACTCTAGTGGGTTTACTGGCGAGGAACTTGTCGTGGTGGAACTGTCAGTAGACGGGACGGAGTAGCGTTCCGTTACTGCGTCGGTCGGGAGTGCTGCGGGCTGTCGTGAGCACTTGCATGCAAGTTTTTTGGCTTCTTGCAATTAGTGCAGTTTGGCGCATAAGTATCTGGCTTCCCACAACGAAAACAAAATAGTTAGCCTCTACCTGGCATGCGGTGAAACCGTGTCCTGTCTGCCGGCAGTTCCAACACGTGGTAGCTCGTGTCCTAGGAGCCAGTTCATGTACTTCGGTCTGATGTTCTTGGTCTAAATCGGTGGATAATGGAGAGAGAGTCTCCAGCGTTCTATCTGTGGTGGTTGCAATGAGACAAGCTGGCACGGGTAAAGCAGGCACGCTGTGTTCGAGCTCAGCTATTGAGTGCCGTTCTGGCTGCTCTCGTCGGCCAAAGTATTTACTTTGGTACGCGGATTGCTTTGAATATTGCACCGCTTCCAGCTTCTTCGCTGACACGCGAAGCGCATGCACGTTGTGGCGCGGGGTGAACACCAGTCGCTCTCGCAGCTCAGGCCGAATTCCCTCCCAGAAGAGACTGAGAAACTAAGACTCTGGCATGGGGAACATCAGACGTTCCAACAGTCAACACAGGACTACGTAGTAGTCATCTACGGTCTCCTGTGCCTGTTGGCGTCTGTTCCAGATTCGCTGGTTCAAGATACCGTCCCCTCGACTGGGGTGAACTCCTGCAAGGCGGCATGCCTCAAAGTTTCCCAGTCAAAGGTAGGAAACGTGTCTACAAAACGCCAGAACCAACGAAGAGCTCTCCCAGTAAATAGCATCTGGGCACAGCGTGTGACGACTCTCATGTTCTTCCCTCCTAAGTTCAACGAAGCCATGTTTTCGACGAGTTGACCACTTAGTTTTGTGCTGGTGTGGGGTGACCTCTTCTGCGGCAAAAATCCTCTCTCGTGTAGGAATATACTTCTGCAACCTAACATGGTATGGTTTCAATACACGAGTCTGTGGCTGCCGGGATTCTTCAAGCAGTACTTGGGGTGGTTGCTTCAGCACTGTCTTTGGAGAGGCCTCCGGAGAAGACGTGGCATCTGTTGCATCGTGGACAAGCAAAGGTATCGTGGTGTTTGACTCTAGTGGGTTTACTGGCGAGGAACTTATCGTGGTGGAACTGTCAGTAGACGGGACGGAGTAGCGTTCCGTTACTGCGTCGGTCGGGAGTGCTGCGGGCTGTCGTGAGCACTTGCATGCAAGTTTTTTGGCTTCTTGCAATTAGTGCAGTTTGGCGCATAAGTATCTGGCTTCCCACAACGAAAACAAAATAGTTAGCCTCTACCTGGCATGCGGTGAAACCGTGTCCTGTCTGCCGGCAGTTCCAACACGTGGTAGCTCGTGTCCTAGGAGCCAGTTCATGTACTTCGGTCTGATGTTCTTGGTCTAAATCGGTGGATAATGGAGAGAGAGTCTCCAGCGTTCTATCTGTGGTGGTTGCAATGAGACAAGCTGGCACGGGTAAAGCAGGCACGCTGTGTTCGAGCTCAGCTATTGAGTGCCGTTCTGGCTGCTCTCGTCGGCCAAAGTATTTACTTTGGTACGCGGATTGCTTTGAATATTGCACCGCTTCCAGCTTCTTCGCTGACACGCGAAGCGCATGCACGTTGTGGCGCGGGGTGAACACCAGTCGCTTTCGCAGCTCAGGCCGAATTCCCTCCCAGAAGAGACTGAGAAACTAAGACTCTGGCATGGGGAACATCAGACGTTCCAACAGTCAACACAGGACTACGTAGTAGTCATCTACGGTCTCCTGTGCCTGTTGGCGTCTGTTCCAGATTCGCTGGTTCAAGATACCGTCCCCTCGACTGGGGTGAACTCCTGCAAGGCGGCATGCCTCAAAGTTTCCCAGTCAAAGGTAGGAAACGTGTCTACAAAACGCCAGAACCAGCGAAGAGCTCTCCCAGTAAATAGCATCTGGGCACAGCGTGTGACGACTCTCATGTTCTTCCCTCCTAAGTTCAACGAAGCCATGTTTTCGACCCTCCTCAAAAAGAACCCGATGGTTGTAGGGTCGTCCTGGCCCGTAAACACTAGCTTCCAGCTAGCCACTATATGTGCTATTTTGGATGTTGGGATAACACACGGCGAACGATTGCGTTCGTAGCTGGACAGTCCCGGTGCGGTCTCTTCGCCATGAGCAGGCCTGCCCGTTCAGCGAGCTCCTGGCTGGGTTGATGTTGGTAAATCCCAAGTATACCAGGGCATCGAGCCACGGTCATGAGCTGCCTGCTCGAACAATTGTCGCTCAGGGTCCATACACTCATATTATTCCGTTGGTGCGGTCTCAAAGTCGGGAGATTTCCCCTGGGCCTGTACTCTGGGGCCATGCGGTCCATGACACCGCTGAGCCTAGGAGGTACTGGATCATCAACTACTGTTAAGAGTGGCCCTGTGCTTTCTGCGTTATCCGCTCTTGCCGATGATGTAGAAAGCTGGGTAGGTAGTTGTGGAACCGACAGTCGTTGAAGTTGTTGTCTCATCTGTTCCATACTCGCGGCCATAGTTTGCATGACCACCAGAAGCTAAGACATCTCGGGTGAAGCTAAAGATGGGGGTTCGGTACTGAGTCTGCCTGTTGGTAGGGCTCCGGCTCCACTGGTATCACCGCGCGTATCCATTGTAGTTGGTGGAGGAAGTCCGCCTTTGGGTGCTGCTCCACTAACGATGGGAGGCGGATTTCGCTCTATCACGCTGAGTGTTTGCTCCAGAGGCTGCCGACAGAGAGGGCACGTAGACGAGGTTTGCCGTTGTTGGGCTAGACACAGCTGGTGTAACCTTTGTCCGTACGGCAAATTCTGGCTGGTCGTTTCATCCAGGTATACGTGGCAAATGGGGCACAAGAGCGCTAGTCCACGTTCGGAAGCTTTTAATTGCTGTGGCACGATTAGTGCAATATCCCTTAGGGGCTACCTAGCCGCCAAAATCTGGACACCTTGTAGGGTCACCTAGTGACGTTGGACTGTCTCGTGCTCACGACTCCTGATACAGCCGGGCTTTTCGGGCCCCACGTTGGGCGCCATTTTTTAGTGAATTAGGTAGATTAAATGTCCGTGCAGACTGCAGCGATGGTCTGCTGCCTCAGTGGAAGAGGATGTTGAGATCCGCCGAGATTGGCCTTGTCTGGGGATGCGTAAATGCGCTGGCAGGCTAGCGTTGCCGTGGCGTAGGGCGGGTTCTTCCCCCTAGCACAAAGACCGGCTACAAAAAAAGTTCGCATGCACGACTTACGGGGTCAAAGAAATGTCGACCGAAGTCGAAAAAGAGGTAACCTACTAAGGGTCAAATAATATTGCTGACGCAGGAGGCAAACTGGGCCTGGGGAAAACAGACGGACTTAAGATGACTTCGTCGTTACCGACCGTTACCGATAAGAGTAGGGCATCCAAATGGAGGTGGTGTCTCCTCGCTCGCTCCCAACCGGATCAAGATCCAAACGTAGACGTGGCCATGTATTTCCCATTTGAGTGAAAAACTCATACAGAAGTACTTTGTATGACCGTCTCCCTCAAATGAGGAATACAAACATAGCCCCTGTTAAACGAAAAGAAAAGGAGGAGCGCGCCCGATGGCTAGCCCATTCTAGTGGAGGAGCCTGCCATCGATGCGGGTCGAACGAAATGGAAAAACCGAAGATGTAAAGTTAATAATTAATTTAATTTTTTTTTTTACTTTAGGTATTACTGTATTTAGTTTTACTATAAAATATTACAGTATTCGTGTGTTCCAAGTATACTAGTAGAGCAGAAAAATAGAACGCTTTGCCGCGGAATAATTTTTATTAGTTGCATTGGGAGTGAAAAGTAACATTTTAGAAACGATAGCATTAAGCGAGTAATTGTCACAAGATTACATCAAGTTTATGCTCCTCTTACTCAACCATAAATAAAGTGCATTAAAAAATTGACCTTTATCTGAAATGGTTAGCATTTTTTTAGAACTATAATTTAATCTATGAATTTACTTATCCGTCATCATGCCAGAATCATTTCTGCAAAGTTCACATTTCGATTTTCGGAAACATACATAAAAAACAATACATTTTGCTTTAGTATGGTCAATCATAAGATTACCTATTTTTACGTTTATTTTTACGTTACGTTTCCTTAGATGCAAATAATTACAATTTTGTTGGTATTTATTTAATTGATCTAAATAAATTCTCTAATCTAGTTTTAGTTTCACATACCACTTCTTCTTCTTCTTCTTCTTAGCACTACAGCCCCTTTCGGGCCTTCGCTTCCTGCAAACAGCGCCTCCAACTGTCTCGGTCCGTTGACCGCGTCATCCAATTCCGAAATCCGAGCAGTGGTGAACTGTCTTCGTCGACCGAGTCAGACCAGAGTTTCCTCGGTTTCCCCAATGGCCGCCGGCCTTCAGTTCTCCCAACGAATACCTTCTTGGGTATCCGTTATCCGTCCATACGATTCATGTGTCCAGCCCATTGCAGCTTCCGCAGTCTTACAATCCTTGAGACCTCCGGTTCGTCAAAAATTTCATACAGCTCATGGTTTTATCGAATTCGCCATTGGTCCCCGTCTAGCTTCGCTCCGATTATTCTCCTCAGGACCCGTCGCTCAAAGGCGTTCAATATATTTGCGGATGCTTGGGTTAGGGTCCATGTTTCACACCCATAGCATAACACAGGTCTTATCACAGATTTGTATACTTGGAGCTTTGTTTTTCTGTGTATGCAGCTGGTCTTCAAGATCGTCAATACTGAATAGAATATTTTATTTGCGAGCTGTATTCTTCGTCTCTTTCATTGCTCGTTTTCGTTATTTTGGCGCCTAAATACACAAATTCGATAACATTCTCGATACTTTATTTGCCAGGATTAATATTTTGTCTATTTGAGATATTTTTCCTCGACTGCGTTATGAACTTTGTTTCATTTTCGTTGATTTGTGGCCCTACTAGTTTTGCTTCGCTGTCGAGTTTCAGGAAGACTTCTTTGGCAGTTGTTGATGACCGTGACAGAATATTGATGTCGTCCGCATAGTCTACTACTTGGCTCGACTTGTATAGTAATGTACCTTGCGTATCGACAGGTAGCTTCCGTATGACGTGCTCCAGAGCCAAATTGAATAGCAATGGGGCCAGCCCATCTCCCTGCCTTAGTCCGATATTTGTGTCAAAGGCATTGGTGAGTTGGTTATTGATGCGGACTTGGGAGGTCGTCGACGTCATTGTCATTTTGGTAAGACGGACTAATTTGGCTGGGATGCCAAAGCCAAGCATTATTTGGTAAAATACGTTCCGATCAATACTGTCGTATGCTTGCTTGAAGTCAACGAAAATTTGGTGTACGTCTATGTTGAACTCCCAGCATTTTTCAAGTACCTGCTTGACTGTGAACAATTGGTCTGCTGTTGATCTACCTGCCCTAAAACCACCTTGATACTCCCCAATAATACTATTGGCGGTTGATCCAATTTTATATTCTAAGATTTTAGAAAATATTTTGTACGCCGTACAAAGTAGTGATATGCCTCTATAATTTTCGCACTGTTGCTTGTCACCCTTTTTGTGGATAGGGAATATAATTGATTGGCTCCACTCTTTCGGCATATGTTCTTGTTGCCAAATGTACTGGATGACTTTGTGAATAGCTTGATGAACACTACTGCCACCATATTTGATGAGCTCCACTGGAAACTCATCAATGCCCGGCGTTTTACTATTCTTTTGGGCTTTGATGATGGAACAAATTTCATCCAAAGTTGGTGGGGCCAATGGAAGCTCTCCGCAGACATCTATAGGCTCCGATGTTCTGGAGCTGTGCGGAGGATTAAGGAGGTTTTTGAAATACGTTGCCCATCTTTCCTTAATCTTGGTTTCATCAGTGATAATGTTGCCGCTGTCATCACGACAGAACGTGGTTTTGGGCTGATAACCACGTTTCAGGCTTTTCACTACTTTGTATGCGTGTCTTGTGTTAATGCTCGCTAAACTTACATCGATACTTCTCAATTGGTCGTCATTGTATTTTCTTTTCCTAATCCTAATTATCTTATTCGCTACTCTTCTGAGAGTTTCATAGTGTTCTCCCTTCGTCCTGGTTTTCGTACCTACGTATTCTTTGTACGCCTGATTCTTTTTGTCTAACGCATTCTGGCACTCATCATCGAACGAATCATTCCTCTTGCGCCGGGCTTGATGTCCGATCGTCTGTTCCGCCACGGTCCTGATAGCCGCTTTCACTTCCATCCAGAGCTCGTTGCTCGTCTTTAACGATGCGTCTGATAAGATGGGAGCCAGCTGGTAGTCGAGGGTCTCCGTGAAATTTTCGGCCACAGACGCCGCTTTCGATGCCAAATTTTTATAGCGGGCATTTACTTAATATTTGATGTGATTTCAATAGTTTTTTTTCTTTGGTTTGAAAATGTATTTTTGGGATTATTTGAAAAATTTCTGTTTGATTTGTTCATCTTAACACTAATAAATATCCTGTGTGTATATGAAAACAATATAGACATGGTTGGTACTCAAAAGTTTTATATAAAAAAACTTTTAGAAAAAAAAAAGGAAACCGACTTCGGAATGCCCTAAAAAGGATGAAATAAATTTTATGGAAGCGGTGCCATATCATTTTTTCCCCCATTTTTTGTGATGGTGTAGATCTTACAAGTATTTATTTTGAAATGGGGAAATTATTTGGCACCGCTTCCATAAATTTTATTTCATCCTTTTTAGGGCATTCCGAAGTCGGTTTTCTTTTTTTTTCTAAAAGTTTTTTATTTCACCCTTTTCAGTGGCAAATTTGTTCATTTCAAACCATTCAAAACTCAGTTTATTGAATACAATGTATCATGTTCTCGTATATTAAAATAAATTTTTTTACTGCAATGCAAAAGCCACTACAGCGAAAATCTGCAGCGTTCATAGGAATCGAATTTAACTCTGGTACATTTAATCCATGATCTCATCAACGTCTACCTTGATTTTAGATTTCATAATAATCCAATATGAATTGTAGCTTTGTGAAATTATTGAATTTTGAACATTGCCTAGCCGCCACTTTTATAATCTGACCTGACCCTGAAGTGCTTTTTTATCGTTCAACTTTTTTCGACCTTTCAGCTCGACTTTGAATTTTTTATTGTGAGCTTTATCACACAATTGAATAAATCTTTGTACTAGTTTTGGTACAAACTGGAGCTATAATTTGGCCAGAACAGAAATATTGCTGAAAATTTGGCGAAAATCGAAGCAAAAGAACACACATACACACACATAGCCATACACACACATAGCCATACACACACACACACACAGACATATATATATATATATATATATATATATATATATATATATATATATATATATATATATATATATATATATATATATATATATATATATATATATATATATATATATATATGTGTATATATACATATATATATATATATATATATATATATATATATATATATATATATATATATATATATATATATATGTATATATTATATATATATATATATATATATATATATATACGAGTATATGCACACATATAAGTATATATATATATATATATATATATATATATATATATATATATATATATATATATATATATATATATATATATAGATAGATATATATATATATATATATATATATATATATATCTATACGTATATATATATATATATATATATATATATATATATATATTTATATATATATATATATACATATCTCTCTCTCTCTATATATATATATATATATATATATATATATATATATATATATATATATATATATCGATACATATCTATATATATATATATATATATATATATATATATATATATCTATATCGATATATATATATATATATATATATATATATATATATATATATATAAATGTATATATGTATATATATATATATATATATATATATATATATGAAGATTTATATAGATATATATATATATATATATATATATATATATATATATATATATATATATATATATATATATATATATATATATATATATATATATATATATATATATATATATATATATATATATATATATATATATATATATATATATATATGTATGGATATATGTATTTATAGATGTAAACATAAAATTCACTCCGCAATCAATCTCACGTTTATTCGATACCCATTGCCCTCGTTTTCAGTTAACTATGGCACCTAATTTGAATATCTTCATCTGTACAGTTATGATCAATTATAGCAGGAAACGTATCTTTTTTTAGGTTGCGATTCTCGCAGGTTTTTAGTATGGAAATCACTAATTTTAGATTTCTGGGCATATGTTGTAATGTACATACGAGTATAATATTAACAGAAAAGTAACGAGTCGACTATAATTTGCAATCACTCAATCCTTATTATTTCTTCGGGGAATTTTATAATCCTATATGTAACATTTACGTCTAAGGATGTAAGAAGGATCCTATACCAAGCTCATTGGTAAGCAAAAGTGAATGCGGAAGAGAAATGCATCCTGAAAAGTTCCCTTTAACTATTTTTGAATTGTATTTATGCCACATTTGGAATTAATTTATTGGTTATTTCCGGTAGAAATCATGGACTAACGATACTGAACATTTTTATCATCCGTCACCAAAGGACTCGCTATCTCCAACAAATCCTTGCAGAGTGACAACTAATTGGCACTTTTCGTATGAAATATCATTTAAATACAATTTCTCGACATCAATGTATCATATTTAACTGTTAATATCTACAGAGTCCTTGGAAGGATTTCAATTCTGTTCCGACACATTTTAGATCAACATGTTGTCCTTCATTTGCAACCTCTACAATTGAAATCCTTACGCGCGTCGATCAGTTATGCTGAAAAATCCGGGTGAAAGTCGGAATTTTTTTAGTTTTAACGGTAAAAGTCCTTTACCGTTACTTGAATTTCTTATCCTTTAAACGGGACCTAACTGGAAGAAGGATGTATCATTTGCCAAAAACAGGACTCTTCTATCTATCTCTGTTTAAAAGTTATGCGTGAACATACAAAAAAAAAAGCAAAAAAAAAAAATATACGCAATGAATTGATAACCTTCTTTCTTTTGGAAGTCGGTTAAAAAGGAACATTTGCAGTAAAAAGTGTAGCATAAAAACATAATCTGCATTACGACGAATATTATTTAACGTATTGTGTATAAATAAATGCGTAAGTTATTTTATGTACGAAACTGCGAGATCATTTTATGTCTTTTAAAAATGTTTGTTGTTGCTTTCGCAATGAATTTGTTCTTTAATAGGAAATTTAACAAATCAACTTTGGTTCGTCTGGTCCATTCCATCAAAACGATTTTTTTACGTTTTCATTCAAGACAACAAAAAATTCACTTGTTTTAAACTACGTATGAGAGAGATAGAGATCCATAATGATTTGAGACTGCATATAAGTGATAGGTCTTGTTGCGTCCCGTTCGCAACTCTGTACGGGCTATGTATGAGTTCATATTGAGATTTGTTAGTGGAAAGTTGACAAAACTTTCCTTCTTCTTGTATGTGGTTCCTAACCCGTCTGAGTCGGCAGAAAAAAATCTTTTAAAATGGCCAACTAGAATAGGGGGCAACTTCGATACATCCAATTTCTTGATCGCGTCACGCTCTTGGGGTACCTAAACCGAGTTGCAATTAGCAAACGACTATGTGAACTTGGTGTGAAAATAAACGATTATCATCTCAGGTATCATGATTCACAGATTAATATCTATGATTTTTGGAATACTGAATCATTTCCCATATTGTCTCTCCGCGGTATAGCCCTTTGATCAGCTAATACGATTAACCATCTATTGCACTTTAAATCAAATACCAATTAAAAGATTCAATTCATTGACTATTCAACACTCCGTGTTACATCTCGATTAAAAATAAGTTGCTCTATCCATAATTCTCGCTAAACTTGGCGGAGCGCCTCCCAAACACACGCTTTCTACCTAGTTTACCTCGACATGGACTTTCCTACTCCCTACTATTGCTTCCGTTTCTTCGATTGAATTAAACTTGTTGCGTATTTCGTTGGCACCACAGTAGAAATTCCCTTCAGGCGGGTGATAGCGTGTGCGATTGAAAAATGATAATAACCGGCATTAGAGAAGGTCGCCGCCGATGAATCATTCAATGCATTACACATGTAACAGCGATCGTCTAGTATTATCTCCTTTCATTGTAAGTGCTTGTATTCCTATCGAGGAGTCCCACGATTCCGGTTGAACGCCTCCCAAGTTGTTCATAATGTAGATGCCTGTAAAATCATCAACACATCTTCTTCCTTCCCACTGAAACCATATGCTATGGTGTATCGTTCTGCTCTTCAAACAAACGCGCGACTGACTCTTGGGACATGAATTTCTTGTGGACTTTTGGGCCTAGATTGCGATTTGCAACGACTTGAGTTGGTTGGGTTTCGGGGCAACCGCGGAGTTTTGCGCGACTGCTCACTTCTTGATCCTACGTCGATTTTTCAATCGGATCACGTTCCCCGGACTGTATGGTGGATAGTCGCGGATTTGCGTATTAGACGGCGAAAGTAGCTCAATCAGAAACAACACGCTCGTGGGATGCCCGGCGCTGGCTTTTCACGTTTTCCGAGCAAGGGAAATTCGAACGAGCGGTCCGGTGTCGAGCTGGGACGATTTTCGTTGGGTTGAAGGCAAACTCGAGCTCGAATAACGCAAAACCGGGGTTTTCGATCTTGCACTTCGCGATCCTCTCGAGTTTAACTGTTTTCGCTTGCGAGGTTAGAATAGAACTCAATTGATCACACAACGAGGTAACAAAAACAATTTTGCACAATCTCCGTGCTTACCATTTAACCCGAATGCCTGCTAGAATTTTTAACTCTTAACACTTTAACGAAAAGCACAAGGGACTGTCACTCCACTCAGTTGAGAAAAACGCGCCGCGATCTGCCCAACCGCCTCGCTCGGTTGTTCTATTCCGACTACCCGTTTGTTGTTCGTCGTAGCCTTTCGGGACCTCGAAAACGGCTGCTCGTACAGCCCAGTTAGATTGCATTCGCCAATGCCATACATGGACGGGATGCACTAAATCAGTGTTCCCATGTCCAAAATTTTAATTGACAGATTTAAAATTTTTCTAGAAAAATTAACTGAAGAAAAATGAAAAGGATTTTAAATTGTAATAAAAGTTAGATCTCATGAAGAATATAATTAAAGGGAAACGTTTAAATTTAATATAAAGGAAAACAGATATAAAATTACATTTCATAAGAATAATAATGAGAAAGAAAACTATTTTATAAATTACGATTATGAATGGAAGTAATTAAATATTATTTCAAAATCTGCCATTAAAATTTCGGGTAAGAGTTAGGAAGGTTTTCGAGCAGTTTGCTTGTGTGACTGCTCGATTACTACAGTAGAGTTACCGATGGTTCCGATGATATTTTGATTAATCGCGTTGAAGCTTTATTAGATCAATACACTAAAAGAGATTGGAAATTACTCACAGCAAAAAAGAAAACTTATACTACATACACTGAGCTTGATACTTTTTTAATTGAAAGAGTCCGTGCTTTAGAATCGCAAAAGGACTCACCGCAGCAAAATCGCTAAGTGATATCACATAAGTCACAAAAGCATGTTAATGTTAAGTCACATCATAATGCATAGTTGTGTGATCTGTAACGAAGCGCATTCAATTTTCAAATGTCCAACGTTTAAACAGTCCAGTCCTCTGGAGCATTTGAAATTAGTAAAACAACATGAACTATGTAATAATTGTTAAGTAGCTCACACTTGGTACAAAAGTGCCCTAGTAAATTTGTCTGCTTTAGATCCCAAAATAAACACCATACCTTATTGCATCGCGAAAACCCAACAAATGAAGTACCTAA
Source organism: Odontomyia ornata (assembly GCA_963969285.1). Taxonomy (NCBI): domain Eukaryota; kingdom Metazoa; phylum Arthropoda; class Insecta; order Diptera; family Stratiomyidae; genus Odontomyia; species Odontomyia ornata. Next base: position 193,329,213 of record OZ017738.1, read on the forward strand.
ATCAAATCAAAGCCAACCTCACATCAGTGCTCAAGCTTCGAGTGGTCTACAAGTAGTCACTAAAACTCACTTCTCGTTTTCAAAGTCAAAACCCATTTCTCAAGTTCTACTTGCAACTGCACGAATGTGGGCATTGGCACCCAATGGTAGAGCCGTCCGAGCTAGAGCACTATTAGATCAGGGTTCAACTAGCTCATTCGTGTCACGTGATCTTTTTCTGGTTCTAAGAGTGAAGCTCTAAAAAAATTGAAGGTCTTGATGAATCCAATCTTGGAAACTCATCATGTGCAGTTGAAATTAGTCTTTCACCTGAAATAAATGGTAAATCATCGATCAATACGCCGACCCTTGTGCTTCCCAAAATAACTACGTATGTACCTAACTTCATAGCATCCGTCCCTCAATGGTCGCATTTAGATGATATTGAACTTTCAGATGATCCATCAAACAACGATCCAATTCACTTGCTCATCGGTGCGAATCTGTACGGCAACATCTTACTCGATGGGCTAAAATAGGGCAAGTTAGGCGAACCAGTCGCCCAACACATCTTTGTGTGGGTGTTATCGGGGGAAATTATAAAACTTCGACCCATGTTGAGTCAAACGGTCGTTGCCCATCATTGCATCACAAACCAAGCTCTCAATAATTCCTTAAAAAAATTCTGGGAGATTGAAGATATTGCTCATAAGCCAAGTTTATCTGTCGATGACGAACTTTGTGAAGTACATTTTCGTCAAACCCACTCACGTCAAAGCGATGGACGATATATCGTTAGAATTCCGTTCAAACCGTCTCTGCCCATTGATATCGGCGGATCTCGCCGTACGGCCGAATCAATGTTAAAGCATACTGAAACTCGCCTTGCCAAGAACGAAGCTTTTCGTGCATTATGTGCCGATTTCATCTTGGAATATTCCTTGTTGCAACACATGGTTTTGAAAACCACCGTAACTTTAATTTCTACTACCCAACAGCTAGTGTTTTTGCCACATCACCCTGCTATTCGAGAGGGTAGTCAAACAACAAAACTCCGTGTAGTTTTTAACGCCTCATCTAAGACGTCAAACACCACCTCGTTAAATCATCGATCCTTCAGATCATGGATTAGCTAATGCGTTACCTCTAGGCGAAAGTGAGAGAATAAAAATCTTGGGAATAAAATGGATACCTCATTGTGACTCCTTCGAATTTTTTGTTTCAGTCAAACCTCTTAAGGTCATTACTAAACGCATAAGAGTCTCGCTATTGGCTAAAGTTTTTGGCTCACGCGTATGGATATCTGCCGTAATAATTGTTGGAAAAATGTTCATCCAGCAGCTGCGGCGTGAGAACTACTCTTGGGATGACCCATTACCACATCCTCCAGCTTCAACTGTCAACGCATTTTTTACCTCATTGACTGATCTCTTAAAATTGACCATTCCTCGATGGACACATTTTTCACCTGAAGTTCAAGATGCTGAGCTACATGGATTTGCTGACGCATCTGAATGTTCATATGGTGCAATTGTATATCTTCGCATTGCATTTCCTTCTGGTCAAATAAATGTGTTTCTTTTGAGAAGTAAAACCAAAGTTGCACCTATCAAATTTGAAAGCATTCCACGGCTTGAGCTTTTAGCAGCAGTGGTACTTCCGCGCTTATTAAACTCAATTTTAGAAGCTCGCACATTATCAAGGTTAAAATATCAATGCTGGTCAGACTCTAGTCTTGTGTAACATGGGTTAATGCTCATTCCGCTCGATGGGAAACATTCATTGCTAATAGAGTGCCCCAAATTCACTCTTTACTTCCAGATCATCAATGGAAATATGCACCCATAAAGTCTAACCCAGCTCATTTATTGTCGCGTGGTATGTCGGTGAGCGATTTAAAGAGGTCGACCCTTTGGTGGAATGGGCCATCGTGGTTAAGTTTGGAACAAGCTAGCTGCATAGCTAACATAATTCATCTCTCGCCCAATGATGAATTAGAGGAGAAGGTGCAAGTCCATGCTGCTGTTACATCTTCTTCATCATGCTTATTAACTCTCTTTGAGAAATGTTCATCGTGGTACAAAACTCTTCGCATTATAGCTACAGTATTTAAAGCTATTGGGGTTTTGAAAACCATACTCTTCAAGTTGACATCCATTAAAAGTGTTGTACTCGAGATCACAGCCAAAGATATTAACTTTGCTGAAGCCACAGTGGTAAAAATTTTGCAAGAATTAATGTTCCCAGATGAACTTAAGACTCTCAAGAACAATAAACCTCTGTCAATAGCAAGCAAACTTCGAAGCTTAAACCCGTTTCTCAAAGAAGGCATATTGATGATTGGAGGTCGCTTATCACGATGAAATTGGGATCGAGCCACTCAGCATCATTTTAGCTCGTCATCATGTCACTACTTTAATCATAAGGGATGCATATTGGCGCTGTCTTCATGGCGGAGTGCATCTCACCTTAGCAACAGCACGACAAACTTATTGGATCGTAAACCCTCGGCCTCCTGTTAAAACCTGTACTGAGCAAATGTGTGCCATGTGCAAAAATTCGAGCTCGATTGTCCACTCAATTAATGGCTGACCTGCCAAGAGCTCGAGTTACTCAACCAAGTAAAGTTTTTACTGACTGTGACGTGGCCCACTGCGCTTACGCATGGTTGGAGGTCGTGGTCCCTCCTCAAATCCTGGATACATTGCTGTATTCATGTGCTTTGTTGTAAAGGCTGTTCATTTAAAAGCAGTCTCTGATTAAGCAGCAGCTATCTTTATTGCTGCCTTTAAAAGATTTGTTGCCAGAAGAGGCATTCCCGCTCATATGTACAGCGATTGTGGCACTACCTTTAAAAGAGCTGACTCAGAATTGCACCAAACATTTATTGAAGCTTGTTCTGGGTCAAAGTTCAAAGAAGCTCTCTCTAAAGATCGAATTTCATGACACTTTAATCCTTCAGCAGCTCCTCATTTCGGAGGACTATGGGAGGCAGGAGTTAAGAGTGTGCAAAACAATCACAAGCGACTTCTCGCCGACAAAACTCCAACATTAGAAGAGTTTTCAACATTGTTGTGTCCAATTGAAGCCGTGTTAAACTCTCGACCACTAGGGCCATTGCATAATGACATCGACAGTTGTGAGCTGTTAACCCCTGGTCATTTTTAAATCGGAAGTAACTTAATTTCAATTCCTCAACCTTCATTAATCGATATTAATTCAAACAGATTATCGCGGTGGTCACTCATGCAACAGTGCTTTGAACGTTTTTGGCGTGAATGGTTCTCCGATTATTTATAATCTTTTCAACAACGTACTAAATGGCAATAAACTAACGAGAATTTGAAGATTGGGCAACTCGTTCCACTAAAGCAGCCAAATTTACCTCCAAACAAATGGTTGTTGGATAGTATTGAAAAGTATTGTCCCAACAATAAAGGAAAAGTGCATGTCATCCAGATAAAAAAGCAAGTTTAAGTTTTATTCGGCCAAGAACTCAAGTCGCACTACCTATTGATTTAGAGGAGAAAACCAAAATTTAGAGGCAACACTTCTCAATAACATTTTTTTTTATTTTATTTTTTTTATTGCTTTACTCCCTCCAAATAAGTTATGAACTTGTATGCTGGAGGGAGAATATTTTTTTACAATCATAGCTTATTCTAGTATCTCTAGAATTTATTTAACATTTCTCTTTGTCATTATATTTCTTTAAATTCTGTTTGAAAAATTATTTATAGGTGTAACTAATGGATAGTGATGATTAGCTTGTAGACCAGTGTTTTTAACCGACTTCCAAAAGAAAGAAGGTTATCAATTCATTGCGTATATTTTTTTTTTTGCTTTTTTTTTTGTATGTTCACGCATAACTTTTAAACAGAGATAGATAGAAGAGTCCTGTTTTTGGCAAATGATACATCCTTCTTCCAGTTAGGTCCCGTTTAAAGGATAAGAAATTCAAGTAACGGTAAAGGACTTTTACCGTTAAAACTAAAAAAATTCCGACTTTCACCCGGATTTTTCAGCATAACTGATCGACGCGCGTAAGGATTTCAATTGTAGAGGTTGCAAATGAAGGACAACATATTGATCTAAAATGTGTCGGAACAGAATTGAAATCCTTCCAAGGACTCTGTAGATATTAACAGTTAAATATGATACATTGATGTCGAGAAATTGTATTTAAATGATATTTCATACGAAAAGTGCCAATTAGTTGTCACTCTGCAAGGATTTGTTGGAGATAGCGAGTCCTTTGGTGACGGATGATAAAAATGTTCAGTATCGTTAGTCCATGATTTCTACCGGAAATAACCAATAAATTAATTCCAAATGTGGCATAAATACAATTCAAAAATAGTTAAAGGGAACTTTTCAGGATGCATTTCTCTTCCGCATTCACTTTTGCTTACCAATGAGCTTGGTATAGGATCCTTCTTACATCCTTAGACGTAAATGTTACATATAGGATTATAAAATTCCCCGAAGAAATAATAAGGATTGAGTGATTGCAAATTATAGTCGACTCATTACTTTTCTGTTAATATTATACTCGTATGTACATTACAACATATGCCCAGAAATCTAAAATTAGTGATTTCCATACTAAAAACCTGCGAGAATCGCAACCTAAAAAAAGATACGTTTCCTGCTATAATTGATCATAACTGTACAGATGAAGATATTCAAATTAGGTGCCATAGTTAACTGAAAACGAGGGCAATGGGTATCGAATAAACGTGAACGAATGAAGCGGTTAAGAAGGATATTTTTAAGTAAATTTCATGAGATTGATTGCGGAGTGAATTTTATGTTTACATCTATAAATACATATATCCATACATATATATATATATATATATATATATATATATATATATATATATATATATAAATATATATATATATATATGTATATATATATATGTATATATATATATATATATATATATATATATATGTATGTATATATATATATATATATATATATATCTGTATATATATATATATATATATATATATATATATATATCTATATAAATCTATATATATATATATATATATATATATATATATATATATATATATATATATATATATATATATAGAGACATGTATCGATATATATATATATATATATATATATATATATATATATATATATATATATATAGAGACATGTATCGATATATATATATATATATATATAAATATATATATATATATATATATATATATATATATATATATCGATATATATATATATAGAGATATGTATATATATATATATATATATATATATATATATATATATATATATATATATATATCTATATAAATCTACATATATATATATAAATCTACATATATATATATATATATATATATATATATATATATATATATATATATATATATATATATATATATATATACGTATAGATATATATATATATATATATATATATATATATATATATATATATATATATATATACTATATACGTATAGATATATATATATATATATATATATATATATATATATATATATATATATATATATATATATATATACTATATACGTATAGATATATATATATATATATATATATATATATATATATATATATATCTATATATATACATAGTCCTGCCATAAGTTCTGTCACATAATTTCTCACATTGGCAACACCTTTATTTTATGAGTGACATTTCAATATCGGCCGGTTTTATAAACGTCATAATGTTGTTGACAGTTGATGGTCATTTAAAGTTTGTTCGTTACCGTGTGAAGATGGAATGGGGTGTAAATGAAAACCGAATTGCAGTGATTGCACTACGTAAGTGTGGAAAATCTGCGAGTGAAATTTTCAAGTTGTTGTGCCCGTTAAAAATAACGCAAAGATTTGTGTATCGTGCGATCCAGAGATATAACGAGATCCAGACTATTGAAGATCGACCTCGTTCTGAACGTCCGCGTGATGTACGTTCTTCTGCTGCCATCAAAGCGGTCGAGAGTCGTATTCGTCGAAATCCGCTTCGTAAACAACGAATCATGGCTCGAGAGATGAACATCTCCACCCGAAGTATGTCTCGCATCATAAAATCGGACCTCAGGATGAGGGCCTTTCGACGATCAACGGGACATTTGCTGACTGAGCAGTTGAAGCAAATTAGGAGCACCAGATCGAAAGAGCTCCTTCGGCGCTACGGCAACAACAAACATCGAGAAATTTTATTTACCGATGAAAAAATGTTTACGGTGGAGGAACATTTCAACCGCCAAAATGATAAGGTGTATGCCCACAGCTCCAGAGAAGCCCGAGAAGTTGCCACTAGGGTACAGCGAGGACATCATCCAGCATCAGTCATGGTATGGTGGGGTGTCAGCTACGAAGGGGTCACCGAGCTTCATTTTTGCGGGATGTGTGAAGCCGCTGAACTCTACGCTATTCAACAACCGATATTGGGTTTTCTAGCAAGATTCTGCGCCAGCCCACAAAGCTCGAACCACACAAGCGTGGTTGGAAACCAATATTCCAGAGTTTATAAGGGCTACGGAATGGCCTTCGTATAGATATATATATATATATATATATATATATATATATATATATATATATATATATATATATATATATATATATATATATCTATCTATATATATATATATATATATGTATGTATTTAATATATATATATATATATATATATATATATATATATATATAGATATACATATATATATATATATATATATATATATGTATATATATATATATATATATATATATATATATATGTATATATATATATATATATATATATATATATATATATATATATATGTGTGTGTGTGTGTGTGTGTGTCTGTCTGTGTGTGTGTGTGTGTGTGAGAGTGTGTGTGTATGGCTATGTGTGTGTATGTGTGTGCTTTTGCTTCGATTTTCGCCAAATTTTCAGCAATATTTCTGTTCTGGCCAAATTATAGCTCCAGTTTGTACCAAAACTAGTACAAAGATTTATTCAATTGTGTGATAAAGCTCACAATAAAAAATTCAAAGTCGAGCTGAAAGGTCGAAAAAAGTTGAACGATAAAAAAGCACTTCAGGGTCAGGTCAGAATATAAAAATGGCGGCTAGGCAATGTTCAAAATTCAATAATTTCACAAAGCTACAATTCATATTGGATTATTATGAAATCTAAAATCAAGGTAGACGTTGATGAGATCATGGATTAAATGTACCAGAGTTAAATTCGATTCCTATGAACGCTGCAGATTTTCGCCGTAGTGGCTTTTGCATTGCAGTAAAAAAATTTATTTTAATATACGAGAACATGATACATTGTATTCAATAAACTGAGTTTTGAATGGTTTGAAATGAACAAATTTGCCACTGAAAAGGGTGAAATAAAAAAATTTTAGAAAAAAAAAGAAAACCGACTTCGGAATGCCCTAAAAAGGATGAAATAAATTTTATGGAAGCGGTGCCAAATGAATTTCCCCATTTCATAATAAATACTTCTAAGATCTACACCATCACAAAAAATGGGGGAAAAAATGATATGGCACCGCTTCCATAAAATTTATTTCATCCTTTTTAGGGCATTCCGAAGTCGGTTTTCTTTTTTTTTCTAAAAGTTTTTTTTTTCTTTTTAGGTTTTTCACGATGTGTGTTGTTACTTCTGCAAATGCATCATCTACGTCTTTTCCTTTTACAAAGCCATACTTTGTCTCGAGTATTATTGAATTATCGTCCAAAAATTTTGTAAAACGAGTTTTACAATTATTTTTTTGGATCACTTTGGGCCCTTTCTAATTCAGTTCTAAAATGGTTTTCTTTTGAGACTCTTATTCAATTTGTGAGCATACGAGTATTCCGGTACTTTTTGTATTTTTGTTCTAGTGCTACGTTGTAAGGTTGTCGTTTGTATTTTCGCGCTAGTTTATTCCGTGTGCGAATGGACGCAAGTACTGCTCTAGTTATCCATGGTTTAAATGAAGTGTGTTTCTTATTATTTACTACTTTTTGACTTGCTGCTTCTATTTTGCTCTGTATTTCATCATTGAGTTTTGCAAGAAATTCATTTACACATTTACAAGTTTGAAGTTTTTCCAAATCATATCATTTTCAAACTCTTTTAGGAGTTTCTTTTATCTAATTTAATTGAGATTTCTTTGTTTTTGCTTCGATCTTGGTTACAATTTTCAGCTTCCCAGTCAAATTGGATTATTTGTGCGTAGTGGTCTGTGATGTAGGTTTCTATTATTGCACTTTCTGCGGTTATGTTTTTATGCATATTCGATCTTTTCACAAATACATGATCAATGCAGGTTGCTGTATTTGTGGTGATTCTCGTCGGTTTATTTATCATCATTTGATACCCCTTGGACAGCAGTTCCATTGTGTATTTATTTGTTATTTCATGGGAACTATCAAGTAGGTCTATGTTTATATCACCTATAATAGCGTCGATGTGAGTATGTTCCGTGCGGTATATCCATTCAGATATTTTGTTTATTTTGTCTATAGTGACTTCTATATGTAAGGCGTTTGATTCGTTTATTTCTTGTAACTCTTTTACTGTCTGTTTCAAATTTTTGTTCACGTATACGAACACTCCTTCACATTTATTATGTTGCTGTTCCGTGATGTACAAATCATAATTTTGTAAGTTGAAGGCACTTTTGTATGTATCTTTCGGTAACATGTAGCTTTGATGATGTGTTTCGGTTAATATTACTACATCTATTTGATTGTCATTTGAATTGAATTCATTTAGCAATATTCTTAACTCATCAATATGCTTTTTCACACTCCTGATGTTTAAATGTATTATTTTTACTTTAGATTTTGAAAATTTATTTTTAATGTTCTCTTAAGGTTTTGAAATAGTCAGTGTCTGTTTGTTCATTTAGATAGTTCTGAGCAAAGTCAATATCAGTCATTGTTAGGTGTATATATTGTCGTAATTGTAGGTAGCTATTTTCTTGTTAATTAAATAATTTGCTCTACTGTATTTATTTTGATGGCATTCATGTTTCCATTTTGCTGAACATACACTCTACCTTCTCTTACCCAAACAAATTTATAATTCTTCTCTTTAGCTTTGTTTTTGGCTTCACTTAATAGCTGAGCAGTTTGTTGGGTTAAGTGCTCTGATAAATAAATTTGTTGTTGATTTCTCTTATTTTCTGTTTGTACATACTCAAAAAGTTATCTCTTACCATTTTTCGGGTGAACTTTATGATGAGCGGTGACTTTTTGTTCTATGGTTTAGTATCGGATATGTACTGTTCATCTCTGTGTCTTTGATCTCATATACAATGAACTGTGATATCTTTTTGATGGCATTAACAGGATCTTCATTTTGTGTTATTTTTACCCCGTTCAACTTTAAATCATTTTTCCTTAGTTCGTAGCTTAGCTGATGATTTTGTGCTGTCAATTTAGTGATATTATTTTTTAGATCTTGGTTTTCTTGTTTCAGTGCTTTTACTTCGTTGACTAGCGTTTCTATTTTTTTGCCGTAGTCATCAAATCGATCTGATAAAAATTGAATTGATCTTACCACCTCGTTTAAGTTTACTTCCTCCTTTATTTTTGCGCAAATTTTTTCCACCAGCTGATCACTACCGAAGTCTTCTGCTCCGGATTTATGAGCAAGCTTACATGTCTCACACTTCCATGATTCTTTCTTTGCTCCTAGTTTTCTGAGGTTCTCAACATTTTTAAGTCCACTACAACCTGAATGGTAATATTCTTCACACGAAGTGCACTTAATTAAGCCTTTTGGATCTACAAACACTTTTGAGCATTTTGCGCACGAATTATCTGGCACTATCTTTAAAAAATAATATTTTCCGATCTCTAACTATACAAATGTTTAGTATCACAAAAACACGTTTGCACTCTACGAGATATTGAATAGTATAAGTTAATTTGTTTAATTTTATTTCATTGGTATAACTGAACTTTTGAATTTCTTTCAGTGAATCAATGCATAAATGCATTCATATATAAATAAAATTCTTCAACTTTGAACCTGAGTTGGTTCTAGGTGAGCGGTTTGTTCAAAAATGAAACATAATACGAGTATTAAGAATAATCGATGTAAAAAAACAAAAAGTATGGAAGCTGGCTTGTTCGGCCTTTCTGCGAGAGTATACATGTATAATTGGATAAAGTATATGTAGTATGACGTGAGTTTGGAGAGTGTGTGGGGTGCCACATCTTACGGACAACTCACTGTGTATTCGTGGGTCTTAGCTTGTAAAAGTAAGCAATGTATGATGAGTTAGAAGCTATTGTGTGGATTTTGCAAGTTGTCTAATTTTGTGTACGGGAGTTTTTCTCGAGGCTGGCTGCTGAGAGGTTCACAAGTATATAAAATCATATTGTCGCTCGATATAATTGAAATTCTTTGTTAATCTATCTATACTCAATAAAGTGAAATTGTACAATTTGTGAAACAAAGATTAATGAATGGATACATTTTCGAGAAAATTGTGACATTGACAATTAAATCACTGATAATTTACTACCAACTGAATTAGTTGGCAATCCTAATTAAAGAAAAACTACATCTAGAATTAACCATAAACAAATATATATACATATATATATATGCATATATATACATATATATTTATATATTTATATATATATATATATATATATATATATATATACATATTGTATATATATACATAAATATATATATATATATATATATATATATATATATATATATATATATATATATATATATATATATATATATATATATATATATATTGTTACATGCACGAATAATTTTGCGAGTTACTGTCGCAATTATTTTCACAATCGTTAAGAAGATCATGATCAACAAAACGAACGTACTCGAAAACCCATTAATCATGATCAACAAAACGAACCCACCAAGCATCAACATCTGAAAGTGAGTCACTGCTCCATTCATTACGTTGCTCGAATGTTCCCGCTAATTCGCCAACGTACGAGAACTGGGTTGAATGACTACAGACCCTATATTAAGGCGAGCTGAATTAATGAGGGGATTCATTAGAACCGCGATAGTAATAAAAAACTTTTAGAAAAAATAAGAAAACCGACTTCGGAGTGCCCTAAAAAGGATGAAATAAATTTTAAGGAAGCGGTGCCATATCATTTTTTCCCCCATTTTTTGTGATGGTGTAGATCTTACAAGTATTTATTATGAAATGGGGAAATTCATTTGGCACCGCTTCCATAAATTTTATTTCATCCTTTTTAGGGCATTCCGAAGTCGGTTTTCTTTTTTTTTCTAAAAGTTTTTTATTTCACCCTTTCCAGTGGCAAATTTTGTTCATTTCAAACCATTCAAAACTCAGTTTATTGAATACAATGTATCATGTTCTCGTATATTAAAATAAATTTTTTTACTGCGATGCAAAAGCCACTACGGCGAAAATCTGCAGCGTTCATAGGAATCGAATTTAACTCTGGTACATTTAATCCATGATCTCATCAACGTCTACCTAGATTTTAGATTTCATAATAATCCAATATAATTTGTAGCTTTGTGAAATTATTGAATTTTGAACATTGCCTAGCCTACATCTATATATATATATATATATATATATATATATATATATATATATATATATATATATATATATATATGTATATATATATATATATATATATATATATATACTAATTACATGCATATATATATAAATATATATATATATATATATATATATATATATATATATATATATATATCTATATATATCTATATATATATGCACATATATATATATATAGATATATATATATATATATAGATATATATATATATATATATATATATATATATATATATATGTATATATATATATATGTATATATCTATACGTATATGTGTATATATATATATATATATAAATATAGATAGATATATATATATATATATATATATATATATATATATATATATATATATATATATATATATATATATTGTATATATATATATATACATACATACATATATATAAATATATATATATATATATATCTATATATATATATATATATATATATATATATATATATATATATATATATATATATATATCTATATATCTATACAGGTATATATATATATATATATATATATATTTATATATATATATATATATATATATATATATATATATATATACATATCTCTATATATATATATATATATATATATATATATATATATATATATATATATCGATACATATCTCTATATATATATATATATATATATATATCGATACATATCTCTATATATATATATAGATATATATATGTATATATATATATATCTATATATATATATATATATATATATATATATATATATATATATATATATATATATATATATATATATCTATATATATATATATATATATATATATATATATATATATATATATATATATATATATATATATATATATCGATACATATAATATATATATAAAAATGTATATATGTATATATATTGTTACATGCACAAATAATCACATGTACAAATAATTCTGCGAGCTACTGTCGCAATTGTTTTCATAATCATTAAGAACGTCAACAAATGAATTTACTCGAACCCACGAGAACCCAACGAGCATGATCAACATCTGCAAGTGACGTCACTCCATTCATTAAGCTGCTCGAATCTACCAGGTACCTCTCGGTAGAACATTCGCCAATGTACGAGAAATGGGTGGCCTTTATAGACCCTATTTATGGCGAGCTGAATGAATGGGGGGATCATTCATTCGACCGCGATAAGAACTGCGATAGTGTGTGGGAAGTGATTTTCGTAATAGTGAAAGATTTAGAAGACAATTGCGATAATAAATTTATGGACAAGTGTTAGAATTTTAATAGTGAAAATTAAAATTAGTGAAAGTGTTAAATTGCTCATTGTGCACTTTTTGTAATTAAATAAACTCTTAACTTAAATTAAGAGACATTGCGTTTCACTTTCCCGGAACATTAAAATTATTGGCCGCGAACCGAAAACACGCGACAGTGGTGTCGAGAAGTGAGATTGAAATTTGGAAGTGAAAACGGTTAAACAATTTTAAAGTGCACAATTGTGAAAACAATAAAAATGCCAGGAAATTTACATCTTAAAATTGATCAATTGAGCATATCGGAGCTCAAAGAGGAGTTGGAACAACGAAACCTGGCTACGCAAGGTACAAAGGCCACACTGATTGCACGCTTGCGTGATGCGATCGAGTCGGAAGGCGTGAATCTGGATTTGGGTGAGCTCTCAGATGCAGAAAAAGGCGCAGAAGGTGGTGAAGCCGAAACACCAAAACCAAAGGAACCAGAAAAAGCGCTGATGCAAATGTTGATGCTGATGCAGCAAGAGCAGCGACAACAGTCATCCAATTTAACTGCGAAGCTCAATGAACAGTCATCCAATTTAACAGCGAAGTTAAGCGAACAATCAGCGCAGCTAAATGAACAGACATCCAGTTTAACTGCGAAGCTAAACGAACAATCAGCGAAGCTGGACCAACAAGCAATCGAAATCAAAGCAGACATCAAGGCAGACATCACACAGAAGCTGGAGAAACAGTCAACCGAAATAAAAGCGGAGCTCGGTAGTCTCAACAAGCAAATTAAAGGCGTCGAGGAAAAGGTCAGCCAGTTCGAGGAGAGAATCAACAATGAGATGGAAAACATGAAAAAGGAATTGGAAGCAGCAAAGGCAGTAGTAACCGCCCCACCAGCCTCAATTATAACCGCAGCGCAAAGCTCATCTAGAAATGTACAAGCACCAATATTCGATGGGCAAACGGTCTGGACTATTTACAAAACCCAGTTTGAAGCAGCCGCTCGCATAAATCACTGGAATGAGCAGGAACGAGCAACTGCATTGATTCTTGCTCTAAGAGGCCCAGCTGCCGAGCTGTTGCAGACGATCCCCGTTGAATTGCACTCAAACTCGAATGCTATAATGAATGCGCTCGACATGCGTTATGGAGATGATCATCTAAAGCAGATTTATCGGTCACAGCTAAGGCATCGGGTGCAGAAGTCTGGTGAAACCCTACAGCAGCTAGCCCAAGACATTGAGCGACTAGCACTTTTGGCTTAGCCAGCCTACGACCCAGAACATCGAGATGATGCAGCGACAGAGGCATTCATCAGCGCACTAGAGGACCCGGAATTGCATCAAGCCGTGCGTTTAGCTCAAAAGCAAACGGTTAAGGACGCATTGGCTTACAGTCTGAACTTTGAGGCAGCGAAAAATGTGACTCGTACCACTGCCCGGATTCGTGAAGTAGTGACAGACGAGTGCAGGTGTGAACGCGTGGAAATTGAGCGAGACCCGCATGTAAATGGTGCGCCTAGATGCTGGAATTGCGGAGAGAAGGGGCACCTGCAAAGATACTGCAAGAAGCGAAGAAAACCGAGCTATTGTCCAGGGTATGCAGCTAGGAGGAGATCCAGACCGAGTCAGAGCCCAGAATGGAAGCCCTTCAAACAGAGGGGTCGGGAAACATGTAAGAGCCAACTTCGTGGGGCAGGGGTTGGCTAGGAGGATCGACGTCCCCAGCACCACCATCACCGTGTCAAGACTACATCAAATTGACGGAGAACACTGCATCATAACAATCGACACTGGTGCAACCCGATCGATTATCCGACCAGACCTAGTTAGACAGCAACAACTTCACAAGGGCAGAATTTTCTCACTACGGACAGCTACGGGAGAAACTGCACCTGTTCATGGAGAGGTCAACCTCCAGATACAGTTGGGAGACCTTGTGTTCCGACATAATTTTCTGGTCGCGAACATTATGGATGACTGCATTCTCGGAATGGATTTTCTGCGACCACATGGAATCACGTTGGACTTAGGCAAACGTGTATTGAAATGGCAGAATGTCGAAGTACTGATGGAGGATCCCAGCGTCAAAATCCCTAAGATGAATGTAGTGGTATGTACTGACACTGATGTACCGAATTCTTCCGAAAGCATTGTATGGGCCAAGCTTGATGGTGAATTCTGGAGACCACCGATCTTATCTGATAGAGCCAACGAAGACATCCGCATTGCGCAGTTTGATTGTAGGACGAAGCCTTGTAAGATCTTTAAGGAACGGATATGCGCCGGTTAGAGTCCTTAACACCGCAGACTCAACCACGAGCATCAAAGCGGGAGAAGTCATCGGCAGCTGCCAGCCTGTTTCCACCATCACCTCTTTGGAAGCTACTCACAACCATCATTGGAAAAGGAGGCAAAACACAGACAAAGCCCGGGAATCCACGTCTGCAATATTGAAGCAAGTCAAATTGCAGGTGCAGCTATTCAAACGAGCCTCTGATCTGATCACCAAGTACAGTGACATCTTCTCAACAAGCCCGGATGACCAAGGCCGAACGAGTCTGGTAACTCACGTCATAGATACACAGGGAGCCAAGCCGATTCGACAAGCACCAAGACGTCTCCCTATAGCCAAACAAGGAGAAGTGAGCGCGCTGATCTCGGACATGGAAGAACAAGGCATTATTGAACCTTCTGTAAGTCCATATGCCGCGCCTGTAGTTCTAGTAAAGAAAAAGGATGGTAGCACTCGCTTTTGTGTCGACTATAGGCAGCTTAACGACGTCACTAAGAAAGATAGTTACCCGCTCCCACGCATCGATGACATCATGGACACTTTAACCGACGCAAAATGGATTTCTACACTCGATCTCAAGAGTGGCTACTGGCAGGTAGAAATTGACAAGAAGGACCGAGAGAAGACCGCATTTTCAGTTGGGACCGGATTGTGGCAATTTGTGGTGATGCCGTTTGGGCTTTGCAATGCTCCAGCCACTTTCGAACGCTTGATGGAATACGTGCCACGTGGTCTAACCTGGAAAACCTGCTTGGTGTACCTAGATGACATCATCGTCATCGGGAGAACGTTTGAAGAGCATGTGCGGAACTTAGAAGAGGTTTTCTCCAGACTGCGACTGGCAAATTTGAAACTTAGTCCCGACAAGTGTACCCTTTTTGCAGCTGAAGAAAAATACCTGGGACATGTCGTATCAGCAGAAGGGGTCAAAACAGACCCTGAGAAAATTGAAGCCGTGAAAAGCTGGCCAACACCAAACAACAAGCGCCAACTACGAAGTTTTCTGGGTCTGGCAACCTACTATCGAAGATTCGTCAAAGACTTTGCCAAAATAGCTAAGTGTCTCCATCAGCTAACCGAGAAAAATCGTCCGTATGTCTGGAATGAACAATGCCAGACAGCCTTTGAGACCCTGAAGGAAAAGCTATGTGAATCACCCGTACTGGCGTATCCGAAACCCGGAAAAATGTTTGTAGTTGACACCGATGCAAGCAACGGCGGTATTGGAGCTGTACTCTCCCAGCAGATCAATGGCGAAGAAAGAGTCCTCTCGTATTACAGTCGAGTTTTTTCAAAAAGTGAGAGGAACTACTGTGTGACCAGGAAGGAGCTATTGGCTATACTAGAGGCCACCAAGCAGTTCCACAAGTATCTATATGGGCAGAAATTTGTTCTTCGAACGGACCATGCATCGCTGAGATGGCTACTTAACTTCAAAAACCCCGAGGGACAAGTTGCGAGATGGATCGAAAGATTGCAGTCATACGACTACGAAATTGTTCATCGAAAGGGCGGAGTTCATTGAAATGCTGACGCCCTATCTCGTCGCCCATGCCCAGCTAACTGCAAGCATTGCCGACGGATTGAGGAAAAGGAACCGCCCGTTGATCTGCGACTGATAACGGCCGAATTCGATGAAGCTTGGTCATCGGAGGAGATTCGAAATGCCCAGCTAGCCGATGAAGACATCGGACCATTGCTCGTATGGAAGGAGACGACTGGGCGACCTGAGTGGAAGGACGTTTCAACGCATGGCGCAACCCTGAAAAGCTATTGGGCACAATGGAACTCCCTTCAGGTGGAGGGTGGTGTACTCAAGCGGAAATGGGAAGCGGCGGATGGCAGCTTCTATAGGATGCAAACTATACTTCCCAAAAGCCGAATCCACGATGTGGTTAAGGAAATGCATGAAGGATCCTCGGGAGGCCATCTTGGTGTTAACAAGACCTTAGCGAAATTGCGGGAACGGTTCTACTGGCTCCACGCTCGAGAAAACGTAGAGGACTGGTGTCGCAGATGCACAATTTGCGCTTCCGTCAAAGGCCCAAAGCGACGACTGAGAGGACAAATGCAAACCTATAACGTAGGCGTGCCATTCGAAAGGATTGCTGTTGACATCGCAGGACCCTTTCCTGAATCCGATTGGGGAAATCGATATACGCTGGTTGTAGCCGATTATTTCAGCAAGTGGCCCGAGGTCTACCCCATTCCCAACCAGGAAGCAACTACCGTAGCTGAACAGCTAGTGTTAAATTGGATCCGTAGGTACGGCGTACCTTGCGAATTACATTCAGATCAAGGCCGAAACTTTGAGTCACTACTTTTTGGCGAAATGTGTGAACTACTGGGAATACGGAAAACGAGGACAACACCGCTGCATCCCCAATCCGATGGAATGGTCGAACGGTTCAACGGCACGCTCAATAAACATCTCGCCAAGATGGTTGACGAGAACCAAAGGGACTGGGACCGACATATCCCACTATTTTTGGTGGCGTACAGAGCTGCCGAACATGCATCGACGGGCCAAGCCCCAGCCAAAGTCATTTTTGGAAAGACTATTCGTTTGCCAGCCGATATAAAGTTCGGAACACCCCCTGTGAAACCCCAAACGATCTCGGAGTACGCAAGTGATCTAAGACAACGGTTGAACTAGATACATCGGACAGTCCGAAAACACCTCGAATCGGCTACTGACCGCATGAAGACCAGGTATGATCTAAAGGCAAATTCTACTGGCTTCCAGCAAGATGACTTGGTGTGGCTTTATAACCCGCAACGGCGAAAGGGTAGGTCTCCAAAGTTGCAACATAATTGGGAGGGACCATACCGAGTTACAAAGCGAATCAACGACGTCGTATACCGAATACAGGAACATCGTAAGCCGAGAGCTAAAATGAAAATCGTGCATCTGGACCGTCTTGCCCCATATTACACCCAGGGAGTATTGACTACAAATAGCGACACATCTTTTCGGGGCGAAAATAACTGAGGTGGGGGCAGTGTTACATGTACAAATAATTCTGCAAGCTACTGTCGCAATTGTTTTCATAATCATTAAGAATGTCAACAAATGAATTTACTCGAACCCACGAGAACCCAACAAGCATGATCAACATCTGCAAGTGACGTCACTCCATTCATTAAGCTGCTCGAATCTACCAGGTACCTCTCGGTAGAACATTCGCCAATGTACGAGAAATGGGTGAATAGGTAGAGACCCTATATAAAGGCGAGCTGAATGAATGGGGGGATCATTCATTCGACCGCGATAAGAACTGCGATAGTGTGTGGGAAGTGATTTTCGTAATAGTGAAGTGACTTAGAAGACAATTGCGATAGTAAATTTATGGACAAGTGTTAGAATTTTAATAGTGAAAATTAAAATTAGTGAAAGTGTTAAATTGCTCATTGTCCACTTTTTGTAATTAAATAAACTCAACTTAAATTAAGAGACATTGCGCTCCTTTCCCGGAACATTAACATTATTGGCCGCGAACCGAAAACACGCGACAATATATATATATATATATATATATATATATATATATATATATATATATATATATATATATATATATATATAATATATATGTATATATATATATATATATATATATATATATATATATATATACGAGTATATATATATATATATATATATATATATATATATATATATATATATATATATATATATATATATATATATATATGTATGGATATATGTATTTATAGATGTAAACATAAAATTCACTCCGCAATCAATCTCATGAAATTTACTTAAAAATATCCTTCTTAACCGCATCATTCGTTCACGTTTATTCGATACACATCGCCCTCGTTTTCAGTTAACTATGGCACCTAATTTGAATATCTTCATCTGTACAGTTATGATCAATTATAGCAGGAAACGTATCTTTTTTTAGGTTGCGATTCTCGCAGGTTTTTAGTATGGAAATCACTAATTTTAGATTTCTGGGCATATGTTGTAATGTACATATAATATTAACTGGAAAGTAACGAGTCGACTATAATTTGCAATCACTCAATTCTTATTATTTCTTCGGGGAATTTTATAATCCTATATGTAACATTTACGTCTAAGGATGTAAGAAGGATCCTATACCAAGCTCATTGGTAAGCAAAAGTGAATGCGGAAGAGAAATGCATCCTGAAAAGTTCCCTTTAACTATTTTTGAGTTGTATTTATGCCACATTTGGAATTAATTTATTGGTTATTTCCGGTAGAAATCATGGACTAACGATACTGAACATTTTTATCATCCGTCACCAAAGGACTCGCTATCTCCAACAAATCCTTGGAGAGTGACAACTAATTGGCACTTTTCGTATGAAATATCATTTAAATACAATTTCTCGACATCAATGTATCATATTTAACTGTTAATATCTACAGAGTCCTTGGAAGGATTTCAATTTTGTTCCGACACATTTTAGATCAATATGTTGTCCTTCATTTGCAACCTCTACAATTGAAATCCTTACGCGCGTCGATCAGTTATGCTGAAACATCCGGGTGAAAGTCGGAATTTTTTTAGTTTTAACGATAAAAGTCCCTTACCGTTACTTGAATTTCTTATCCTTTAAACGGGACCTAACTGGAAGAAAGACGTATCATTTGCCAAAAACAGGACTCTTCTATCTATCTCTGTTTAAAAGTTATGCGTGAACATACAAAAAAGAAGCAAAAAAAAAAAAAAAATATACGCAATGAATTGATAACCTTCTTTCTTTTGGAAGTCGGTTAAAAACTGCGAAAGTGTGGAGCGATTAGAAAAGCGATATTGATCGAGTAATAGGATTTCCGTTGATTTTAGAAGACAATTGCGATAGAAATTTATGGACAAGTGGAAGTTAGACTTTTATTAGTGAAAATTAAAATTGTTAAATAGTTAAATAAGTGATTGAGCATTTTTAAGTAATTAAATAAACTCTTTTAATTTAATTTAAAAAACATTGCGTTTTCACTTTCCCGGAACATTAAAATTATTGGCCGCGAACCATAACACGCGACATATATATATATATATATATATATATATATATATATATATATATATATATATATATATATATATATATATATATATATATATATATGTATATATATATATATATATATATATATATATATATATATATATATATATATGTATATATATATATATATATATATATATATATATATATATATATATATATATAACATATACGATGATCGAGACAAATGCTCTGACACGTTTAAATAAACGTATCGACAAAATTTACAGTTTTCCTAGGTACTCTCCCTTACAAGCTATGCATTTTGTCCACCTTTTTGGAAGCTTTTTGATGCCGGTACCGAAGGATTCCTTGGGCAACTCAGTCAGCCTTTGCGCACGAACTCCTGTACCTCGTCGTCGGTGATGAATCCTTGACCTCCGAGGGTTTCTCAACTCCGTACATAAAAACTTGACCTTCACAATGGAAGTCGAAACAAATGGCACTATCCCATTTCTAGATCTGAAAATAACAAGGACAACAGGCAGTTTTGAATTCGATATACACCGAAAAAACACTAGCACACAAAGAACGGTACCAGCTACGTCAAATCACAGCTTTTCGCAAAAAATGGCATCTTTCCGAACTTGGCTACATCGAATGATTACCGTCCCCTTAAGCCAAGAAAACCGGAAAAAAGAGGAAGATTACATCATGGACACAGCTGTCAAAAATGGATACGACCCCATGTTCGTGAAACGAATGGGGGGAAAAATGGAAAAAAGAGCGCAAAGACGCAAGCTCACAAAACTGAGTACACTCAAGGACGAACCAACGCAAAGAGCAGTAATGATCATGTCGGAGGTTAGCGGTGCCCTGAATAGAATGATGAGGAAAAACGGTATCCGAATGGTGACCAGAAGCTCACCGTTTCAGCTTAAAACCAACGTAGCGCAAATCAAAGACATAAGGAGCAAACATGAAAAGCGAGGGATCTACAAGATTAACTGTCAGCAATGCGAAAAAGTATATATTGGGCGGACAAAACGCAGCGTGAAAGTCCGGTTCAACGAGCATGTTCGAGAAGCACAAGCAGCACTAACGAAAAACAAAGTAAAAGACGTTCGATCATCGGTAGCCCGTCACATTTGCGAAGGACACAACGTCAACTGGGAGCAGTTGGAAGTCATCAAAGAAATACGAGATTTGAGGAAACTGGATGCGTACGAGACACTTTGGATTATGCGGCAAACTATGGAAAAGCGATTGAATGATGATGTTGGCAATGGAGATTTACCTCTTTTAAAATTACTTCTAAATAATTAAGTTCAGGATACAAAATTTTTAAAATAATTTAAAATAAATTAATAGTTCCACCAAAATTCATTTGACCCACATTTAAAATATACTTTTATGACCTGTTATTTCATTGATATGCATCCTTTGTTAAGTACGGTCATTAATAACTAATTAGCTTTAGCATATATATTGTACATCTTGAGGGCTTCTCTTCAGAAAAAATTAGACACTGAAGAAGGGAGAACATTTACTCCCGAAATATATATATTTGTCAGAAAACAAATAAATAGCGTTGTTTTTTTAAATTATATTTTTCTTTTTGTTTAAATTACAGCGCTAAAATATGGAGATTATCAATAGAAGAATCAAACTTCGTGCTGGAATCCTCCTACGTTTCGAGCGTTATTTTGCGATATTGAAGGAGTTCGTGGATGATATACTCTACACTACCAATACTGATGCCGAGTTCAGCCGAAATGTCTCGAACATTCATCGTACGGTTCTCCAAAATGAGTTATTCTACGCGGCAAATCTTGTCTGGTGTGATGCTGGTTCGCAGTCGACGATCATGCGGCTCATTCTCGACGGTTTCGCGACCATCCTTGAATGCTTTGGCCCATTTAAACACAGCAGCCCCACTCAAGCACCCACTACCGCAGCAGAAGAATTTCCGTGTTTTCAACGCCTTCCCACACTAAAAACCGAATGACAATACGTTGCGAAAAGGCGACCGGCACGACATTCACTCATTGTCGTAGCACGCGCGTGAAACATGCACTCCCGACGAAAACTATGCCACACTGTTCCTAAGTGACCCAGCTATCACATACTCAAACCACAACCTTCAAAATCTACGTGCGCGCCATCTAAAGCGTTTGTCTCCATCATATTTGAACCACCCTTGTATATACTCGTATATTTACCTATCTATCTATATATATATATATATATATATATATATATATATATATATATATATATATATATATATATATATATATATATATATATATATATACAGGGTGCGTACGGTATTTGAGGACAACTTGAGAGTAAAATTAATTAGCTTGTATTTTTAACAAAATTTAATGAAATTGCAGGAATTTTTCATACAACGTTAACTTAATATATCGCTATAAAGTTATTCAATAAAATCGCCATTAGCAGCAATAACCTCTTCGATCCGGGTCCGAAAATGATTACATGCCTGAATCAAATGCCCCTTGTTCATATTGACCATAACGGCATTAATAGTGGTATTATGAGGACGCTTATTGGTTTCACGCTCAATTACGCCCCATACGTAATAATCCAAAGGATTAAGGTCTGGGGAGCTAGGTGGCCATAGTTTCGGTGTTATGTGGTCATGAAAATTTTCGGCCATCCAATCTTGTGTCGCCATTGCGTTATGTGAAGAAGCGGAGTCTTTTTGAAAAATGTATGGTCTGCCTTCGCTTACATTGTCTATCCAGGGTTTCACTACCGTCTCCAAAACCTCGATAAATATAGCAGAGTTCACTCGAGGTCCTTGAGTAAAAAAGTGTGGTGGCATAACATGTCCTTCGTTGCTGACAACACCTAAAACCATAACAGTGGCTGGAAAATTTTGTGTGCATAACAACACGAACCTCCGTAGGATTTGAACATAGCCATCTGTCATATCTGCGATTGGTCTTTTGATCTTGGTCAAAATTTGTTCGTCGGAAAAAAACCATAACATTTTGGGCAACCTCAGGGTGTTTGATTTTGTTTAAGAAGCGTTTTGATCGGAGGACTCTCTGTTTCCATGTTCGTTCCGACATGAACTCTCCTCTGCGCATCACGTAAGACTTATTTCGAAGGTCTTCGTGGACAACTCTACGTATAAGGCGCTCAGAAACATGAAGCTCACTCGCAAGGACCCTCATTGATTTTGAAGGGTCCTCGTCTATGATCGCTTGCACTTGTTCTAAAAATTCTGCAGATCGGACAGTGTCAGAACGTTGTTCGTGCTTTTTGCGTTTTGCAACCGATACTGTATCGCCTCCTGATGCTTCCAATTCACGGCGAACCTTATGCTCGAATGAACGAGCGCAATTAAAAAAAATTAGAGATCTCTAAATTTGTATGGTTCGCACATATAGCGACGATGACAGCATGTCTCTTCATTTCTTGAGTGATGTTGTAGTCCGTCATTTCTTATCTGAAAAGGAAAAAAAAAATTAACGAAGTTATAGTCACATTTATGCATGTCCTCAAATACCGTACGCACCCTATATATATATATGTATATATATATATATATATATATATATATATATATATATATATATATATATATATATATATATATATATATGTATATATATATATATATATATATATACATATATATATATATATATATATATATATATATATATATATATATATATATATTTATATATATATATATATATATATATATATATATATATATATATATATATATATATTGTAACATGTGCAAATAATTCTACGAGCTACTGTCGTAACTGTTTTCGCAACTATTAAGAGCATCATAATCAATAAACGAATGTACTCAAAAGCACAAGAGCCCACCAACCATGATCAATATCTGAAAGTTACGTCACTGCGGGGTATTAAGAACTGCTCGAATCTTCCAGGTAGTTCTCGTCAGAATATTCGCCAATGTACGAGAAATGGATTGAGTGACTAGAGACCCTATACAAAGCCGAGCTGAATAAACGGGGGAAAAGCAAAACCGAAATAATAAAACTGCGATAAGTGTAGAGCGCGAATTAAAGGCGATATTGATTGATTGTGAAGTGATTTTAGTAATAGACAGTTGGAATTAACAATTTATATACAAGTGAAAGTAAAATTGGTGAAAGAGTTAAATTAATGATTGCGCATTTTCAGTATATAAACTCTTTTAACTTAATTTAAAAGGCACTTTCTCCGGAACATTATAATTATTGGCCGCGCACCATACTACGCGACAGTGGTGTCGAGAAGTGAGAAAGAAAATTTCGAAAGTGAAAACTTTTAAACATTCTTAAAATGCACAATAGTGAAATTCAACGTGGAAACTGAAAAAAAGAGCCGACATAATAAAAACAATGCCACGAAGCCTAAACTTAAAAATTAATGAATGGACCTTGTTGGAGCTTGAGAAAGAGTTGGAACAGCGAAACCTGGCTACGCAAGGTACAAAGGCCACACTGATTGCACGCTTGCGTGACGAGATTGAATCGGAAGGCGCGTATCTGGATTCGGGTGAGCTCTCAGATGCAGAAAAAGGCGCAGAAGGTGGTGAAGCCGAAACACCAAAATCAAAAGAACCAGAAAATGCGTTGATGCAAATGTTGATGCTGATGCAGCAAGAGTAGCGACAAAAGTCATCCAATTTAACTGCGAAGCTGAATCAACAGACATCCAGTTTAGCTGCAAAGCTAGATAAACAATCAGCGAAGCCGCCACTCGGACAAATCACTGGAATGAACAGGAACGAGCAACTGCATTGTTTCTTGCTCTAAGAGGCCCGGCTGCTGAGCTTTTGCAAACTATCTCCGTTGAGTTGCACTCAAACCTGGCCGCTATCATGAATGCGGTTGACATGCGTTATGGAGACGATCATCTGAAGCAGATTTATCGGTCACAGCTACGGCATTGGATGCAGAAGTCTGGCGAAACATTACAGCAGCTAGCCCAAGACATTGAGCGACTGGCACTTTTAGCTTATCCAGCTTATGACCCGGAACATCGAGATGACCCAGCAACAGAAGCATTCATCAGCGCATTAAAGGACCAAGAATTGCAACAAGCCGTGCGTTTAACCCAAAAGCAAACGGTTAAGGATGCATTGGCTTATAGTCTGAACATTGAGGCAGCGAAAGATGTGTCTGGTACCACTGCCCGGGTTCGCGAGGTAGTGGCAGACGAGTGCAGGAGTGAGCGCGTGGAAATTGAGCGAGATTGCGCCTAGATGCTGGAATTGCGGAGAGAAGGGGCACCTGCAAAGAGACCTCAAGAAGCGAAGAAACCCAGGCTACTATCCACGGTGTGCAGCTAGAAGAAGATCTAGACCGACTCAGGAGCCCAGAATGGAAGCCCTTCAAACTGTGGGGTCGCGACACATATCAGAGCCAAATTCGTGGGGCAGAGGTTGGCTAGGAGGATCGACGTCCCCAGCACCACCATCACTGTGTCAAGACTACATCGTGAAGAAGCGGACTTATGCCTTCCGGGTCAAGCTGACGGAGAACATTGCACCATAACAATCGACACTGGTGCAACCCGATCGATTATCCGACCAGACCAAGTGAGGCAACAAATACTTCACAAGAGAAGCATTTTCTCACTACGAACAGCTACGGCAGAAACTGCACCTATCCATGGAGAGGTCAACCTCCAGATACAGTTGGGAGACCTTGGTTGCGAACATTATGGATGACTGCATTCCAGCGTCCAAATTCCCAATCCCAGCGTCCAAATTCCCAAGATGAACGTGGTAGTATGTGCCGACACTGATGGATCGAATTCTTCTGAAAGCATTGTATGGGCCAAGCTTGATGGTGATTCTGGAGACCATCGATCTTATCTGATAGAGCCAACGAAGACGTCCGCATTGCACAGTTTGATTTTAGGATGAAGCCTTGTAAGATCTATATGGAACGAATACTTGCCGGTTAGAGTCCTTAACACGCAGGCTCAACCACGAGCATCAAAGCGGGACAAGTCATCGGCAGTTGCCAGCCTGTTTCCACCATCACCTCTCTGGAAGCTACTCACGACCATCATTGAAAGAGGTGGCAAAACACAGACAAAGCCCGGGAATCCACGTCTGCAATATAGAAGTGAACAAAATACTCAGTGCAGCTGTTCAAGCAAGCCTCTGATCTGGTCACCATATACAGTGGCATCTTCTGAATAAGCCCAGACGACCATGGCCGAGCGAGTATGGTAACTCACGTCATAGATACACAGGGAGCCAAGCCGATTCGAGAAGCACCGAGACGTCTTCCTAGAGCCAAACAAGAAGTGAGCGCACTGATCTCGGACATGGAAAAACAAGGCGTTATCGAACCTTCTGTCGGTCCATGGGCTGCGCCAGTAGTTCTAGTAAAGAAAAAGGATGGTAGCACTCGTTTTTGTGTCGACTATAGGCAGCTTAACGACGTCACTAAGAAAGAGAGTTACCCGCTTCCATGCATCGATGACATCATGGACACTTTAGCCGACGCAAAATGATTTTCTACACTCGATCTCAAGAGTGGCTACTGGCAGGTAGAAATCGACAAGAAGGACCGAGAGAAGACCGCATTTTCAGTTGGGACCGGATTGTGGCAATTTGTGGTGATGCCATTTGGGCTTTGCAATGCTCCAGCCACTTTCGAACGCCTGCTGGAATACGTGCTACGTGGCCTAACCTGGAAAACCTACTTGGTGTACCTAGATGACATCCTTGTTATCGGGAGAACGTTCGAAGAGCATGTGCGGAACTTAGAATAGGTGTTCTCCCGATTGCGACTGGCGAATTTGAAACTTAGTCCCGACAAGTGTACCCTTTTCGTAGCTGAAGTAAAATACCTGGGACGCATCCTATCAGCAAAAGGGGTCAAAACAGACCCTGGGAAAATTGAAGCCGTGAAAAGCTGGCCACCACCAAACAACAAGCGCCAACTACGAAGTTTTCTGGGTCTGGCGACCCACTATCGAAGATTCGTCAAAGACTTTGCCAAAATAGCTAAGTGTCTCCATCAGCTAACCGAGAAAAATCGCCCGTATGTCTAGAATGAACAATGCCCGGCAGCCTTTGAGACCTTGAAGGAGAAGCTGTGTGAATCACCCGTGCTGGCATATCCGAAACCCGGAAAAATGTTTGTAGTTGACACCGATGCAAGCAACGGCGGTATTGGAGCTGTACTCTCCCAGCAGATCGATAGCGAAGAAAGAGTCCTCTCGTATTACAGTCGAGTTCTCTCAAAAAGTGAGAGGAACTACTGCGTGACTAGGAAGGAGCTATTGGCTATACTAGAGGCCACCAAGCAATTCCACAAGTACCTATATGGCTAGAAATTTGTTCTTCGAACGGATCATGCATCGCTGAGATGGCTACTTAACTTCAAAAACCCCGAGGGACAAGTTGCGAGATGGATCGAAAGATTGCAGTCATACGACTACGAAATTGTTTATCGGAAGGGCGGAGTTCATGGAAATGCTGACGCCCTATCTTGTCGTCCATGTCCAGCTAACTGCAAGCATTGCCGACGGATTGAGGAAAAGGAACCACCCGTTGATCTGCAAGTGATAACGGCCGAATTCGATGAAGGTTGGTCATTGGAGGAGATTCGAAATGCCCAGTTAGCCGATGAAGACATCGGACCATCGCTCGTATGGAAGGAGACGACTGGGCGACCTGAGTGGAAGGACGTTTCGATGCATGGTGCCAACCTGAAAAGTTATTGGGCACAATGGAACTCCCTTCAGGTGGAGGGTGGCGTACTCAAGCGGAAATCGGAAACGGCGGATGGCAGCTACTATAGCATGCAAACTATACTTCTCAAAAGCCGAACCCACGATGTGGTTACGGAAATGCACGAAGGTTCCTCGGGAAGCCACCTTGGTGTTAACGAGACCTTAGCTTAATTGCGGGAAAGGTTCTACTGGCTCCACGCTCGAGAAGACGTAGAGGACTGGTGGACGTGGATGTACCGTTTGAAAGGAATGCTGTTGACATCGCAGGACCCTTCCCTGAATCCGAATGGGGAAATCGATACACGCTGGTTGCACCCGACTATTTCAGCAAGTGGCCCGAGGTCTACCCCATTCCCAACCAGGAAGCAACTACTGTAGCCGAACAGCTAGTGTTAAATTGGATCCGTAGGTACGGCGTAGCTTGTGAACTACATTCGGATCAAGGCCGAAACTTCGAGTCACTGGTTTTTGGCGATATATGCGAGCGGCTGGGAATACGGAAAACGAGGACAACACCACTGCATCCCCAATACGATGGAATGGTCGAACGTTTCAACGGCACTCTCAATAAACACCTGGCCAAGATGGTTGACGAGAACCAAAGGGACTGGGACCGACACATCCCACTATTTTTGATGGCGTACAGAGCTGCCGAACATGCATCGACGGGCCAAGCCCCAGGCAAAGTCATTTATGGAAAGATTATTCGTCTGCCGGCTGATATAAAGTTCGGTTTTATTTTCCCCCCAATCATTCAGCTTGGCTTTACATAGGGTCTCCGGTCATTCAATTAATTTCTCGAAAATTGGCGAATTTTCTGGCGAGAACTACCTGGAATATTCGACTAATTCTGAATACCCGTAGTGACGCCACTTTCAAATATTGTTGATGGATCTACTTGGTCCATACTTGTGCTTTCGAGTACATTCGTTGATTGATTGCTTCTTTTCAATCAATATTGATCATGATGTTATCAATAGTTGCGAGAACAAATGGTGACTTTCCGCCATTTCAATACACGTTTGCCCAAATCCAACGTGATTCCATGTGGTCGCAGAAAATCCATTCCGAGGATACAATCATCCATAATGTTCGCGACCAGAAAATTATGTCGGAACGCGAGGTCTCTCAACTGTATCTGGAGGTTGACCTCTCCATGGACAGGTGCAGTTTCTCCTGCACTTGTGAAGTGGTTGCTGCCTCACTAGGTCTGGTCGGATAATCGATCGGGTTGCACCAGTGTCGATTATTATGATGCAGTATACTCCGTCAACTTGACCCGGAAGGTATAAGTCCACTTCTCCTCGATGTAGTCTTGACGCGGTAATGATGGTGCTGGGGACATTGATCCCCACGAAGTTGGCCCCCTTAGTTTGAAGGGCTTCCATTCTGGGCTCTGACTCGGTCTGGATCTCCTCCAACCCGAACAATAGCTCGGTTTTCTTCGCTTCTTGAGGTCTCTTTGCAGGTGCTCCTTCTCTCCGCAATTCCAGCATCAAGGCTAACCATTTGCCTGCACTCGTCTGCCACTACCTCGCGAACCCGAGCAATGGTACGAGTCACATTTTTCGCTGCCTCAAAGCTAAAACTATAAACCAATGCATCCTTAACCGTTTGCATTTAGGCTAAACGCACGGCTTGTTATAATTCCTGGTCCTTTAATGCGTTGGTGAATGCTTCTGTTGCTGCGTCATCTCGATGTTCTGCGTCTTAAACTGGACAAGCTAAAAGTGCCAGTCGTTCAATGTCTTGGGCGAACTACTGTAGGGTTTCGCCAGACTTCTGCATCTGATGCCGTAGCTGTGACCGATAATTCTGCTTCAGATGATCGTCTCCATAACGCATGTCAACCGCATTCATTATAGCAGCCAAGTTTGAGTGCAAGTGAATGGGGATAGTCTGCAAAAGCTCAACAGCTGGGCCAGAGCAAGAATTAGTGCAGTTGCTCGTTCCTCCTGAATCCAGTGATTTGTCCTAGTGGCGTCTTCAAACTGGATTTTGTAGATACTCCAGACCGTTTGCCCGTGGAGTATTGGTGCTTTCACATTTATGGATGTGCTTTGCGCTGCGGTATAAGCGGGCCCGTGAGGTGGTTACTACTGCCTTCGCTGCTTCCAATGCCTTTTCCATTTTTCCCATCTCATGGTTGATTATCTACTCGACCTGGCTGATCTCATGGTTGATTCTCTCCTCGACTTGGCTAGCCTTCTCCTCGACCTGGTAAACCTTTTCCTCGACACATTTAATTTGGTTGCTCAAACTATCGAGCTCCGCTTTTATTTCGGTTGACTGTTTTTGCAAATCTGTCTTGTTTTCGAATGCTTCTTGGCCCAGCTTCGGTAATTGTTCATTTAGCTACGCTGTTAAACTGAATGACTGTTCATTTAGCTGTGCTGATTGTTCATTTAATTTCGCAGTTAAACTGGATGCCTGTTCATTTAGCTTCGCAGTTCAACTGGATGACTGCTGTCGCTGCTCTTGCTACATCACCCTTTGACTATGGTGCTTCTTCTACTCCCTTAACCTCCAACATGGTCAATTCATTAATTTTTTAATGTCAGCTTCGTGATATTTTTATTATTTCGACTTACTATTTTTTCCACCAATTTCCCCGTTACATTTCACTATTGGGCACTTTAAAAAATGATTAAAAGTTTTCACTTTCAAAATATTCAGTCCTACTTCTGACACCACTGTCCCACCACGTGTTCTGGTTTGCGCTCCATAAGTTCAATGTCCTGAGAAAGTGAAAACGTACTATAAAAGAGTTTATTTACTAAAAATTCACAACAATTAATTTCACTATTTTACAAATCGCATTTTAATTTACTTTTCACTTGTCCATCAATTTATGTTTCAACTGTCTTCAAATGTATCACGAAAATCTTTTACTTCACTATCAATCAATATCGCCTTCAATTTACGCTCCACCTTTATCGCCGCTTTTCTATTGCAGTTTTACTATCGTAGTTTTTACTACTACTATATCCCCCATTCATTCAGCTCGGCTTTATATAGGGTCTCTGGTCATTCAATCCATTTCTCGTAAATTGGCGAATGTTCTGAAGAGAACTACCTGGAACATTCGACCAATTCTGAATACCCGCAGTGACGTCACTTTCAAATATTGTTCATGGATCTACTTGGTCTATTCTTATCAATCAATAGTGATCATGATGTTATTAATAGTTGCGACAAAAATTGCGACGGTAGCTCCCACAAATGTTTCGACGTGTAACAATATATATGTGTATATATGTGTATATATATATATATATATATATATATATATATATATATATATATATATATATATATATATATATATATATATATTGTTACATGTACAAATAATTACATGTACAAATAATTCTGCGAGCTACTGTCGCAATTGTTTTCATCATCATTAAGAACGTCAACGAATGAATTTACTCGAACCCAACAAGCATGATCAACATCTGCAAGTGACGTCACTCCATTCATGAACTTGCTCGAACCTACCAGGTACCTCTCGGTAGAACATTCGCCCATGTACGAGAAATGGGTGAATAGGTAGAGACCCTATATAAAGGCGAGCTGAATGAATAATAATTCATTCGACCGCGATAAGAACTGCGATAGTAAATTTATGGAGTGTGTTTCGTAATAGTGAAGTGATTTAGAAGACAATTGCGATAATAAATTTATGGACAAGTGTTAGATTTATTTTAATAGTGACAATTAAAATTAGTGAAAGTGTTAACGGATTATTGTGCATTTTAGTTAATTAAATAAACTCTTTTAACTTAAATTAAAAGACATTGCGTTTTCACTTTCCCGGAACGTTAAAATTATTTCCGCGAACCATAACACGCGACAATATATATATATATATATATATATATATATATATATATATATATATATATATATATATATATATATATATATATATATATATATATATATATATATATATATATATATATATATATATATATATATATATATATATATATATATATATATATATATATATATATATATATATATATATATATGCATATTGTTACATGCACGAATAATTCTGCGAGCTACTGTTGCAATTGTTTTCACAACCATTAAGAACCTCATGATCAACAAAGTGAATTTACTCGAAACTACGAGAACCCACCTAGCATGATCAACATCTGAAAGTGACGTCACTCCATTCATTAAGCTGCTCGAGTATACCAGGTACCTCTCGGCAGAACATTCGCCAATGTACGAGAAATGGGTTGAATGGTTAGAGACCCTATACAAAGGCGGGCTGAATGAATGGAGGGATCATTCATTACAACCGCGATAATAAAAACTGCGAAAGAGTGGAGCGCGAGGTAAAGGCGATATTAATTGAGTGATTGTGAAGTGATTTTAGAAGACAATTGCAATATAAATTTATTGACAAGTGGAGATTAGACTTTTAATAGTGAAATCAATAAGTAAGCATTCTTTTAAATAAACTCTTTTAAACTTAATTGAAAAAGACATTACGTTTTCACCTTCCCCGGAAAATTAAAATTATTGACCGCGAACCATAACATGCGACAGTGGTGTCAAGAAGTGAGAAGGAAATTTTTGGAAGTGAAAACGTTTAAACATTTTTAAAGTGCACAATAGTGAAAATTAACGTCGAAACTGGTGAAAAAAAACAATAGCCGAAATAATAAAAATACCACGAACCTAATGAATCTACCATGGCCGGTGAGCCCTCATATGCGGAAAAAGGTGCAGAAGGTGGTGAAGTCGAAACACCAAAACCAAAGGAACCAGAAAATGCGTTGATGCAAATGTTGATGCTGATGCAGCAAGAGCAGCGACAACAGTCATCCAATTTAACTGCGAAACTCAATGAACAGTCATCCAATTTAACTGCGAAGCTAAATCAACAATTAGCGCCGCTAAATGAACAATCAGCGCAGCTAAATGAACAGACATCCAGTTTAGCTGTGAAGCTAAATGAACAATTAGCGAAGCTGGACCAAAAAGCGTTCGAAATCAAGGCAGACATTACACAGAAGTCAACCGAGATAAACGCGGAGCTCAGTAGTCTCAACAACCAAATTAAATGCGTCGAGGAAAAGGTATACCAGGTCGAGGAGAGAATCAACCTTGAGATCAGCCAGGTCGAGGAGAGAATGGACCATGAGATGGAAAAAGTGAAATAGGACTTGGAAGCAGCGAAGGCAGTAGTAACCACCTCACCAGCCCCACTAATAACCGCAGCGCAAAGCTCATCTAGAAATGTGCAAGCACCAATATTCGACGGGCAAACGATCTGGAGTATCTACGAAATTCAGTTTGAAGCCGCCGCTAGGATAAATCACGGGAATGAGCAGGAACGGGCAACTGCATTAATTCTTGCTCTAAGAGGCCCAGCTGCCGAGCTGTTGCAGACGAGCCCCGTTGAGTTGCACTCAAACCCGGCTGCTATAATGAACGCCCTCGACATGCGTTATGGAGACGATCATCTGAAGCAGATTTATCGGTCACAGCTAAGGCCTGGTGAAACATTACAGCAGCTAGCCCAAGACATTGAGCGACTGGCACTTTTGGCTTACCCAGCGTATGACCCAGAACATCGAGCATTCATCAGCGCACTAAAGGACCCGGAATTGTAATAAGCCGTGCGTTTAGCTCAAAAGCAAACGGTTAAGGATGCATTGGCTTATAGTCTGAACTTTGAGGCAGCGAAAAATGTGACCCGTACAACTGCCCGGGTTCGCGAGGTAGTGGCAGACGAGTGCAGGTGTGAGCGCGTGAAAATTGAGCGAGACACGCATGTGAATGGCGCGCGTAGACGCTGGAATTGCGGAGAGAAGGGGCACCTGCAAAGAGACTGCAAGAAGCGAAGAAAACCGAGCTATTGTCCAGGGTGGAGGAAATTCAAACCGAACCAGGAGCCCAGAACGGAAGCCCTTCAAACTGACGGCGTCAACTTCGTGGGGCAAAGGTTGGCTAAGAGGAGTGATGTCTCCAGTACTACAATCACAGTGTCAGAACTATATCGGGGAGAAGCGGACTTATGCCCTCCGGGTCAAGTTGACGTTGAACACTGCACCATAACAATCGACACTGGTGCAACCCGATCGATCATCCGACCAGACCATGTGAGGCAACAACTGCTTCACAAGGCCAGGATTTTCTCACTACGGACAGCTACGGGAGAAACTGCACCTGTTCGTGGAGAGGTCAATCTCCAGATACAGTTGGGAGACCTTGCTTTCCGACATAATTTTCTGGTCGCGAACATTATGGATGACTGCATTCTCGGAATGGATTTCCTGCAACCACATGGAATCACGTTGGATTTGGGCAAACGGGTATTGAAATGGCAGAATGTCGAAGTATTGATGGAGGATCCCAGCGTCCAAATTCCCAAGATGAATGTAGTGGTATGTGCCGACACTGATGTACCGAATTCTTCTGAAAGCATTGTATGGGCCAAGCTTGATGGTGACTCTGGAGACCATCGATCTTATCTGATAGAGCCAACGAAGACGTCCAAATTGTGCAGTTTGATTGTAGGACGAAGCCTTGTAAGATCTATAAGGAACGGATACGTGCCGGTTAGAGTCCTTAACACCGCAGACTCAACCACGAGCATCAGAGCGGGACAAGTCATCGGCAGCTGCCAGCCTGTTTCCACCATCACCTCTTTGGGAGCTACTCACGACCATCATTGGAAAAGGAGGCAAAACACAGACAAAGCCCGGTAATCCACGTCTGCAATATTGAAGCAGGTCAAATTACCAGTGCAGCTATTCAAGCGAGCCTCTGATCTGGTCACCAAGTACAGTGACATCTTCTCAACAAGCCCGGATGACCAAGGCCGAACGATTATGGTAACTCACGTCATAGATACACAGGGAGCCAAGCCAATTCGATAAGTACCGAGACGTCTTCCTATAGCCAAACAGGGAGAAGTGAGCGTATTGATCTCGGACAAGGAAGAACAAGGCGTTATCGAACCTTCTGTCAGTCCATGGGCTGCGCCAGTAGTTCTAGTAAAGAAAAAGGATGGTAGCACTCGTTTTTGTGTCGACTATAGGCAGCTTAACGACGTCACGCAGAAAGATAGTTACCCGCTCCCACGAATCGATGACATAATAGACACCTTAGTTGACGCAAAATGGTTTTCTACACTCGATCTCAAGAGTGGCTACTGGCAGGTAGAAATCGACAAGAAGGACCGAGAGAAGACCGCATTTTCAGTTGGGACCGGATTGTGGCAGTTTGTGGTGATGCCATTTGGGCTTTGCAATGCTCCAGCCACTTTCGAACGCCTGATGGAATACGTGCTACGTGGCTTAACCTGGAAAACCTGCTTGGTGTACCTAGATGACATCATTGTCATCGGGAGAACGTTCGAAGAGCATGTGCAGATCTTAGAAGAGGTTTTCTCCCGATTGCGACTGGTGAATTTGAAACTTAGTCCCGACAAGTGTGCCCTTTTCGCAGCTGAAGTAAAATACCTGGGACACGTCGTATCAGCAGAAGGGGTCAAAACAGACCCTGAGAAAATTGAAGCCGTGAAAAGCTGGTCTGGCAACCTACTATCGAAGATTCGTCAAAGACTTTGCCAAAATAGCTAAGTGTCTCCATCAGCTAACCGAGAAAAATCGTCCGTATGTCTAGAATGAACAATGCCGGACAGCCTTTGAGACCCTGAAGGAGAAGCTGTGTGAACCACCCGTGCTGGCATATCCGAAACCCGGAAAAATGTTTGTAGTTGACACCGATACAAGCAAAAGCGGTATTGGAGCTGTACTCTCCCAGCAGATCGATAGCGAAGAAAGAGTCCTCTCGTATTACAGTCGAGTTCTCTCAAAAAGTGAGAGGAACTACTGCGTGACTAGGAAGGAGCTATTGGCTATAATAGAGGCCATCAAGCAGTCCCACAAGTACCTATATGGCCAGAAATTTGTTCTTCGAACGGACCATGCATCGCTGAGATGGCTACTTAACTTCAAAAACACCGAGGGACAAGTTGCGAGATGGATCGAAAGATTGCAGTCATACGATTACAAAATTGTTCATCGGAAGGGCGGAGTTCATGGAAATGCTGACGCCCTATCTTGTCGTCCATGTCCAGCTTACTGCAAGCATTGCCGACGGATTGAGGAAAAGGAACCGCTCGTTGATCTGCGACTGATAACGGCCGAATTCGATGAAGGTTGGTCATTGGAGGAGATTCGAAATGCCCAGTTAGCCGATGAACACATCGGACCATTGCTCGTATGGAAGGAGACGACTGGGCGACCGGAGTGGAAGGACGTTTCGATGCATGGTGCCAACCTGAAAAGTTATTGGGCACAATGGAACTCCCTTCAGGTGGAGGGTGGCGTACTCAAGCGGAAATCGGAAACGGCGGATGGCAGCTACTATAGCATGCAAACTATACTTCCCAAAAGCCGAACCCACGATGTGGTTAAGGAAATGCATGAAGGATCCTCGGGAGGCCACCTTGGTGTTAACAAGACCTTAGCGAAATTGCGGGAAAGATTCTACTGGCTCCATGCTCGAGAAGACGTAGAGGACTGGTGTCGCAGATGCACAATTTGCGCTTCCGTCAAAGGTCCAAAGCGACGACTTAGAGGACAAATGCAAACCTATAACGTGGGGGTACCGTTTGAAAGGATTGCTGTTGACATCGCAGGACCCTTTCCTGAATCCGAATGGGGAAATCGATACACGCTGGTTGTAGCCGACTATTTCAGCAAGTGGCGCGAGGTCTACCCCATTCCCAACCAGAAAGCAACTACTGTAGCCGAACAGCTAGTGTTAAATTGGGTCAGTAGGTACGGCGTACCTTGTGAACTACATTCAGATCAAGGCCGAAATTTCGAGTCACTAAATTTTAGCGAAATGTGCGAGCTACTGGGAATACGGAAAACGAGGACAACACCGCTGCATCCCCAATCCTATGGAATGGTCGAACGTTTCAACGGCACTCTCAATAAACACCTGGCCAAGATGGTTGACGAGAACCAAAGGGACTGGGACCGACACATCCCACTATTTTTGATGGCGTACAGAGCTGCCGAATATGCATCGACGGGTCAAGCCCCAGCCAAAGTCATTTTTGGAAAGACTATTCGTCTGCCAGCTGATATAATGTTCGGAACACCCCCTGAGAAACCCCAAACCATCTCGGAGTACACAAGTGAGCTAAGGCAACGGTTGAATCAGATACATAGGACAGTGCGAAAACACCTCGAATCGGCTACGGACCGCATGAAGACCAGGTATGATCTAAAGGCCAATTCTACTGGCTTCCAGCAATATTACTTGGTGTGGCTATATAGCCCGCACCGGCGAAAGGCTAGGACTCCAAAGTTGCAACATAATTGGGAGGGACCATACCGAGTTGCAAAGCGAATCAACGACGTCGTATACCGAATACAGGAACATCGTAAGCCAAGAGCCAAAATTAAAAACGTGCACCTGGACCCTCTTGCCCCATATTACATCCAGGGAGAATTGACTACTACTGGCGACACATCTTTTCGGGGCGAAAAGAACTGAAGTGGGGGCAGTGTTACATGCACGAATAATTCTGCGAGCTAGTGTTGCAATTGTTTTCACAACCATTAAGAACCTCATGATCAACAAAGTGAATTTACTCGAAACCACGAGAACCCCCCAAGGATGATCAACATCTGAAAGTGACGTCACTCCATTCATTAAGCTGCTCGAATATACCAGGTACCTCTCGGCAGAACATTCGCTAATGTGCGAGAAATGGGTTGAATGGGTAGAGACCCTATATAAAGGCGAGCTGAATGAATGGGGTGACCATTCATTACAACCGCGATAATAAAAACTGCGAAAGAGTGGAGCGCGAGGTTAAGGCGATTGTGAAGTGATTTTAGAAGACAATTGCAAAAGAAATTAATTGACAAGTGGAAGTTAGACTTTTAATAGTGAAATTAATAATTGTGCATTCTTTTAAATAAACTCTTTTAAACTTAATTGAAAAAGACATTGCGTTTTCACCTTCCCCGGAACATTGAAATTATTGGCCGCGAGCCACAACACGCGACAATATATATATATATATATATATATATATATATATATATATATATATATATATATATACATATATATATATATATATATATATATATATATATATATAAAGATACATAGATATATATATATATATATATATATAGATATATATTTATATATATATATATATATATATATATATATATATATATATATATATATATATATATATATATATATATATATATATAAATAAATATATATATATGCATATGTATATATATGTCTCCTTCCATACGAGCAATGGTCCGATGTGTTCATCGGCTAACTGGGCATTTCGAATCTCCTCCGATGACCAACCTTCATCGAATTCGGCCGTTATCAATCGCAGATCAACGGGCGGTTCCTTTTCCTCAATCCGTCGGCAATGCTTGCAGTTAGCTGGACATGGACGACAAGATAGGGCGTCAGCATTTCCATGAACTCCGCCCTTCCGATGAACAATTTTGTGATCGTATGACTGCAATCTTTCGATCCATCTCGCAACTTGTCCCTCGGTGTTTTTGAAGTTAAGTAGCCATCTCAGCGATGCATGGTCCGTTCGAAGAACAAATTTCTGGCCATATAGGTACTTGTGGAACTGCTTGATGGCCTCTATTATAGCCAATAGCTCCTTCCTAGTCACGCAGTAGTTCCTCTCACTTTTTGAGAGAACTCGACTGTAATACGAGAGGACTCTTTCTTCGCTATCGATCTGCTGGGAGAGTACAGCTCCAATACCGCTTTTGCTTGTATCGGTGTCAACTACAAACATTTTTCCGGGTTTCGGATATGCCAGCACGGGTGGTTCACACAGCTTCTCCTTCAGGGTCTCAAAGGCTGTCCGGCATTGTTCATTCTAGACATACGGACGATTTTTCTCGGTTAGCTGATGGAGACACTTAGCTATTTTTGCAAAGTCTTTGATGAATCTTCGATAGTAGGTTGCCAGACCAGCTTTTCACGGCTTCAATTTTCTCAGGGTCTGTTTTGACCCCTTCTGCTGATACGACGTGTCCCAGGTATTTTACTTCAGCTGCGAAAAGGGTACACTTGTCGGGACTAAGTTTCAAATTCGCCAGTCGCAATCGGAAATGTCAATGGTGCGCCTAAATGCTGGAATTGCGGAGAGAAGGGGCACCTGCAAAGAGACTGCAAGAAGCGAAGAAAACCGTGCTATTGTCCAGGGTGTGCAGCTAGGAGGAGATCCAGACCGAGTCAGGAGCCCAGAATGGAAGCCCTTCTAACAGAGGGGTCGGGAAACATGTAAGAGCCAACTTCGTGGGGCAGAGGTTGGCTAGGAGGATCAACTCCCCCAGCACCACCATCACCGTGTCAAGACTACATCGTGGAGAAGCGGACTTATGCCTTCCGGGTCAAGTTGACGGAGAACACTGCACCATAACAATCGACACTGGTGCAACCCGATCGATTATCCGACCAGACCTAGTTAGACAGCAACAACTTCACAAGGGCAGAATTTTCTCACTACGGACAGCTACGGGAGAAACTGCACCTGTTCATGGAGAGGTCAACCTCCAGATACAGTTGGGAGACCTTGTGTTCCGACATAATTTTCTGGTCGCGAACATTATGGATGACTGCATTCTCGGAATGGATTTTCTGCGACCACATGGAATCACGTTGGATTTGGGCAAACGGGTATTGAAATGGCAGAATGTCGAAATACTGATGGAGGATCCCAGCGTCCGAATTCCCAAGATGAATGTAGTGGTATGTACTGACACTGATGTACCGAATTCTTCCGAAAGCATTGTATGGGCCAAGCTTGATGGTGATTCTGGAGACCACCGATCTTATCTGATAGAGCCAACGAAGACGTCCGCATTGCGCAGTTTGATTGTAGGACGAAGCCTTGTAAGATCTTTGAGGAACGGATATGTGCCGGTTAGAGTCCTTAACACCGCGGACTCAACCACGAGCATCAAAGCGAATCAACGACGTCGTGTATCGCATCCAGGAACACCGTAAGCCGAGAGCCAAAATGAAAATCGTGCATCTGGACCGTCTTGCCCCATATTACACCCAGGGAGAATTGACTACAAATGGCGACACATCTTTTCGGGGCGAAAAGAACTGAGGTGGGGGCAGTGTTACATGTACAAATTATTCTGCGAGCTACTGTCACAATTGTTTTCACAGCCATTAAGAACATCAACAAAACGAATTTACTCGAAACCACGAGAACCCAACAAGCATGATCAACATCTGAAAGTGAGTCACTGCTCGATTCATTACGCTGCTGGAATGTTCCCGCTAATTCACCAATGTACGAGAACTGAGTTGAATGATTAGAGACCCTATATAAAGGCGAGCTGAATGAATGGGGGGGATCATTCATTACAACCGCGATAGAAAACTGCGATACGCGAAGTACAGGCGATATTGATTGTTTGAGTG
Source organism: Odontomyia ornata (assembly GCA_963969285.1). Taxonomy (NCBI): domain Eukaryota; kingdom Metazoa; phylum Arthropoda; class Insecta; order Diptera; family Stratiomyidae; genus Odontomyia; species Odontomyia ornata. The sequence goes on from OZ017738.1 coordinate 193,369,641, forward strand.
TGAAGTGATTTTAGTAGACAATTGCGATAGAAATTTAATTGTCAAGTGAAAGTTAGATTCTAATTAAAATTGTGAAATAGTTAAAATAGTGCTTGTGCATTTTTTCAGTAAATAAATAAACTCTTTTAATTTAATTTAAAAGACATTGCGTTTTCACTTTTCCGGAACATTAAAATTATTGGCCGCGAACCAGAATACGCGACATTGGTGTCAAGAAGTGAGATAGACAATTTTGGAAGTGAAAACGATTAAAGATTTTTAAAGTGCACAATAGTGTAAATTAACGTGGAAACAGGTGGCAAAATAGCCGAAACAAAGATAAATGCCAGGAAACTTACATCTAAAAATTAATATATATGGTGGCGACTAAGGTGACTATTTCGCGGGCAATGTACATTCGATTATCGATTTTTGAATTTTTTATTTTGGTACGCTCGTCACGAACATATATTTACAGTTTCAGCTACATAATATGTTTAAATTGTTTTTGAGGGGCATAACGGTTAGAAGCGTTTTGCGTGCTCGGCAATTTTTTGCTATCGAAAAAACTGGATCAAATATCTCAAATTTTTTGGCCAAAAATAACACCACAATCATGCCTCAACCGCCATATTCACCGGATTTGTCCCCATTTGACTTTTTCTTGTTCCCAAAAAGGAAAAGAACTATGAAAGGACGGAAATTTGCAACCATTGAGGAGACAAAGACTGCATTGCTGGAAGAGCTCAAGGCTATAAAAAGTGCTTAAGAGAAGAGCTTCCAAGATTGGAATAAGCATTGGCACAAGTGCATTGATTACATTGAAGGGGACAACATACTCGTATATGTGTATGTATATATTCTATATATACATATATATATATATATATATATATATATATATATATATATATATATATATATATATATATATATATATATATGTATATATATATATATATATATATATATATATATATATATATATTATATATATATATATATATGTATGTATATACGAGTATATATGCTCGTATATGTATATTTATATATATGTATATATATATATATATATATATATATATATATTGTTACATGTACAAATAATTACATGTACAAATAATTCTGCGAGCTACTGTCGCAATTGTTTTCACAACAATAAAGAACACGAATTCACTCGAAACCACGAGAACCCAACAAGCATGATCAACATCTGCAAGTGACGTCACTCCATTCATTAAATTTGCTCGAATCTACCAGGTACCTCTCGGTAGAACATTCGCCAACGTACGAGAAATGGGTGAATAGGTAGAGACCCTATATAAAGGCGAGCTGAATAAATGGGGGGATCATCATTCATTCGACCGCGATAAGAACTGCGAAAGTGTGTTTCGTAATAGTGTTATATTCTTTACTTCCAACCTGGGGTTCTGCCGGCCACTTCCGGGGATCCCTAGGGTGTTACCTTTTAGAAACACTCACCTTCGCACCTGAATTACTCTTGAAGCTGAAGACCCCTCTGAAAAATTGTAACTAAAACACCAAATGTTGCGTTTCTTTTTTTTTACTTTATTTCTTCAGCAAGTCCTATTACAGGTTTTATTAAAACAAGTTGGGTCGCTTCCACGTGCCTTGGTCCGATGACGTGACTGGATGTCACAAGCGAGCTAGCCGCCTCAGCTCGTCCAACTCCCGCCTCTTGCGTTCCCGCTGCCCTCCGCGCTGATGTTGTTGCTTGCGGGGATGGACGGTGGTGTTCAAGGGAGCCTTCAACCTCCTGAGGTACTCCTCTTTCGATATGGGTCGGGGACCAGCTCGGGGCTCTGCCTGAAGCGCCTGATCTAGGGTCCTAACGGGTGCCTGACGGGGGTGGTTCGCTGCCCCGAGGTCCTTAATTATCCTGGAGGCTAGCGGGTAGAGCGGCACGCAGGTACTGGCGAGCTTGGGTCGCGATGACGGTCCACCAGATGTTGAAGGGCACTTTTCACGCCGTCCTGAAGGGGCCACTGCGGCTGCTGGTTGTCCACCTCTTTGGGTTGCCTGCAAGAAGGAAAAATTATGTTACTTATGGTGGCCACACAGCGCTTACACGCTAAAAGCCCTGGAGGAACACGGCGCTAAGAGCCAACACCTCACCATAAGTAATTCGTTGATCGACTTGAATGAAGAAATCGTGTTAAGACCTGGAACTGGAACCGTGCTTTATTGTCGCAGCACGTATCACGACTGACTGACTAATGTTTGCCCAAGTACTTTAAATACCGTTCTCTCGTAAGCTTTTAGCCTCGATTCTCGCAAAAAGTGCTGAATAGCCGAACACGTGCGTTCTCGTTCCACGAAGCACTTTTCCTCCCCGCTCCGTTTCGCTTATGAATATGTGAAACTGGGGAATTTGAGCGAGAGAACGCTTTCGCTTAAGCTTTCGGCTTCTTGAGGTGAATTGATGGAGCTGGGGAAATTGAGCGAGAGAACGCTTCCGCTTAAGCTTTCGGCTTCTTGAGGTGAATTGATGGAGCTGGGGAAATTGAGCGAGAGAACGGTTTTGCCTGAACTTTCAGTTTTCCCTTCAGCTGGGAGTACACCCGAAGCATGTCGTCTACGTGGTGATCATTCGTGTGAAGCGAATCGTGTATTGATATTTGCTCGAGCTTTTGCTCGCTCATTAAACGACAAGTATATGCTTCGGTGATAGCGGCCTATGTGCCTGCTTTAAAAAGTTGATTGGTGAAGCGCGAGTATATAGGCAATGCTCGCTCGCTTCGTAAATACGTAGGCGGTATTTACTCGCTCACAACATTTCTTCCGGCGGTTGAAAATTGGATTTATTTTACTTGGAGAGTAAAATAAATCGTTGCTCTACTACGATTATCCGGACTCACCAAACATATCTCTAATTGATTCTTTTAGCCTTTGTTCTGTCGTACATTTGGGTTGTTAGCTGATTTTCTTCATATTTCCTTTTATGCAGGTCGGTTATACTTATATTTCGCGCTCTTACTGTGTGCTGTTATCCGCTGTACTTCTTGCTGATTACTGTTGGTCGTTGTTCCGCTGCCGGTTTGCGCGTAATTTATTTACTATTTGCTAACGTAATTCTATCAGTTAATTTCGTTACTACAAGTAATTCGTTGAAATTTCCAAATTAATTAGTTCATATTCGATTTGATTCTATAATATTGTGGAAATGATTTATTTTGTTTAGTCCTTAATCTGCGTAATTATCCACTAATGTTTTTTTTTTTTTTTTTTTTTTTGCTTGACCCTATCTTGACAAGTTAATCTATGCAATTATGCACTGATGATTTGTTTGATTCGATATAGTTAATATTCCTTGTTTCAATTTATACAAACATGAATTTATAAGTTAATTCTACATTTGATACTATACAATAATAGAATAATGTTGCGTTTGATGTAATCATTACAGTTACAGGAATACAAATTAATGTTTTGTTTTGCTATAATGCTGAAGAGTGTACTGAATATCATTGACTATAAAATTATTCTTTACATTTGAAGGATGCCGGAATTCAATTTGGCTTTTAATCGACTTTACTTAATAATACTTTACATTTTGTTTTAACATCCATATTCAATGCCAATTTTTCTTTTAATCAAAGCTTTACGTTACTGGTTTACCTGCTTCTGTGTGATTAGTATGTAGTACAGGTGTTAGCAAATTATAACCAGTCAGCGTTAGTTGGGATTTGGAGCAAAAGGTGTAGGTGCAATGGCATTTTTTATTTTCTTATTTTACTTTTCATTGTGCTGCTTTTATTTTTTCCTACTTAAGTTTGGCATTTACTTTTAATTTTATATTTGGTTATTACTATTCTCATACCAATATGTATATGTACATTTTTACTTTAACGCCACACTCTGTTTCTTCATTTTATCTTTGTATGTTTATATTTTCTTCTGTTCATGTATTTCTTACTATTCCTTACATTACGGAGATTTTTCTATAACACCTTTAAAATGAATAATCTATTTAACATGCTTAAACATCTATATCTAATTTTCTTAATATCTCCACCATTTTAACTAATGCCAATATCAGTCAAGACTACATATGTACTATTCTCATACCAATATGTATATGTACATTTTTACTTTAACGCCACACTCTGTTTCTTCATTTTATCTTTGTATGTTTATATTTTCTTCTGTTCATGTATTTCTTACTATTCCTTACATTACGGAGATTTTTCTATAACACCTTTAAAATGAATAATCTATTTAACATGCTTAAACATCTATATCTAATTTTCTTAATATCTCCACCATTTTAACTAATGCCAATATCAGTCAAGACTACATATGTACTATTCTCATACCAATATGTATATGTACATTTTTACTTTAACGCCACACTCTGTTTCTTCATTCTATCTTTGTATGTTTATATTTTCTTCTGTTCATGTATTTCTTACTATTCCTTACATTACGGAGATTTTTCTATAACACCTTTAAAATGAATAATCTATTTAACATGCTTAAACATCTATATCTAATTTTCTTAATATCTCCACCATTTTAACTAATGCCAATATCAGTCAAGACTACATATGTACTATTCTCATACCAATATGTATATGTACATTTTTACTTTAACGCCACACTCTGTTTCTTCATTCTATCTTTGTATGTTTATATTTTCTTCTGTTCATGTATTTCTTACTATTCCTTACATTACGGAGATCTTTCTATAACACCTTTAAAATGAATAATCTATTTAACATGCTTAAACATCTATTACATCCATATCTAATTTTCTTAATATCTCCACCATTTTAACTAATGTGCATATCTATTTGTGGCTATTCGTTAGTAGGTGGGAGGTTACAAATTAGTTTTAATTGGAAAGGTATGTGTGTGTATTTAACATATGAAAGGTAGGTAGGCCGGGCTTAGAGGTATTTCGTTTACCCACATTCGTACGTCTGCGCCGACGTCAACGCTGGTCGCTTGGTTATCTTTCGGATTGTTTCAGCCAAGAGAAAAGCTTTTATTGAGTTTATGCGAGATGGGGAAATTTATCGGGTACGTTCGTTTTACTTGCTTCTCATGGTGTGATAACACCTAAACTTCGTGCTGAAAGTTTGCATGCTCATTTAAATTCCATATCAGGGAATAATGTTCTTTGCTTTTCAACGCATATACGCATATGTGCGAATCGAATCTGGCGCTTCGCCGAAAGCAACCGGCGCTTGCTATGATATGCTAATAGGGAGATTGTTATGGGTATGGTAATTGTAAGTTGGTCGTATCTTCCGTATGGGATAAGCTTCGCGGCTAGTGAATCATGGCTTTATGACTAAAGCGTGCGAGGTGTGGGGAATCTGTGCATAGCAGTCGCTTGGTTGACGATTGTTGATAAGGTATGAGGTTAGTATATGTTTTATAGCAGTTGCTAATGCATGGGATTGTTTCTTTTTGCTTACTTGAAACTAGTTCATTACTTCAAATATATTTACTTTTCCCTTGTGCAGTTATTATGATTTTCATCCCATTTTTTTGTGTTATATAAATATAAATATATATATTTTTTTGTTTTTTTTTTCTGACCTTTTTCCCTTTTTTGTGCTTTTTCCTATATCTAGTATGTTTTTTTGTGTTATTTTCTGTTTTTTTTTTTTTTGTTTTTTTTTTTGTGTTAACGTTCTCTTCTGCTATAACTAAACTAATTGGAAGGAACGGGTGGGGTTTTGCTTGAGGGGTAGGGTTGTAGGTATTTGTGTGTTCGGGCTAGGCGGGGTTACAAACCGCTCCTTGCAGATGACGGAATTTTGAGAATTTTCAGTAGTTAGTGGAATCGGGGAAACCTGCTGGCTCGCCTCCTCAGTACAGATTTGTAAAGCGATGCCGGGGTTTGACACCTCTGTAGGAGTGCGTTTGCTTGCATTCATATGACAACGCCCCTTAATAAGCCTGATCACAAAATATGTCCCGACAATGAACACTGAGATCACCGCCAGGCTGGCCGAGGCCGTGGATAGATGCGCATGCCTTCTGGCAGTCTCCTCAAATTTGATCCGCTCGAGGTGCGAATAGATTTCATTTAGGGCGTGGGTGCTGGCTGCGAAATGAATGCCTCCGTTTTTGGCTGTTACAATCTTCATTTGTGGCATGCTGTGGTTACGCCTAAGATCAGCAACGTCTCGTTCTAAAATCCTCGGGTCTACTTCGGGGAAATACTGCGGTTGAACTATATCGAACGGGTGAGTACTTTCGGCTTCATAATGTATGGTCATTTCGTTGATCTGAATTGTGCAGGGGAGATGGAGAGTTAAAATTCCTTGACCAATTAGTTTGTGTGTCGTGATGCTAGCATCGCAGCGGATATGGATGGGTGTTTCATGCGGTAGAAAATATATCCAACTGTTAGGTTTGCTTAGCTTAATGAGGGAATCAGTTATTGATGTGCTCACTCGTAGAGGTAGCTCTATCTTCAGATTGAGTGGGTTATGTAAAAGTGATATTATTTCATTTACTGAAGGTGGGGATTGAATAATTGGCGTAGATAATGGGGCCACATATAGGTCACCAGGTTGTGGATGCTTAATTTTCTTATGACCTGAATTATCAGTCAGAAGTAAAAACTGTTGAGTTGTGACGTCCCCCGCTATAAACGAGAATTCCACGGAGGGTAACAAGAATAGGGTCCTGTTAGTTTTGATGGGGAATAGGTGTATTTGATATAGCTTCATCAAGGGTAGCTGGAAAAGAGGAAGCGTTATTATCACCACTAGTTTGGTCTTCCGCCTGAAATACTGTAGTTCCGCCGTCTGTGCAAGGATTTCTTCACAGAATTCAGGACATCTATTGCCCGGTTTAACATAAATTTCGTGCAATCTTTTACTAGAAATTAGTAAGGGATGAATTCTATTGCTTTGAACTGCTACAGCAATGTCGATTATGGTGCGTTGACGCGTTTCGATTTCCATAAGTTGCGCTAACAAAGATGTTAGAACTACATTCCTCCGTTCTGCTGCTTGCAATTTATCCGACATTAGAGAGATATCTTTCATCTGTAAACCGAGTTCTGTTTGCCTGTTAATCACATCTGATAGCGGTTTATGGATTTCCTCCAAGGATATATTTACAATACTAATCCTTTGCTTTTCCAATTTAACTAATTCCCTTTCCTTGTCCTCCAGATTGTCTAACCTACTGTACAGCTCTTTTTCATTCTCGTCATCCATTGTGCCAAATAACGAATGTAATGCTCTCCCGACTCCATCAATAAATGATCTTTTAACCCTTTTAGGCATCAGTGACTCAAACAAAGCTTGAGAGCGAATCTTAAGATTTTCCACTAGGCTATGGACGTGCCTTAACTGCTCCGCACATCCCAAGCCCTTCCCTGCACAGAGCATCTTAATCAGGTGTTCGGCTCGTTCGGCTACGTCTATTTGATCCTGTATTTCCCCTAGATTTAACTCCATCACGATATTCCAGGTGCTGTGATAGCTCAACAGACCACCTACATTCTCAAATAGTATTCCCGTGTTTGCTATGCTCTCCAGTGAATATGGTTTCAGATCCTCGTTCGGGATTGCCAAAACGCCAACGCTGAGCAAGACTAGGATAACGATGCCGATATCCATTACTAGAAATACAAAAAAAACAAAAGGAAAAGGGAGGAGTTAGGACAATTCATTCATAGTACGGCTTAAGCCGGTTGTTATGAACATTGACCAGTTTTTTCTTTATCGCAATCGTAGTATTTACGGGGGAAGTAATGGCTTTGACCTCATATGGACCAACCCATACCTGCGCAAGCTTGTGCTTACGATTCTCATTTTTTAACAACACCTTATCCCCTATATGGAAAGTAACTGGTCTGACGTTGTTATCATAATGAGCCTTGCATTTTAACTTACTCTCTAGTATATTCTTACGTGCCAAGGTGTACATTTTTTGTAATTTGTGCTTTAATAATAGATAATAGTTCTCATGGTCATAGAGAGGGGTTGGCTCCCTCTTTAGGTTCGACGGAACGTCCGCCGTGAATCCATAGAGACAATCCATAGGAGTGAGTTTCGTGCTATCATGCTCACTAGTATTGTACACGAACGCGGCCGTACGTAAAAACTGATCCCAAACCTGCGGATTGTCATCCACCATAGATCTCAAATATTCTACCAGGGGTCTATGGGCTCGCTCCAAGGCTCCATTGGATTGCGGGTGGTGGGCGGTAGTTTGAATTTTCTTTATATTTAATAACTTACATATTTGCTTGAATAGTTTCCCCACAAAATTAGCCCCCTGATCAGTAACTAGCTGCTTAGGTATTCTATACCTAGCAATGATCTCATTAAAGAACACTTTGGCTATTGTCTCGGCCTCAGCGTTCGGTAAAGCGTACCAATCTACGAATTTCGTCAAATTGTCCTGAAAGGTCAAAATGTATTTATTCCCGGAAGTTGTCTCAATGAGAGGCCCCACGATATCCAGATATACTTTATCAAATGGCCTCTCCGCTATATCAGTGATAACCATCGGCATGCGATGTTGAAGGCAGGCCTTCATAACTTGACACTTCTTGCAGGCCCTAACATATTTTTTGATGTCTGCAAGCATATTCTTCCATTTATATTTCTTGCGGATCTTCCTATAGGTTTTCGCGACCCCCTGATGACCTCCAAAAGGGGAATCGTGATATTCCAATAAAACCCCCCTCACCTCTTCCGGGGTAGTGAGGGTCAGGATCTCCTGCTGTGTCGGGGAGGATATAACCTTAACGTTATCCTCACTACTGGTCGCATGTTTACCATCGAGCCCTTGTGATCCTCCTGATACCGGATCTGTGACAAGGTCTTTCAGGGATGACTCAATTAACTGCTGCTGCACACGCGCGGTCTCTGGAGGCCCGACCTCAATTAATACATCCGTATCATCAGTTGGATTACCACCACTGGTCTGCCCTTGCAACGGCTCTGCCGAGGAACCTTCTAGATCTTGATCAAGTAGTTTCCGCTGCTTCTGTGCCCGAGTGAGGACATTACACTGATATTTATTACTTGCCTCGTCGGCAGGGTCCTGGGGAATCCTACTCAAGGCATCAGCATTGGTATTGTACTTGCCCGGCTTATACTCAATGTGGTAATCGAATTCCGATAACTTATGGTGAAACCTTACCAACCGAGTAGTGGGATCTTTTACGTTAAATACACCCTTTAAAGGTTTATGATCCGTGTAGATGGTAAAACGTCTGCCCTGCAGATAACACCTGAAATTTTTGGCGGCCCAAACCATCGCAAGTAGCTCCTTCTCTATTGTGGAGTAATTCCGCTCCGCCTTGTTCAGCGTTCGACTTGCATAGGCTATGGGGTGGTCCTTGCCAATTTCCCCTTGGGATAAAACAGCCCCCAGGGCCTCGTTACTTGCATCAGTGGTAAGATTAAACGGCTTGGTAAAATCAGGATACGCCAGCAATGGTGGTTCTACCAACGAATTCTTTAGGAGCTGAAATGCCTCCATACACTTATCTGTCCATGTAAAACGAACATCCTTTCGCAACAAATTCGTAAGGGGTTTGGCTATTTTCGAGAAATTAGGGATAAACTTCCGATAATAATTAACTAAACCTAAAAAGGACTGTAACCTACGCACAGTTGTGGGAACGGGAAAATCTCGCACGCAACTAGTCTTACTCGGATCTGGCCGCGCACCCGTTTGAGAGCAAATGTGTCCCAGATATACCACTTCTGGTCGTAAAAACTGGCATTTCTCCGGTTGAAGCTTTAGATTATTCATTCTCAGTCGGACAAAAATTTTCCGTAGTTTATCGATGTGATCTCCCAAGTTTTTCCCATAAACCACTATGTCATCCAAGTACACAAAACAGTCAAAACCTTGTAAACCTGTCAATATATAATTCATTAGCCTCTGAAAAGTAGCAGGTGCCCCCTTCAAACCAAAAGGCATCCGTTTGAACTCATAGTGCCCATAATTGGTGCTAAAAGCAGTTTTCGGCCGATCCTTTGGATCTACCAAGACCTGGTGATATCCGCTGGCCAAATCTAACGTACTAAAATACCGTGAATGCCCTAGCTGGTCCAGAATATCCTCAATACGGGGTAATGGGAAAGCGTCACCTATTGTCTTCTCATTCAGCTTCCTGAAGTCAACGACCACTCTCCATTTCTTTGCTCCATCGGCTCCAGCCTTCTTGGGCACAACCAAGAGGGGGGAGTTCCATGGGCTCTTGCTTGGCTGGACAATGTCATTGTCTAACATCACCTTGAGCTGCTCGTTAATAATGTCCTTTTGGGGCTGACTCAAACGGTACATTTTTTGATTTATGGGTGCTTGGTCTGTCACCAACGGAATCTCATGTGTGATAGCCTCCGTGTAACTTAACTTATCCCCTGGCAGGAAGAAAACGTCACTAAACTCCTGACACAGCTGGGTAATAGCAGCCTTCTCCTCGGAATTAATATGCTCATACAGCGTAAGCTCTTGCTTTAGTAATGCATTGCGTATAATGTCGATAGGCGGGTCCTGATTCATTAGTCCAGGATTGTTTCCTGATCGACCATTACTTATCAATTGTGACCCTTCTGTTGTAGCTGATATACTTCCTATATGTTTCACGGGGAAATTTATGCAGGAGGTTTGCTGGGGCTGCTCCTCCTTATTGTTAGTCTCTAGATTAACCACCAAATATTCATCTAATCTCTCGAGTTCTAAATCAATCCGTTCAAGTTTGACCGGTGACTCACTCGAATTCAGTATGCCTATTACAGGACTCTCCGGACTTAGAAGAGCATTAGCTAGAAAAACGCCATCCGCTATCGAGCTTGCGGTACTAAGCATTTCCTGGCCCAACCGGATCGGAACCCCCACTAGATGTTGCGTCCGCGGCAACAGTTTGATAGCCTCCTTGAAATTGACTTGATAAGTTCCATTGGAACCAACTTGGCTGATGCTTGGCCCTTCGTCAGAGTTGCAGCTCACATCGTCAGTTTGGCTTGATAATGACGCCGCGCTTCGCGTTACTCCTATAGACAACGCGTCAGTGCCATTCGACGCCTTAACCGAAAACTGAGCCGTTCTGACTGCACCTCCCTGGGACTCCAGAGGGACCCTAAACTCAGTGCTATTCGCTTCCGTGCGAGGAAACACTAGTGCTTGTGCGGGACCTTCTATATTACAATTCTTTGCCAGGAAGTCATTCCCCAGTAAACCATTGTTGAACGTCCCCTGAATTTTTTCAACTACTTGAAAAGTACAAGGAAGTCCCGTAGGGAGTTCAAAATTGCCCTGCGTAGTACCAAGGGTTTCTCCTTCCCCAAACGGACTCACTAAAGTAAGCTTACGACTAGAATCTATCGGGCATGTATCCTGTATTGCTGATTTAGTAATTATGCTCACCTCTGCACCTGTATCAATAGTAAATTTTGTTTCACCCTGCTTCCCAATATCTAATGGCAGGGAAGCTGTAACTAGGCTTGATTTTTCATAACTATTACTGATCGTGTTTTGCCCTTCAGTACCTTTATGGGTTACCCTATGTTCGGCCCTGCCACCACCAATTTGGCTCCTTTGTTGCACCGTTTCTATTGGAGTCGAGTCGGGGATTTTCGACCCGACTGCATCTCGTTTCCCTGTTGTCTGGCTTCCCATCTCTTCTTCTGGAAACACGCGCCTATAGCATGACCTCTCCGACCACAAAAGTCACATCTAACCTGAATACTATATACTCTAGGGCCACCGTTTATAACCGGTGTTGCAGCCGGCTTTGCCTTACAATCCTTCTGATCATGGCCGTACTCCTTACACGTCGGGCAATAAGGAGTATTCTTGCGGCTATAGCAGTCTGTATAGGTATGGCCACGCTTATGACAGAAATTACAAGTAATCTTCGGCCTCTTTGTAAATTTAGGTGGCCTCGGTCCAGATTCCGGATCTGGTGCTACTACTACCTGTGACTGGAAAGGTACGGTGGACGGATTAGGTGTGAAACTAACTTGCTGAGGTGTACTCGTAAAAGCATGTTGGTTAGGCATCCAAGTACTGAAAGTGGGTTGAGCCTGCGGCATTTGTGGATATAATTGTGTTAGATTGCCCTGAAAGAGGCATGCTCCTTGCTGCATTTTTTCCATATTCAACCCTTTAGTGACTAGATCTTCAAAGGTAGTTGTTTCCTGTGACAAAAGATACTGGCAAAGATGAGGATTATTAACCCCACTCTTAAAGACATTCTTGGCAAAATCCTCCAGCTGAGTACTCGCAATTTTACCTCCTTCTGACCCATATTTGATGATTGCAGCTTCTTGACATCGCTTAAGGATTTGCCTTAAACGTGATGTGTAGGCGAGTACTGTCTCCGTGGGACTCTGTTTAGCTGATATAAGCCCTGTTACCAATTCCTGATAAGTTTCCCTCGGCAAAAATACCCGATTCAAAAGTTCCTCAGCTGCCTCTAAGGTTGATGGAAAACTAGAGGATATTAGCTGATATGCCTCTCCTCGAAGACGGGTTGGGAAAATCTGCATAAAAGCCACTTGCTCCTGACTATTTAAACATTTCCAAACTTGTTTGCTGCACCCTATAAAGGTCTGCAGTTCCAAAACCATTGATGAGCTCGGAGCTCCTGAAAACACAGGGATCATCTGTCCCATCAGCTTAGCTACTCTTGCATAGTCAGCCATACTGACTGGATGAATTTTAACTTCCGCGTGTTTATCAACCATACAAACAGGATTCAAAGAATCGGTTAGGCTAACGGAATCGTTTGAAAATGCGCTTGCCCCAAATGATAAATTCCAATCGTGAGACGTAATCAGGGTTTTCAATGATTGCGATAAATTGAAAAAACTGGTCGAGTTTAGCGAGACCCCACCGAAATGTTCAATCTCTTCCTTAAATTGTTTTGTTCGTTCACGGAATTGATTAATTCGCTCTAAACGATATGTATGTAAATGATCAACGGTATTAGTTAATTCAAGAACTGGGTCTAATTCAGTGGGTTCGGGTTCTCGCTTTACCTGTAGGTTTGAGCTGAAACAAAAAGATTCAGACTTACTTCTTGGTCCTGAAAGTGTTCTACCGCTTCGTAATACAAGCCCCTTGTTTTTCTCTGGAGTTGACTGATGAATTCCTTCTGTTAATTCGCTCTGGTTATGCATTCGCGCAATCTCAATAAAAAATATTGACCGTCTCTTGACTTAATGACGGGTCATTAATTCCGAATATAGCAATGAAACCCTTTCTTTGAAATAAGTTAAAGTTCCTAAAGCGCTAACTAGGTGATTTTGGTTACAATTCCGGGAGTACGAAGCTCGAGTAAACAGGGTGCGTGGATGAGTGTGCTTATACTGAGAGTGTAAGTGTAAAATTCCAGTTTCGAACGGTTCACCAATTTAATCGGTAGTAAATTGACCGCTCCACAGCGAGTTGCCGTACTAGAGCTGCTCAGAAACTAAAACCGGCTGCGCCAATGTTATATTCTTTACTTCCAACCTGGGGTTCTGCCGGCCACTTCCGGGGATCCCTAGGGTGTTACCTTTTAGAAACACTCACCTTCGCACCTGAATTACTCTTGAAGCTGAAGACCCCTCTGAAAAATTGTAACTAAAACACCAAATGTTGCGTTTCTTTTTTTTTACTTTATTTCTTCAGCAAGTCCTATTACAGGTTTTATTAAAACAAGTTGGGTCGCTTCCACGTGCCTTGGTCCGATGACGTGACTGGATGTCACAAGCGAGCTAGCCGCCTCAGCTCGTCCAACTCCCGCCTCTTGCGTTCCCGCTGCCCTCCGCGCTGATGTTGTTGCTTGCGGGGATGGACGGTGGTGTTCAAGGGAGCCTTCAACCTCCTGAGGTACTCCTCTTTCGATATGGGTCGGGGACCAGCTCGGGGCTCTGCCTGAAGCGCCTGATCTAGGGTCCTAACGGGTGCCTGACGGGGGTGGTTCGCTGCCCCGAGGTCCTTAATTATCCTGGAGGCTAGCGGGTAGAGCGGCACGCAGGTACTGGCGAGCTTGGGTCGCGATGACGGTCCACCAGATGTTGAAGGGCACTTTTCACGCCGTCCTGAAGGGGCCACTGCGGCTGCTGGTTGTCCACCTCTTTGGGTTGCCTGCAAGAAGGAAAAATTATGTTACTTATGGTGGCCACACAGCGCTTACACGCTAAAAGCCCTGGAGGAACACGGCGCTAAGAGCCAACACCTCACCATAAGTAATTCGTTGATCGACTTGAATGAAGAAATCGTGTTAAGACCTGGAACTGGAACCGTGCTTTATTGTCGCAGCACGTATCACGACTGACTGACTAATGTTTGCCCAAGTACTTTAAATACCGTTCTCTCGTAAGCTTTTAGCCTCGATTCTCGCAAAAAGTGCTGAATAGCCGAACACGTGCGTTCTCGTTCCACGAAGCACTTTTCCTCCCCGCTCCGTTTCGCTTATGAATATGTGAAACTGGGGAATTTGAGCGAGAGAACGCTTTCGCTTAAGCTTTCGGCTTCTTGAGGTGAATTGATGGAGCTGGGGAAATTGAGCGAGAGAACGCTTCCGCTTAAGCTTTCGGCTTCTTGAGGTGAATTGATGGAGCTGGGGAAATTGAGCGAGAGAACGGTTTTGCCTGAACTTTCAGTTTTCCCTTCAGCTGGGAGTACACCCGAAGCATGTCGTCTACGTGGTGATCATTCGTGTGAAGCGAATCGTGTATTGATATTTGCTCGAGCTTTTGCTCGCTCATTAAACGACAAGTATATGCTTCGGTGATAGCGGCCTATGTGCCTGCTTTAAAAAGTTGATTGGTGAAGCGCGAGTATATAGGCAATGCTCGCTCGCTTCGTAAATACGTAGGCGGTATTTACTCGCTCACAACAATAGTGAAGTAATTTAGAAGACAATTGCGATAATAAATTTATGGACAAGTGTTAAATTTTAATTTTTAATAGTGAAAATTAAAATTAGTGAAAGTGTTAAATCGATCATTGTGCACTTTTGAAATAAAATAAACTCTTTTAACTTAAATTAAAAGACATTGCGTTTTCACTTTCCCGGAACATTAAAATTATTGGCCGCGAACGGAAAACACGCGACAGTGGTGTCAAGAAGTGCGAAAGAAAAATTTTGAAAGTGAAAATTTGAACATTTTTATAGTGCACAATAGTAAAATTTAAAGAAACATTAAAAATGCCACGAAGCTCAAACTTAAAAATTAATGAATTGACCATGTCGGAGCTTAAGGAAGAGTTGGAACAGCGAAACCTGGCTACGCAAGCTACAAAGGCCACACTGATTGCACGCTTGCGTGACGCGATCGAGTCGGAAGGCGTGAATCTGGATTCGGGTGAGCTCTCAGATGCGGAAAAAGGCGCAGAAGGTGGAGAAGTAGAAACACCAAAATCGAAGGAACCAGAAAATGCGCTGATGCAAATGTTGATGCTGATGCAGCAAGAGCAGCGACAACAGTCATCCAATTTAACAGCGAAGTTAAATGAACAATCAGCGCAGCTAAATGAACAGACATCCAGTTTAGCTGCGAAGCTAAACGAACAATCAGCGAAGCTGGACCAACAAGCAATCGAAATCAAAGCAGACATCAAGGCAGACATCACACAGAAGCTGGAGAAACAGTCAACCGCAATAAAAGCGGAGCTCGGTAGTCTCAACAAGCGAATTAAAGGCGTCGAGGAAAAGGTTGACCAGGTCGAGGAAAAGGTTTACCAGGTCGAAGAAAAGGTCAGCCAGGTCGAGGAGAGAATCAACAATGAGATGGAAAACATGAAAAAGGAATTGGAAGCAGCAAAGGCAGTAGTAACCGCCCCACCAGCCCCAATTATAACCGCAGCGCAAAGCTCATCTAGAAATGTGCAAGCACCAATATTCGATGGGCAAACGGTCTGGACTATTTACAAAACCCAGTTCGAAGCAGCCGCTCGCATAAATCACTGGAATGAGCAGGAACGAGCAACTGCATTGATTCTCGCTCTAAGAGGCCCAGCTGCCGAGCTTTCGCAGACGATCCCCGATGAATTGCACTCAAACCCGAATGCTATAATGAATGCGCTCGACATGCGTTATGGAGACGATCATCTAAAGCAGATTTATCGGTCACAGCTAAGGCATCGAATGCAGAAGTCTGGTGAAACCCTGCAGCAGCTAGCCCAAGACATTGAGCGGCTGGCACTTTTGGCTTATCCAGCCTACGACCCAGAACATCGAGATGATGCAGCGACAGAAGCATTCATCAGCGCACTAAAGGACCCGGAATTGCAACAAGCCGTGCGGTTAGCTCAAAAGCAAACGGTTAAGGACGCACTGGCTTATAGTCTGAACTTTGAGGCAGCGAAAAATGTGACTCGTACCACTGCCCGGGTTCGTGAGGTAGTGACGGACGAGTGCAGGTGTGAGCGCGTGGAAATTGAGCGAGACCCGCATGTAAATGGTGCGCCTAGATGCTGGAATTGCGGAGAGAAGGGGCACCTGCAAAGAGGCTGCAAGAAGCGAAGAAAACCGAGCTATTGTCCAGGGTGTGCAGCTAGAAGGAGATCCAGACCGAGTCAGGAGCCCAGAATGGAAGCCCTTCAAACAGAGGGGTCGGGAAACATGTAAGAGCCAACTTCGTGGGGCAGAGGTTGGCTAGGAGGATCGACGTCCCCAGCACCACCATCACCGTGTCAAGACTACATCGTGGAGAAGCAGACTTATGCCTTCCGGGTCAAATTGACGGAGAACACTGCACCATAACAATCGACACTGGTGCAACCCGATCGATTATCCGACCAGAGCTAGTTAGACAGCAACAACTTCACAAGGGCAGAATTTTCTCACTACGGACAGCTACGGGAGAAACTGCACCTGTTCATGGAGAGGTCAACCTCCAGATACAGTTGGGAGACCTTGTGTTCCGACATAATTTTCTGGTCGCGAACATTATGGATGACTGCATTCTCGGAATGGATTTTCTGCGACCACATGGAATCACGTTGGATTTGGGCAAACGTGTATTGAAATGGCAGAATGTAGAAGTACTGATGGAGGATCCCAGCGTCCGAATTCCCAAGATGAATGTAGTGGTATGTACTGACACTGATGTACCGAATTCTTCCGAAAGCATTGTATGGGCCAAGCTTGATGGTGATTCTGGAGACCACCGATCTTATCTGATAGAGCCAACGAAGACGTCCGCATTGCGCAGTTTGATTGTAGGACGATGCCTTGTAAGATCTTTAAGGAACGGATATGTGCCGGTTAGAGTCCTTAACACCGCAGACTCAACCACGAGCATCAAAGCGGGAGAAGTCATCGGCAGCTGCCAGCCTGTTTCCACCATCACCTCTTTGGAAGCTACTCACGACCATCATTGGGAAAGGAGGCAAGACACAGACAAAGCCCGGGAATCTACGTCTGCAATATTGAAGCAGGTGAAATTGCCAGTGCAGCTATTCAAACGAGCCTCTCATCTGGTCACCAAGTACAGTGACATCTTCTCAACAAGCCCGGATGACCAAGGCCGAACGAGTATGGTAACTCACGTCATAGATACACAGGGAGCCAAGCCGATTCGACAAGCACCGAGACGTCTTCCTATAGCCAAACAAGGAGAAGTGAGCGCGCTGATCGCGGACATGGAAAAACAAGGCGTTATTGAACCTTCTGTCAATCCATGGGCCGCGCCTGTAGTTCTAGTAAAGAAAAAGGATGGTAGCACTCGCTTTTGTGTCGACTATAGGCAGCTTAACGACGTCACTAAGAAAGATAGTTACCCACTCCCACGCATCGATGACATCATGGACACTTTAGCCGACGCAAAATGGTTTTCTACACTCGATCTCAAGAGTGGCTACTGGCAGCTAGAAATTGACAAGAAGGACCGAGAGAAGACCGCATTTTCAGTTGGGACCGGATTGTGGCAATTCGTTGTGATGCCGTTTGGGCTTTGCAATGCCCCAGCCACTTTCGAACGCTTGATGGAATATGTGCTACGTGGTCTAACCTGGAAAACCTGCTTGGTATACCTAGATGACATCATCGTCATCGGTAGAACGTTCGAAGAGCATGTGCGGAACTTAGAAGAGGTTTTCTCCCGATTACGACTGGCAAATTTGAAACTTAGTCCCGAGAAGTGTACTCTTTTCGCAGATGAAGTAAAATACCTGGGACACGTCGTATCAGCAAAAGGGGTCAAAACAGACCCTGAGAAAATTGAAGCCGTGAAAAGCTGGCCAACACCAAACAACAAGCGCCAACTACGAAGTTTTCTGGGTCTGGCGACCTACTATCGAAGATTCGTCAAAGACTTTGCCAAAATAGCTAAGTGTCTCCATCAGCTAACCGAGAAAAATCGTCCGTATGTCTGGAATGAACAATGCCAGACAGCCTTCGAGACCCTGAAGGAAAAGCTGTGTGAATCACCCGTGCTGGCGTATCCGAAACCCGGAAAAATGTTTGTAGTTGATACCGATGCAAGCAACGGCGGTATTGGAGCTGTACTCTCCCAGCAGATCAATGGCGAAGAAAGAGTCCTCTCTTATTACAGTCGAGTTCTCTCAAAAAGTGAGAGGCATTACTGCGTGACCAGGAAGGAGCTATTGGCTATAATAGAGGCCACTAAGCAGTTCCACAAGTATCTATATGGGCAGAAATTTGTTCTTCGAACGGACCATGCATCACTGAGATGGTTGCTCAACTTCAAAAACCCCGAGGGACAAGTTGCGAGATGGATCGAAAGATTGCAGTCATACGACTACGAAATTGTTCATCGGAAGGGCGGAGTTCATGGAAATGCTGACGCCCTATCCCGCCGTCCATGTCCAGCTAACTGCAAGCATTGCCGACGGATTGAGGAAAAGGAACCGCTCGTTGATCTGCGATTGATAACGGCGGAATTCGATGAAGGTTGGTCATCGGAGGAGATTCGAAACGCCCAGTTAGCCGATGAAGACATCGGACCATTGCTCGTATGGAAGGAGACAACTGGGCGACCTAAGTGGAAGGACGTTTCAATGCATGGCGCAACCCTGAAAAGCTATTGGGCACAATGGAACTCCCTTCAGGTGGAGGGTGGCGTATTCAAGCGGAAATGGGAAACGGCGGATGGTAGCTCCTATAGGATGCAAACTATACTTCCCAAAAGCCGAATCCACGATGTGGTTAAGGAAATGCATGAAGGATCCTCGGGAGGCCACCTTGGTGTTAACAAGACCTTAGCGAAATTGCGGGAACGGTTCTACTGGCTCCACGCTCGAGAAGACGTAGAGGACTGGTGTCGCAGATGCACAATTTGCGCTTCCGTCAAAGGCCCAAAGCGACGACTGAGAGGACAAATGCAAACCTATAACGTAGGCGTGCCATTCGAAAGGATTGCTGTTGACATCGCAGGACCCTTTCCTGAAACCGATTGGGGAAATCGATATACGCTGGTTGTAGCCGATTATTTCAGCAAGTGGCCCGAGGTCTACCCCATTCCCAACCAGGAAGCAACTACCGTAGCTGAACAGCTAGTGTTAAATTGGGTCAGTAGGTACGGCGTACCTTGCGAATTACATTCGGATCAAGGCCGAAACTTTGAGTCACTAGTTTTTGGCGAAATGTGCGAGCTGCTCGGAATACGGAAAACGAGGACAACACCGCTGCATCCCCAATCCGATGGAATGGTCGAACGTTTCAACGGCACGCTCAATAAACACCTTGCCAAGATGGTTGACGAGAACCAAAGGGACTGGGACCGACATATCCCACTATTTTTGATGGCGTACAGAGCTGCCGAACATGCATCGGCGGGCCAAGCCCCAGCCAAAGTCATTTTTGGAAAGACTATTCGTCTGCCAGCCGATATAAAGTTCGGAACACCCCCTGAGAAACCCCAAACGGTCTCGGAGTACGCAAGTGATCTAAGACAACGGTTGAACTAGATACATCGGACAGTGCGAAAACACCTCGAATCGGCTACTGACCGCATGAAGACCAGGTATGATCTAAAGGCAAATTCTACTGGCTTCCAGCAAGATGACTTGGTGTGGCTTTATAACCCGCAACGGCGAAAGGGTAGGTCTCCAAAGTTGCAACATAATTGGGAGGGACCATACCGAGTTACAAAGCGAATCAACGACGTCGTATACCGAATACAGGAACATCGTAAGCCGAGAGCTAAAATGAAAATCGTGCATCTGGACCGTCTTGCCCCATATTACACCCAGGGAGAATTGACTACAAATTGCGACACATCTTTTCGGGGCGAAAAGAACTGAGGTGGGGGCAGTGTTACATGTACAAATAATTACATGTACAAATAATTCTGCGAGCTACTGTCGCAATTGTTTTCACAACAATAAAGAACACGAATTCACTCGAAACCACGAGAACCCAACAAGCATGATCAACATCTGCAAGTGACGTCACTCCATTCATTAAATTTGCTCGAATCTACCAGGTACCTCTCGGTAGAACATTCGCCAACGTACGAGAAATGGGTGAATAGGTAGAGACCCTATATAAAGGCGAGCTGAATAAATGGGGGGATCATCATTCATTCGACCGCGATAAGAATCGCGAAAGTGTGTGTCGTAATAGTGAAGTAATTTAGAAGACAATTGCGATAATAAATTTATGGACAAGTGTTAAATTTTAATTTTTAATAGTGAAAATTAAAATTAGTGAAAGTGTTAAATCGATCATTGTGCACTTTTGAAATAAAATAAGCTCTTTTAACTTAAATTAAAAGACATTGCGTTTTCACTTTCCCGGAACATTAAAATTATTACAAACACCACGTTTCATCACCACTTATAATGTTGTAAAGGAAGTTCTCGTCTTGTCTTGCCTCTTTAATGATGCCTTTTGAATGTTGAATTCTGACCAATTTTTGTCATCAGTTAACTTGTGCGGAACAAAACGTGCACAGACCTTTCGTAAGCCCAAATGATCGGTTAAAATGCGATAAATCGATGTTTTGGAGATATTCAACTGCAATTGCATAAATTTCAACGATGATATCGGCCCATTTTTGATAAATTCACGCACAATTTCGATGCAGTTTTCAGTGATCACTGATTTTGAGCGGCCCGTATGTTCAACGTCATTTATGTTCTCACGACCATCTCTGAAACGTGTAAACCACTCATGAGCTCTGGCACGAGATAGACAATCATCGCCATAAACTTTTTTCAACAATACAAATGTTTCGGTAAACGTTTTACCGATCTTAAAACAAAATTTGATATTATCTCTTTGTTCGAAACTCATTTTTGTACCGATGACACAAACATACTGTCACTTTAGACGCAATAACTTCGCTTCCACTGAACCGAATGTCACCAAACTTTCACTGGGAGGAATGTAACTGTCAGGGAGGAATGTAACTATCTAATTCACAGATGGCGTCACCAAAAA
Organism: Odontomyia ornata; assembly: GCA_963969285.1. Lineage (NCBI taxonomy): Eukaryota > Metazoa > Arthropoda > Insecta > Diptera > Stratiomyidae > Odontomyia > Odontomyia ornata. Next base: position 193,390,978 of record OZ017738.1, read on the forward strand.
AAATTTATGACGAAGTCTCGTTTATTTTGGAAATCACCTTGTTTATATATATATATATATATATATATATATATATATATATATAATGGGGTAAAACCGCCGGTAAGATGGGGTAAAACCGCCGGTGGGTAAAACCGCCATTTGGATTTTAAATTCAAATGAATCGCCGAAACGAGTAACCGTTTATAATGTACATTCTGATCGATAATGCGTGGTTTTTGCAGTCGGTCGGGATACTGCTGCTTTGTTGTGACAATTTCTATTGCGTCTTTTTTGTTTCACTCGACGGTGGCAAAAAATTTTTGTTATTAACATTGCTCAATCAAGTGTACATAAACGGCTTGAAAAAAAAGAGGTAAGTGTCCGCTTATAGTACGAACCTTGATACTGATGTACATGTATCAAGTTAGCCAATATTTCCAAAATTGTACAAACTAAGTAACCTCGACAAAAAATTGGCGCGTGGGGTAAAAACGCCGTGAAAAGGTGGGGTAAAAACGCCACACAACTTGATAACGGAAAAACTCGTTTTAATCGAGAATGAATGTTTTTCAGCATCATGCCTCGCAATTACGCAAGAAAAAAACCAAAAATTGATGAAAATATATTTCAACGGGCAATCGAGGAAGTTCAGGAGGGCAGCAAGGTTGCAGTTGTTGCCGAAAAATATGGGATTCCCCGAGAGACTTTGCGAGACCGAGTTAACAAAGCGCACAACGCTTATTTTGGCCATCATCACCAGGTAAAGTGTCAAATATTCACAATTTTGGTCAATTGAAACAATATGTAAAGTCATGATTTTGACAAATCCAATATTATAACATTTCTTCTCAGTTTAAAACTATTTTAACCATGTAATTCTTATTTTACAGATTTTTACTGACGACCAAGAGGCATCGCTTGAGAAATATCTCATAACAGCAGCAGCTATGTTTCATGGTTTCTCTCGGACAGCAGTTCGACGACTTGCTTATGACTTCGCTTCGACACTGAAAGACAGAAATCAAATGCGAAGGAAAATTCCGCAAAACTGGCATGGATCGAAGCCTGGAGATGCAGGTATAGCTTCAAAAGACTGGCTTTATGGCTTCATGACTCGTCATTCCGGGATATCTTTGCGCAAACCGCAAGCAACAAGCCTCGGTCGAACCACTGCTTTCAACGAACACAACGTTAACATGTTCTTTTCCAATTTGAAAAGCGTGATTGAACGCTTCAAAATCCGACCCGAAAACATATGGAACATAGACGAAAGTGCTTTGACGACTGTGCAAAAACCTTTATCAGTTGTTGCACAACGTGGTGTGAGGAATTTAGGTTCAATCACATCTGCTGAACGTGGTGTTTTAGTTACGCTTGCTCTCGCCATTTCTGCCGGAGGGGTCTGCATGCCACCTTTCTACGTATTTCCACGAAAGAAATTTAAGAATGACTTCCTTGCTGCTGCTGGCATCGGAGCTGACGGAGCAGCTAACCCATCAGGTTGGATGAAAGGGGAGGAATTTTTGAAATACCTGGCACATTTCAAAAGATACGCTCGCCCAACGCTAGACTCACCAGCTCTTTTGATTTTGGACAACCACGAATCACACATGACCATCGCAGGCTTGGATTTTTGTAAGGAGAACGGAATTATTGTTCTGTCTCTCCCACCGCATACGAGCCACAAATTACAACCACTTGACAGAACTGTTTTTGGGCCTATAAAGAAATTTTTCAATGCAGCATGTGACAACTGGATGCGATCACCAGAAAATGCTGCAAGAACTATTACAATGCACGATATCCCTGGCATCGCTCGTGAACCAATTCAGAAGGGCGCTTCGATTTCGAACATCCAATCTGGCTTTAGAGTCACCGGAATTTGTCCACTGAACGAAAACGTTTTCACCGAAATCGATTTTTTGCCGTCTCAAATCACTGATCGCTTAGAAAATGAGCCTCAACGCCCGAGGACCCCAAACGAGTCAGTCGAAGAGCCGGAAGAGGACGACAGAGAAATCAATTTTGACGCAGTTTTGGAAAAACTGCGTCCCTTCCAAAAGGCCGCACCTCGGAAGTCCACGAACCGCGGCCGAAAGCGCCGAAAAACAGCGATTTTGACCGATGAAAATGAAATGGAAACACTGCGAACGGAACAAGAAGCGAATGCGAGAAAAAAGAAAGAACAAATGACGGCTGCGGCTGCACGAGCAGAAAAGAAAATTTCAAAACGGGTTTCAAAAGAGGCAGACGAGAACAAAATGACACAAAATTCTTGCCAACGTCCCAAGCGTGGTCGACCAAAAAAAATCGACTACGTAGAAGACAGCGATGACACAGAGGATTAATTGTGCCTTGCTATTTTTTTAAATTTCAATTTCTTATTTTTACTTTTATATATTCGTTGTAACATGTAATATCCATTTGAATTGAATAAAAAATTTTCTCAGAAGTTTTTGACATTATTTGGGTACTTAACTACACTGAAACCAGAATGGCGTTTTTACCCCACTGGGTGGGGTAGAAAGTTTTGAACACACATTCATGTTAAAGAATCAGGCCGTAGAGGAATAACATCATGCAAACTAAAAATTAATCTCATACAAACAAAAAAAGAATGCTACTACGCAAGTCCTGCAACCTTAGCCATCCTATAGAAGGCTGATCGCCTATTCTGCAGCAGATTTGTCGCCGAATCGAACTCAGCAATGTCACCTTTGTCCAATACCATGACCTTATCTGAGTCCATAATGGTGTTCAATCGATGTGCAATTGTAAGTACTGTGCACTCTTTAAATTCGGTACGAATTGTTTTTTTTGAATAAGCTCATCAGTTTCCAAATCTACAGCTGCCGTCGCCTCATATTTTACTTTGTTTATGTACTAATTGCACAAAATTTGATGAGCACCATCTCAAATAAAATTCGCTAATGAAAGAGTTTTAGACTCAACCGAGATTCTGGAGCTATGCTAGCACCGTTTCCTTTAACTAGCTGATTGTCTTTTCTTTTTCCAAATTGACAAAGAATTTTCGTTTTGTACTTTTGTACCCAGTATAGGGACAACTATTAATGGATTGATTAACAGATTAAATGATTATGGAAAATCGGCGAATCGCAACCAGAAATATGAGAATAAGCAACTCAATTCTTGCGCTTTCCTGACTCGTATGAATGCCATGCGTCCATCAATTTTGACATGCTTACTTTTCGGCACTTTCACAAACCAGTGTTTATTTTTGTTCTGCAGCGAGCGGTTTCGTCAGGAATATTTACTTTGTCGGAACGCCCATGCAAACAATTAAGTAACTATTTTCTGAGCTAAGCAAACTAGTTGCTCACACCAAGCGTAATTGTGAAAATCGTCGACAGCTCTTGGGTGGCGGCCACTACTTTCACACCGACAAAACTGACGTGGGATGTGCACCCGTCACAACCAACATGAGATGACAAGCCACATAGCGGCAAGGTGTGTTGGTAGTGGCGTCGCATGATTCATTACAATGTACCTTGTATAT
>OZ017738.1:193396976-193404476 GCA_963969285.1 Odontomyia ornata
ACGAAACCGTTGAGCTTTTACGGGAAAAGTTTCCGGACCGTGTTATCTCTCGAAGAGGTGATCATAATTGGCCAACGAGATTTTGTGATTTAACACCTTGCGACTTCTTCCTATGAGGTCATGCAAAAGAGAAGGTCTACGCCAACAGCCCAGCGTCGATTCAAGACCAAAAAGATGGAATTCGTGAGGCTATCGAGGACATAGGGCAGCCAATTAGCGATTTGCTTATAGAAAATTTCATGATAAGGATATGGTCTTGTAAGCGTGGACGTGGTGGTCATTTGCCTGATGTGATTTTCCACTATTAACGGCATACCTTCCTCTATAATGAAGTAAACATCCGATCATTTATATCAAAAAATGGCATTTTTCTTTTAATATATATATATATATATATATATATATATATATATATATATATATATATATATATATACATATATATATATATACATACATATATATATATATATATATATATATATACAAAGATATATATATATATATATATATATATATATATATATATATATATATATACACACAGATATATATATATATATATATATATATATATACACAGATATATATATATATATATATATATATATATATATATATATATATATATATATATATATATATATATATATATATATATATATATATATACAGATATATATATATATATATATATATATATATATATATATATATACAGATATATATATATATATATATATATATATATATATATATATATATATATATATATATATATATATATATATATATAAATATATACATACAGATATATATATATATATATATATATATATATATACGAGGTGTGTTCAAAAAGTATCGCGAATTTTGAATTTTCGCGGGTTACGTATATTCGAATTTCGATTTTTTTGTGGCGTTATGTTGGTACTCATGTCTGTCACTTATGCCGACAAGCTCGGCCATTTTGAATGTTCACTTAATTGGTGATAGCTGCTTTACTTGCACGTGTTTTCAATCGTCTTAGATTTTTACTTATTCAAAAAAAATGGATCAAAGAACGTGTATCAAATTTTGTGTGAAAAACGAAATTAAGTACGCGGATGCATTCCCAATGTTGACTGTGGCATACGGAGAAGCTACCTTGGACCGAAGCAACGTTTATCGGTGGTACAAAATGTTTTTAGAAGGCCGAGAAGATGTGAACGACGAAGAGCGTGCCGGACGCGCGAGCACTTCAACAACAGACGAAAAAATTAATGAAGTGGAGAAAATGGTATTGGCCAATCGTCGAATCACCGTTAGAGAAGTTGCTGAGGACCTAAACATATCGATTGGCTCGTGCCATTCGATTTTTATCAACGATTTGGGCATGAGACGGGTCGCCGCGAAATTCGTACCAAAATTGCTCAATTGCGACCAAAAACAGCGACGCATGAACATTGCTAATGAGATGTTAAACTGTGTTCGCGACGAGCCAAATTTGCTCCAGAGGGTCATAACTGGTGACGAATCGTGGGTTTATGGTTATGACGTGGAAACCAAAGCTCAATCATCTCAATGGAAGCTGCCGCATGAACCAAGACCGAAAAAAGCGCGCCAAGTTCGGTCGAATGTGAATGTTTTGCTGACAGTTTTCTTCGATTGCAGGGGCGTGGTGCATCATGAGTTCTTGCCACAGGGAAGAACGGTCAATAAGGAATATTACCTGCAAGTTATGCGCAATTTGCGCGAAGCAATCCGCCAGAAACGCCCGGATTTGTGGGAGAACAAAAATTGGCTTTTGCACCACGATAACGCCCCTGCTCACACATCGGCCAAAAACAACACACTAATGATGCCGCAGCCACCGTATTCCCCAGATCTGGCCCCATGTGACTTTTTCTTGTTTCCTAAACTGAAGAGGCCCATGAAAGGACGACGTTACGCTACGCTTGACGAGATAAAGACGGCATCGAAGGAGGAGCTGAACCAGATTAAAAAAAATGATTTTTTGAAGTGCTTCGAAGATTGGAAAAACCGTTGGCACAAGTGTATAATATCTCATGGGGATTACTTTGAAGGTCACAAAATAGATATTCATGAATAAATAAATAATTTTTGAAAAAAAACAAAATTCGCGATATTTTTTGAGCACATCTCGTATATATATATATATATATATATATATATATATATATATATATATATATATATATATATATATATATATATATATACATACAGATATATATATATATTTATATAAATATATATATATATATATATATATATATATATATATATATATATATATATACAGACATATATATATGTATATATATATATACAGATATATATATATATATATATATATATATATATATATATACACAGACATATATATATATATATACATACATATATATATATATATATATATATATATATATATATATATATATTTATATATATATATATATATATATATATATATATATATATATATATATATATATACAGACATATATATATATATATACATACATATATATATATATATATATATATATATATATATATATATATATATATATATAAACTCGTATATATATATACATTTACAGACAATAGTAAGTAGCCGGACTGAACTCAGGGAATTTTTTATTGGCAATTATTATATATATATATATATATATACACATATATATATATATATATATATATATATACAGATATATATATATATATATATATATATATATATATATATATATATATATATATACAGACATATATATATATATATATATATATATATATACATATATATATATATATATATATATATATATATATATGTATATATATATATTGTTGCGTGTTATTGGTTCGCGGCCAATAATTTTAATGTTCCGGGAAAGTGAAAACGCAATGTCTTTTAATTTAAGTTAAAAGTGTTTATTTAATTAAATAAAATGCACAATAATCAGTTAACACTTTCACTAATTTTAATTGTCACTATTAAAAAAAATCTAACACTTGTCCATAAATTTATTATCGCAATTGTCTTCTAAATTACTTCACTATTACGAAACACACTTCCCACACACAATTGCAGTTCTTATCGCGGTCGAATGAATTATTCTCCCCATTCATTCAGCTCGCCTTTATATAGGGTCTCTACCTATTCACCCATTTCTCGCACATTGGCGAATGTTCTACCGAGAGGTACCTGGTAGGTTCGAGCAAGTTCATGAATGGAGTGACGTCACTTGCAGATGTTGATTATGCTTGTTGAATTTACTCGTGGGTTCGAGTAAATTCATTCGTTGACGTTCTTAATGATGATGAAAACAATTGCGACAGTAGCTCGCAGAATTATTTGTACATGTAATTATTTGTACATGTAACACTGCCCCCACCTCAGTTCTTTTCGCCCCGAAAAGATGTGTCGCTATTTGTAGTCAATTCTCCCTGGGTGTAATATGGGGCAAGACGGTCCAGATGCACGATTTTCATTTTAGCTCTCTGTTCCTGTATTCGGTATACGACGTCGTTGATTCGCTTTGTAACTCGGTATGGTCCCTCCCAATTATGTTGCAACTTTGGAGACCTACCCTTTCGCCGTTGCGGGTTATAAAGCCACACCAAGTCATCTTGCTGGAAGCCAGTAGAATTTGCCTTTAGATCATACCTGGTCTTCATGCGGTCAGTAGCCGATTCGAGGTGTTTTCGCACTGTCCGATGTATCTGGTTCAACCGTTGTCTTAGATCACTTGCGTACTCCGAGACCGTTTGGGGTTTCTCAGGGGGTGTTCCGAACTTTATATCGGCTGGCAGACGAATAGTCTTTCCAAAAATGACTTCGGCTGGGGCTTGGCCCGTCGATGCATGTTCGGCAGCTCTGTACGCCATCAAAAATAGTGGGGTATGTCGGTCCCAGTCCCTTTGGTTCTCGTCAACCATCTTGGCAAGGTGTTTATTGAGCGTGCCGTTGAAACGTTCGACCATTCCATCGGATTGGGGATGCAGCGGTGTTGTCCTCGTTTTCCGTATTCCCAGCTGCTCGCACATTTCGCTAAAAACTAGTGACTCGAAGTTTCGGCCTTGATCCGAATGTAGTTCACAAGGCACGCCGTACCTGCTGACCCAATTTAACACTAGCTGTTCGGCTACAGTAGTTGCTTCCTGGTTGGGAATGGGGTAAACCTCGGGCCACTTGCTGAAATAATCAGCTACAACCAGCGTGTATCGATTTCCCCATTCAGATTCAGGAAAGGGTCCAGCGATGTCAACAGCAATCCTTTCGAATGGCACGCCTACGTTATAGGTTTGCATTTGTCCTCTCAGTCGTCGCTTTGGGCCTTTGACGGAAGCGCAAATTGTGCATCTGCGGCACCAGTCCTCTACGTCTTCTTGAGCGTGGAGCCAGTAGAATCTTTCCCGCAATTTCGCTAAGGTTTTGTTAACACCAAGATGGCCTCCCGAGGATCCTTCATGCATTTCCTTTACCACATCGTGGATTCGGCTTTTGGGTAGTATAGTTTGCATCCTATAGGAGCTGCCATCCGCCGTTTCCCATTTCCGCTTGAGTACGCCACCCTCCACCTGTAGGGAGTTCCATTGTGCCCAATAGCTTTTCAGGGTTGCGCCATGCATCGAAACGTCCTTCCACTCCGGTCGCCCAGTCGTCTCCTTCCATACGAGCAATGGTCCGATGTCTTCATCGGCTAGCTGGGCATTTCGAATCTCCTCCGATGACCAACCTTCATCGAATTCGGCCGTTATCAGTCGCAGATCAACGGGCGGTTCCTTTTCCTCAATCCGTCGGCAATGCTTGCAGTTAGCTGGACATGGGCGACGAGATAGGGCGTCAGCATTTCCATGAACTCCGCCCTTCCGATGAACAATTTCGTAGTCGTATGACTGCAATCTTTCGATCCATCTCGCAACTTGTCCCTCGGGGTTTTTGAAGTTAAGTAGCCATCTCAATGATGCATGGTCCGTTCGAAGAACAAATTTCTGGCCATATAGATACTTGTGGAACTGCTTAGTGGCCTCTATTATAGCCAATAGCTCCTTCCTGGTCACACAGTAGTTCCTCTCACTTTTTGAAAGAACTCGACTGTAATACGAGAGGACTCTTTCTTCGCCATTGATCTGCTGGGAGAGTACAGCTCCAATACCGCCGTTGCTTGCATCGGTGTCAACTACAAACATTTTTCCGGGTTTCGGATACGCCAGCACGGGTGATTCACATAGCTTTTCCTTCAGGGTCTCAAAGGCTGTCTGGCATTGTTCATTCCAGACATACGGACGATTTTTCTCGGTTAGCTGATGAAGACACTTAGCTATTTTGGCAAAGTCTTTGACGAATCTTCGATAGTAGGTTGCCAGGCCCAGGAAACTTCGTAGTTGGCGCTTGTTGTTTGGTGTTGGCCAGCTTTTCACGGCTTCAATTTTCTCAGGGTCTGTTTTGACCCCTTCTGCTGATACGACATGTCCCAGGTATTTTACTTCAGCTGCGAAAAGGGTACACTTGTCGGGACTAAGTTTCAAATTCGCCAGTCGCAGTCGGGAGAAAACCTCTTCTAAGTTCCGCACATGCTCTTCGAACGTTCTCCCGATGACGATGATGTCATCTAGGTACACCAAGCAGGTTTTCCAGGTTAGACCACGTAGCACGTATTCTATCAAGCGTTCGAAAGTGGCTGGAGCATTGCAAAGCCCAAATGGCATCACCACAAATTGCCACAATCCGGTCCCAACTGAAAATGCGGTCTTCTCTCGGTCCTTCTTGTCAATTTCTACCTGCCAGTAGCCACTCTTGAGATCGAGTGTAGAAAACCATTTTGCGTCGGTTAAAGTGTCCATGATGTCATCGATGCGTGGGAGCGGGTAACTATCTTTCTTAGTGACGTCGTTTTGCTGCCTATAGTCGACACAAAAGCGAGTGCTACCATCCTTTTTCTTTACTAGAACTACAGGCGCGGCCCATGGACTTACAGAAGGTTCAATAATGCCTTGTCTTTCCATGTCCGAGATCAGCGCGCTCACTTCTCCTTGGTTGGCTATAGGGAGACGTCTTGGTGTTTGTCGAATCGGCTTGGCTCCCTGTGTGTCTATGACGTGAGTTACCATACTCGTTCGGCCTTGGTCATCCGGGCTTGTTGAGAAGATGTCACTGTACTTGGTGACCAGATGAGAGGCTCGTTTGAATAGCTGCACTGGCAATTTGACCTGCTTCAATATTGCAGACGTGGATTCCCGGGCTTTGTCTGTGTCTTGCCTCATTTTCCAATGATGGTCGTGAGTAGCTTCCAAAGAGGTGATGGTGGAAACAGGCTGGCAGCTGCCGATGACTTCTCCCGCTTTGATGCTCGTAGTTGAGTCTGCGGTGTTAAGGACTCTAACCGGCACATATCCGTTCCTTAAAGATCTTACAAGGCATCGTCCTACAATCAAACTGCGTGATGCAGACGTCGTCGTTGGCTCTATCAGATAAGATCGGTGGTCTCCAGAATCACCATCAAGCTTGGCCCATACAATGCTTTCGGAAGAATTCGGTACATCAGTGTCAGTACATACCACTACATTCATCTTGGGAATTTGGACGCTGGGATCCTCCATCAATACTTCTACATTCTGCCATTTCAATACGCGTTTGCCCAAATCCAACGTGATTCCATGTGGTCGCAGAAAATCCATTCCGATAATGCAGTCATCCATAATGTTCGCGACCAGAAAATTATGTCGGAACACAAGGTCTCCCAACTGTATCTGGAGGTTGACCTCTCCATGAACAGGCGCAGTTTCTCCCGTAGCTGTCCGTAGTGAGAAAATTCTGCCCTTGTGAAGTTGTTGCTGTCTAACTAGGTCTGGTCGGATAATCCATCGGGTTGCACCAGTGTCGATTGTTATGGTGCAGTGTTCTCCGTCAACTTGACCCGGAAGACATAAGTCCGCTTCTTCACGATGTAGTCTTGACACGATGATGGTGGTGCTGGGGATGTCGATACTCCTAGCCAACGTTCGCCCCCCGAAGTTGGCCCTTGCAGTTTGATGGGCCTCCATTCTAGGCTCCTGACACGGTCTGGATCTCCACCACCCTGGACAATAGCTCGGTTTTCTTCCCTTCTTACAGTCTCTTTGCAGGTGCCCTTTTTCCCCGCAATTCCAGCATCTAGGCGCACCATTCACATGCGGGTCTCGCTCAATTTCCACGCGCTCACACCTGCACTCGTCTGTCACTACCTCACGAACCCGGGCAGTGGTACGAGTCACATTTTTCGCTGCCTCAAAGTTCAGACTATAAGCCAGTGCGTCCTTAACCGTTTGCTTTTGAGCTAAACGCACGGCTTGTTGCAATTCCGGGTCCTTTAGTGCGCTGATGAATGCTTCTGTCACTGCATCATCTCGATGTTCTGGGTCGTAGGCTGGATAAGCCAAAAATGCTAGTCGCTCAATGTCTTGGGCTAGCTGCTGTAGGGTTTCACCAGACTTCTGCATTCGATG
>OZ017738.1:193409476-193504476 GCA_963969285.1 Odontomyia ornata
TAAAAATGATGATTCTGTTGTATCAACATTTAGGGCTTTACGAGCCGATTACGGTCGACATAATCGACCTACGCAGCAAACAATTTCGGTTATTGATATTGCAAGGCCTGTGCATCAACGCAACATTCGTTCTGCTTAAAATATCGCTGTCGTTGCTCAAAGTGTGGAGGAAGATCCGAATTGGTCGATTCCTCGACGTGCTCAACATTTGGGCTTGTCTTACAGCTCATTGTGGCGGATTTTGCATTTGGATTTGCATCTTCATCCATACAAAATCCAACTCACTCAAGAACTTAAGCCTCAAGACCATACACAACACAGAATGAATGCGAATTGGGTGATTGAACAACAAGCCATTGATAAAGATTTTTCAAACAAAATTTTCTTTAGTGATGAGGCTCATTTTTCGCTCAGCGGTTACGTAAATAAACAGAATTGCCGCATATGAGGCTCTCAAAATCCTCAGGTGATCGCAGAAAAGCCTTTGCATCCGGAAAAAGTGACGGGTTGGTGTGCATTATGGTCTGGTGATGTTATTGGCCCGTATTTTTTTGAAAACGATCAAGGAAGAGCCATTACAGTCAATTCTGACCGCTATGGACGGATGTTAACCCATTATTTTTGGAGAGAAATTGAAGATTATGATCTGGAGAACATGTGGTTCCAACAGGACGGAGCCGCAAGCCACACAACACAGGCTAATCGACCACTTTTCCAAGGGAAATTTCCAGGACGCGTAATTTCGAGATTGAGTGATGTCAATTGGCCCGCAAGATCCTGCGACACCTTTGGATTTCTTTTTATGGGGCTATGCGAAAGATCGTGTTTACGCGCACAACCCCCAAAATCTTGAGCAATTGAAAACCAATATTCATGAAGTTATGGCCGAGATATTGCCGGAAATGTGCCGAAAAGTCATTGAAAATTACCTCAAAAGGGTTGAGGCCTGTAAGAGGTCCCGTGGAGGACATTTAAATGATGTTGTGTTCCACGTATAATGGCAAGGTTCAATTTTAATATTGAATAAAAAATTTCGTTTCCATCAGAATATTTTATGTGTTTCTTTAACTTTACTTTCCCAAGCGTAAAATGGGTAACCCTATATATATATATATATATATATATATATATATATATATATATATATATATATATATGTGGAATGTAACACGACTGTCAAACGAGATACTACGAACCGGGCAGTTGGTATCCAACCGCCGTAGAGCGTAGACATGGTTTAACCTTTCACATCTTATATCTATTGTAAATCTTTTTCGCAATAATTTAATTACTAAAATAAAGTGAATTTGAATTAATCTATAAACCGCATCAAATTTTAACATGCATGATGTGGAAAGCGTGATTCGCAAATTTCATGGCGAGAATACGAATGTGGTAGCATATCTGAACGAATTTGAAGCGTATGCAACCGCGTTCAGATGGAGGAGATTCAGAAATTCGTATTTCTTAAAAAATCGCTGTCGGGCGCGGCTCGAATGTTCGTAGACTGCGAGGCAAAACCGGTGTCCTATTTCCAACTAAAAAGTGCCCTAATCGAAGAGTTTAAAGCAAAGATAGCTAGTTGCGACGTTCACCAGAGGCTTCGAGAGGAGAAAAAACGGAACAATGAATCGTACCGTGAATATTTGTACCGAATGCTTGAAATAGGCAGTCATGCACAGGTGGAAGATGTCTCGGTGTTTCGCTATGTGATCGATGGCATTAAAGACTCGAAAGTGAATAAGACTATTTTATACGGCGCGAAAACGACAGCGGGATTCAAAGAAAAACTCTTAACCTACGAACAAATGAAAAGCGATCTCGAAGTTCCAAGTGGCCTCAACGTAAAGAAACCAAAAACGGGGAAAAACGAAGCAATGCAGAAATCACGATACTGTTACAATTGCGGATCGTCTGACCACGAATGGCATGGTTGTCCGGACAAGACGAAAGGCCCAAAGTGTTTCGGGTGCAATCTATTTGGTCACAAACGCACTGATTGCCCGAATGGAAAGGCAACCAATTGCATACGAAAATCTGGACCATCATATTGTTCTGTATTAATTAACGAGGTGGTTTTCTCCGGTCTTATCGATACTGGAAGCGACGTGTGCATTGTGAAGAAGTCGTGCCTCAGTAAAATAAAGCCACGAGACGTATCAGAATCTTCGCGTTGTACGTTAACGGGTCTCGGTTCCAGTATCATTACGCATGGGCTGTGTACTGTCGATGTGAAAATTAACGGTATCTTATTCGAAAATATCGAGTTCAACATAGTAGACAACATGAGTGTTAATCCCGACGTCATCATAGGAATGAATCTACTCGCTAGCGCCATAGTGGAAATTCGCAATGGTAAAATGACAATTACGAAAGTCGATGCGGAGCCTGATAGTAAAGAAACGATGGATGAAGCATGCAACCCAATAGAATGTTTTCTCGCGCAAATAAACACGGAAGCGTTGAACGAAGATGAGCTTAGTGCAGACGTTTGCAACATGAAGGTTCGTTCTGAAGTTAAAAATACTATCTCGAAATATTCACCGACACAACCGAAAGAATCGCCGATAAATATGAAAATCGCTGTAATTGATAACGAACCGGTCTATCGTCCGCCAACAAGATTTTCGCCACCCGAACGAAAAATAATCGACGAACAAGTGGAGTCTTGGTTGAAAAACGGAGTTGTACGCGAAAGTGCCTCTGATTATGCAAGTCAAGTGGTTCTGGTAAGGAAAATGGACGGCAAGCACAGATTGTGTATCGACTACCGAGCCATCAATAAGAAAATTTACAAAGATCGATACCCGCTACCGGTGATCGAAGACCAAATCGACAAAATTGGAGATGCAGCATTTTTTAGTACCCTCGATCTTGAAAATGGCTTTTTCCGTGTGACGGTGGATGAACAGAGTCGCAAATTTACATCGTTTGTCACTCAAACCGGACAATATGAGTTCACGAAGGTACCAGTTGGATTATGCAATTCGCTCAGCGTATTTCAAAAGTTTATAAATTATACATTCCGAGATCTGATTCGCGAAAACGTTGTAATGATTTACATTGACGACATCGTTGTACCCTCACGGACCATTGAAGAAGGCTTAATTAGTTCAAAACGAACCCTAAAAGTCGCTGCTGATAATGGACTGAATCTGAATATAAAATGGAGTAAATGCCTATTCCTGCAGGAAGAAATAGAATACTTAGGCCATCGAATGTCAAAAGGAACCGTCAAGCCGTCGATCGGTAAATCAAAAGCCGTTATTAATTTCCCGATTCCAAAGACGTTGAAGCAACTACAAAGGTTCCTTGGACTTGCCGGATATTTTCGGAAATTTATTCCGAATTTCGCAACACGAGCGCGACCGTTGACCGAACTTACGAAAAAGGGAGCTGTCATCGATTTAGGAGAACTTGAGCTGGAAGCCGTACACGACTTGAAAAATGCGTTGACATCAAATCCTGTGCTGAAAATCTTCAAATATGGCAAACAAGGATATGGAGCGGTTCTTCTCCAGAGGGACGCGGAAGACAACTCGATGCATCCTGTTTTCTATATGAGCAAGTCTACGACCGACCCTGAGAAAAAATATTCAGGCTACGAACTCGAGGTGTTGGCTGTCGTCGAAGCATTGAAGAAGTTTAGGATTTATCTGATTGGACAGCGCTTCAAACTTGTCACCGATTGTAAAGCGTTTAAATGCACCATGGAAAAGAAGGATTTGGCGACGCGGGTTGCCAGATGGGTCATGCTGCTTGAAGAGTTCGATTTTGAAGTGGAGCACCGTGCTGGAACTGGCATGCGACATGTCGATGCCTTAAGCCGCAATTCGTTTGTTATGATTATACAAAATGACGACTTTCTGAAACGATTGAGCGAAGCACAACATAGTGACGAGGCGTTGCTACCTATCATCGAAATACTGAGAGATAAGCCTTACAAAAATTATACGATGCATCATGGTATTTTATGTAAAATTTCAAATAATAATAGTTTGTTTGTCGTAACAGAATTAATGAAATCAGCATTAGTTCGGGAAGTCCACGAAAAAGGGCATTTTCGTTTGCAGAAAATGAAGTATATGCTGCAAGAGTTTTATATCCCCGATCTGCATCGTCGCATTGAACGTTGCATTTCCAGTTGTGTGAGATGCATCTTATCCGATAGAAAACGAGGCAAAGCAGATGGATTTTTGTACCCGATTCCGAAAGGCGATGTCCCCCTCGCTGCGTTCCATATCGATCATCTGGGCCCTATGCAAGACACAAAGAAAAGTTATCGCTATATTTTGGCTGTTATCGATGGATTCACAAAATTTTGTTGGCTAGTCCCGACAAAAACACTTGCGTGCGATGAAGTCCTGCAGAAGATGGAGGTAATTGCTGAATCGTTTGGTTATCCTCTGCATTTAATTTCCGACCGAGGAGGAGCATTTGTATCGCAAAACTTCAAGAAGTATTGCACCGTCCACGATATTTTTTGTTTGTGGTAGGGAGGTGAATGCTATTTATGCACAGAGTGTGGGACTCCCATGCGACTGGACTACCCACTAAACACCTCCCCTGTCAACCTGAGAACCCAGCCTGGAACCGTTTGACACATTACTTCGGGCCAGGTCTCGCTTTGTTACGCCGTGGGGCGCCTTCAAGCTGGGGAGTCCCTTTCCTAGCGGGAGGGGAGAGGGAAAGAGGAAATACCAGAAGAGCGATCCCCCAGCCCCAGCGCCCCCGGCTGCTGTGAGTCCCTTTTATATTTTAGGACTGCCCGAGCATAATGTGCCACCTGGTTCCATTTGTCAACCGATTCGAGCATCACCGCAACTATATTATCCGGGGTGAGCTCTCCCGTCTCCCTGTAGAGTTCCCTTCGCAGCCTGACCCATTTTGTACACGCAAAAAATGTGTGACAGGCATTGTCCTCCTCTTCTGAGCAAAACCGACAATCGGGAGACCGTGACTTACCGATCTTGTGCAGGTAAGACTGAAAACACCCGTGCCCGCTCAAAAACTGGGTCAGATAGAAGTCAGTCTCACCATGCCTTCGATTTAGCCACGGTCTCACATCCGGGATGAGGCGCGCAGTCCACCTTCCCTTCGTGCAATTCCTCCAAGACTGCTGCCAATCGTTGAGCGAGCGTTGTCTCTCCTCGCGGACAACTATCTCCCTCGCATCCTCGTTTCGGCGCAGGTAAATAGCGCGGCGCTCTCTAGCAAGGAGGGCGACAGGTATCACGCCTGCAATCACTCTCACCGCCGAGTCGGAGACTGTTGGATACGAAGATGCAATTCTCAGTGCTCCTCTTCTCTGTACCTGTGCCAATCTTTTTCGGTATACCTCCTTGCTGAGATTGAGTTGCATCTTGTGACTACTGGCGTGCCTAGGGAAAATGGGCAGATTGAGCGTCTTCATGCGGTTGTCATATCGGCACTTACGAAGTATTCTACTGACACACCTGATGAATGGTTCAAAAATGTAAAAAATATTCAGAGAGCTATTAACTCTACGTATCATCGATCGATAAGAATGTCACCATTTCAATTAATGGTCGGTACTAAGATGAATTCTGGAAAGGACATTCGGCTTATGGAGATTTTAGAGGAAGTTATATCCCAACAGTATGACGAAGCTCGAGCAGAATTACGCAAGCAGGCGAAACAGGCTATAGCAAAGATGCAGGAAGAAAATTCGAGATATTTCAACAAGAAGCGAAAGAAAGCTACCATCTACAAAGTTGGGGACCTGGTTGCGATAGAGCGAGTGCAGTTTGGTACCGGACTGCAGATCAGACCAAAGTTTCTTGGTCCCTATCGGGTTGTTTCAATCAAGGGATTCGATCGTTATGGCGTGCAGAAGGTTGGCGAACACGAAGTCCCAAAGGTTACCAATACGAGCGCAAACAGGATGAAACTATGGGCCGAATTCGACGACAATGACGACCTCACAGTTCCACCACAAGACGCAGATGACTGGCCTGAGGCAGACGAGTAATATGGATGACCGATTGTGGAATGAAATACGACTGACAAACGAGATACTACGAACCGGGCAAGTGGTATCCAACCTCCGTAGAGCGTGGATGTGGTTTAACCTTTCACATCTTACATCTATTGTAAATCTTTTTCGCAATAATTTAATTACTAAAATATAGTGAATTTGAATTAATCTATAAACCAATCTTTACATATATATATATATATATATATATATATATATATATATATATATATATATATATATATATATATATATATATATATATCTATATATCTATATATATATATATATATATATATATATATATATATATCTATATATCTATATATCTCTATATATATATATATATATATATATATATATATATATATATATATATATATATATATATATATATATAGATCTATATATATATATATATATATATATATATATATATATATATATATATATATATACACATATATATATTTATATATTTATATATATATATATATACACATATATATATATATATATATATATATATATATATATATATATATATATATATATATAGAATATGTATATATCTATATATAGATATATAAATATATATATATATATATATATATATATATATATATATATATATATATATATATATATATATATAGATCTATATATATATATATATATATAAATATATCTATATTATATATATATATATATATATATATATATATATATATATATATATATATATATATATATATATATATATATATTATATATATAAATAGATATATATATATATATATATATATATATATATATATATATATATATATCTATATCTATATATATATATATATATATATATATATATATATATATATATATATATATATATATATATATATCTATATCTATATATATATCGATACATATATATATATATATATATATATATATATATATATATATATCTATATATATATATAGTCTTCCACAAAAGTCAAGGTACAGTGATAAATATCATGAAAATTGTTTGATATTTTTATTTAAAAAACCTATAGTGATAAAATTTTTTTGGTATTACTTCAACTATAATCATTACACTTTAAATTCATGTAAAACAAAACGAAAATTCTGTCGTATTAATATATTATTACATATGATGTGTTGGAAAGTCAATGAATGAAGTCCACAAAAGTCATGGTACACCTAAAGAAAAATGATACAAATTGTAATTATAGTCTTGCATAGTTATTTGAATTATACTTTTCTTAATATTTTGTCGGATATCCTTTCATCTGAATTACTGACTTCAGTCTTTTAGGCATAGAATATACCAATTTTTTAGTAAATTCGCTGCTGATTCTGGCCCACTCCTCCAATATAACATCCTTAAGCTGCGCCTTGCTTGATATCACTCTTTTTCGGATTTTTGTCTCAAGCTCATTCCAAAGATGCTCTATAGGGTTCAAATCAGGGCTTTGAGGCGGTGTAGCAAGCATGCGAGTATTGTACAATAGCCACATTCGAACTTTATGCGCAGTGTGCTTAGGGTCATTGTCCTGTTGAAACAAGAAATCTTCTCGCATACCTAATTTGGCTGCACTTTGTTTCATGTTGTTTCGTAGAATCTCTAAATAAGAGTTCTGATCCATAGTATTTTCGATGAATGTCAGATTTCCAACTCTAGCAGCAGCCATGCAACCCCAAACCATAACACCACCGCCTCCATGTTTTACTGTTTTAATAGTGTTCTTGAGATTAAATGCTTCTCCTACTTTTCGCCAGACCCTCTTATGCCCATTTACACCAAATATACAAAATTTAGATTCATCCGAAAATAAAACATAATCCCAAAACGTTATTGGTTATGCTTTTGCAAATGTTATTCTTTTTTGTTGGTTTATGGAACTTACAAGAGGTTTTCTTCTAGGCGTACGAGATGAAAATCCAGCTTCTACGACAGCTCTACGCACAGTTTCTGCGCTAACCTCATTCTTATCATTAATTCCAAGAACATCGCAGATTTTTCTACAGCTTAGAAATGGATCTTGTTTTACCATTCGCGAAATTTTTCTCTTGTCCTTTGCACTTAGTTTAGATGGACGACCTGTTCGGAGCACATTTTCCACTCTATTTTCCTTCTTAAATCGATTATCACTTTTTGAATGGTTCACCGACTTCGCAACACTAGTTCAGCTATTTCAGAATATGATTTGCTCTGATTTGAATGCAGATTAATAATTTTTTCACGCTTCTTAATACTCAACTCCTTTCGACTCATTTTTTAAAAATTTTATTAAATAAAAGATACACCACGAATACGGACGCGATATTAAAGACAGCGGCCTACGGTTGTTAACTCACTCTGATAATATGAACTTGGGGGATTCCCCTTTTTACAAATAACAGGGCATTTTCTGCAACTGTACCAAGACTTTTGTGGAGTAGAAAAGAGACATTGCCAACAAAAAATTATTGTCTTCAATGATCATTATTGCCGAATCCCTTTAAATTTATGAAAACTTAAATTCAACAGAACTCGTATTATTACCATTTCATAACTATTGGTTTTCAAATAAAAATATTGATTCAGTAATACAATTTTCAGTTACCGATTCTCTGTACCTTGACTTTTGTGGAAGACTATATATATATATATATATATATATATATATATATATATATATATATATATATATATACATATATATATATATATATATATATATATATATAAATATATATATATATATATATATATATATATATATATATATATATATAGATATGTATATATATATATATATATATATATATATATATATATATATATATATATATATATATATATATATATATATATATATATATATATATATATATATATATATATATATATATATATATATATATATATATATATATATATAAATATATATAAATATATATATATATATATATATATATATATATATATATATATATATATTTATATATATATATATATATATATATATATATTTATATATATATATATATATATATATATATATATATATATATATATATATATATATATATATATATATATATATATATATTGTCGCGTGTTATGGTTCGTGGCCAATAATTTAAATGTTCCGGGAAAGCGAAGACGCAATGTCTTTTAAATTAAATTAAAAGAGTTTATTTTATTACTTAAAAATGCACAATCACTTATTTATTTAACTATTTCACAATTATAATTTTCACTAGTGAAAGTCTGACTTCCACTTGTCCATAAATTTCTATCGCAATTGTCTTCTAAAATCACTTCACAATCAACGAAAATCGCTTTTCTATTACTCGATCAATATCGCTTTTCTATTCGCTCCACACTGTCGCAGTTTTTACTATCGCGGTTCTAATGAATGATCCCCCCAGGTCATTCAGCTCGCCTTTATATAGGGTCTCTACTCATTCAACCCATTTCTCGTACATTGGCGAATGTTCAGCCGAGAGGTACCTGGTATATTCGAGCAGCTTAATGAATGGAGTGACGTCACTTTCAGATGTTGATCATGCTTGGTGGGTTCTCGTGGTTTCGAGTAAATTCACTTTGTTGATCATGAGGTTCTTAATGGTTGTGAAAACAATTGCAACAGTAGCTCGCAGAATTATTCGTGCATGTAACACTGCCCCCACTTCAGTTCTTTTCGCCCCGAAAAGATGTGTCGCCAGTAGTAGTCAATTCTCCTTGGATGTAATATGGGGCAAGACGGTCCAGGTGCTCGTTTTTAATTTTGGCTCTTGGCTTACGATGTTCCTGTATTCGGTATACGACGTCGTTGATTCGCTTTGCAACTCGGTATGGTCCCTCCCAATTATGTTGCAACTTTGGAGACCTAGCCTTTCGCCGGTGCGGGTTATATAGCCACACAAAGTCATCTTGCTGGAAGCCAGTAGAATTAGCCTTTAGATCATACCTGGTCTTCATGCGGTCAGTAGCCGATTCGATGTGTTTTCCCACTGTCCGATGAATCTGGTTCAACCGTTGCCTTAGCTCACTTGCGTACTCCGAGATGGTTTGGGGTTTCTCAGGGGGTGTTGTTACGCGCGTGCTTACTCCACGTTTCCATAATTCTGGTCGTAAGTTCATGCAACGTGACCGCTTAGTCAGCGTCTGTATGAACTTGCGAATTTTGATGAATGTGGGAAAATTTTCATGAGAATGAAAATTTTCTCACAGAACCGAGTAAACGACTTGAGACTGCATCGTCAGCAGTCTGAAGTATTAAATATTCAAAATCTCTATACAACGGCGCTTAGTCTAATCTATCTGTCGCGAATGTAAGCTCGTGCGCGCAACAATTGTAATTTAGTTCATTAATTGTAATTAAGTTCATTAAGTGTTAGAAATAACTTTGTAAATAAAGTGTAAAAGATATTTTATATTTTTTTTTTATTCTAACACTCTTGCGCTTAACAAAATTTGGTGGCAGCGGTGGGATAGTCATAATAAATTGACTATCCAGTGGTTCGAGCTCCAATAGTGAAAATTGACAGTTTTAAAGAAAACAGTTTTGAACAGTTATCTAAAGTGAAAGTAAAAACTGATTAACTCAACTTGAAAAGTAGAAAGTGTTTCCAAGTGTTTGATTGACTTAAAACAAAAACAAGTGACTTGGAAAAGGAGGTATTTTCTCCTCAACGCGGGACAACGTGGGAAAAATAATTAATAATTAAAGAAGTTTCTCTCTTGACGAGAACTTCCAACGGTGGCCAAGCAACTTTTAGCCTGCGTGAAGTAGGTTGGCCCATCGAGGGATAATCAAAATAAAAAAGGATTGGAAACGTAGTTTCTCTCTTGACGAGAGCTACCAACGTTGGCCAAGCATCTTTAGCCTGCGTGAAGTAGGTTGGCCCATCGAGGGATTATCAAAAAGGATTGGAAATTAGTTTCTCTCTTGACGAGAGCTACCCGCATTGTTCAAGCATCCGTAGCCTGCGATTACATCATCGAGGATAAATAAAGTCAGGAAAATCGAAGCAGAAAAAAGGAGCTACTTCAACAACGAAAGTGCAGGAGAATCAAACCGAAAGAATGGCGAATATCCAATTGTAAGTCCTTATTTTCAACAAAGAACATTTTTCATAGTTTAGATATAAGATTATACTTTCATTGTGTTTTGAAACGCGAAATTTTCATTGTTCCTCCGCGATAAGATATGATAGGCCCTTGATATAAAGTATAAACCTTTACCAAGTAAATAGGAAAAATTATATGTTTTTGATTTTAAAGAAAAAATCATAAAAAGTGTTGAAACGGGAATTCCAATTGCTTCGCGTTTATGAGTGAATACCGCGTTAAACAAGGATTAACTAAATCCAAGCTTAAAGTCGAGGAAATTCTTACGCTTCCTAATCGGGAAACGGTAAAAGTTAAACTTGGTGGCGATTACGTTGATTTCGCCACATTTCGCGAGTACTTAGCTAAGTACCGTATTGGGAAAAGAGATCCTGTTACCAGTGAGTCCTCTTCGGAAAACGAACGTAACGAAGAAAGTTGGAACAAAACTTTAGAAGGATCGATTATAGAAAAGGAATTTTTCGCAGAAATAATGCCTACGAGTAACAATTCCGTTTTAACTGCTTCGGCATCAAAGGTTAAAAGTGATAGTGAAAATGCTAACAGTGTTGAAAGTGAAATTAGTGTTAGTTTTAGCGACTTGAAAAGTTTTATTCCGGTTTTTGAAGGGAAAGCAGAAGATGCTTTCAACTTCATATATGCATGTGAAGAAGCGATGAGATTGGCAAAAGGTCCAGTCAGGGTCATCCTCTTCAAGTACATATGCATGCAGTTAAAAGGAAACGCTCAAACCATAATTCTAAACGAAGAATTTGGTAGTTGGAGTGCTTTGAAGGCTAAACTTAGACAAGTTTATGCCGAACCGCACTCAATGCTGCAACTACAAAGGGAGTTGTTTTCTTTTAAACAAAATAGCAGTGAAACGGTGGTTCAATACCATCAAAGGCTATTAGGTCTTCATCGGAGGATACTGACTGCTCGATCAGGTCAGTCAACAACCGGAGAAAACATCTTCTTAGAAGAACAAGTGCGGAACGTCTTCATCAACGGATTGAAGGATGCGTTAACAATGTATGTGATAACGCAAAAACCGAAAACACTGGAGGAAGCTAGCCGTTTATCTCAAGAGGAAGAGCAGCGACTTGGACTAGTGAAAGTGTCAAGTAAGAAAGATTTTACAGATCGGAACACTCTTCCAAGAGTTCACAAGTTGCACTCAGATAAGAAGTGTTACAAATGTGGTAAAATAGGACACATTCAACGTGATTGCAGAAGCAACCAAGCAAACACAGCTGGACAGCCAGGAAATAAAAGTTCAACGAAGTCATCACAGAAAAATGGAGCGTCTACATCAAATAGTGAGAATTCTTTAAAAAGTTTTAGCAAGCAAAATACTAATTACGAAAATAAAAATGTAAATAACGAATATAGAATAAACTCATTAGATATAGAAGATAGTCCTTTTTTTTTTCTTAGGCTAGGTAGCAAATATTTTAAATTTCTTGTCGACACAGGAAGTTCACTCAATTTTATTGCCGCAAAATATGTCTTTGAAAGAGATGTCGATAAGTCAAAGGGTATAAAGTATCGATGCATAAACGCCGTAGATGGGAATACTTTTGGACTTTCATCGCTATCTCTATATTATGGTCATGAAAAATACGATATTTCATTTCAAGTGGCAACTAATCGTCTCTTCGATAAATTCGATGGAATATTAGGTTCTCCATTTTTAGTTGAACATGGAATATTAGGTTCTCCATTTTTAGTTGAACAAAAGGCCTTGCTCAACTTGAGCAATCAAACGTTAGTAATTGGGGATAATAAGTTGCGGTTATCAAAGAAAAATTTCATTGCTAGGCCGCGTACAGAAACGATGTACTATTTACATGTCAATGAAAACCCAGGTGAAAGCCTTTTAGTTATGGGAATTCAGAAGGGTGAAATGAAAATTGCAGATTCACTGGTTGAAGTGAATATGAATAGGGAAGTTCCTGTGGTCATACTGAATGAAGGAGACCAGGAATTAAAGTTGAATTCTGAAGAAATACGCATATGCAAAATTTCTACAGAGGAATTGCAAGAAAAAGCTACTGAAATATATATTAGGGATGATCACATGAATCAAGAGGAAAAAGATAGCATTTGGGAAATTATAAAAAAATATCATTGTTTATTTAGAGATATCGATCCAAATCCACTTACAGAAGCAGCAGAACATTCTATAGATACTATTTCTGGTATTAAGCCGATACATACAAAGATATATCGATTCCCGAAGATTCATGAAGAGGAAGTTAAATCACAAGTTGATAAACTTCTAGAAAATGGAACTATTAAAGAAAGCAATAGCCCATGGAACTCACCTCTTTGGGTGGTACCAAAGAAGGTCGACGCAAGTGGTAAAATGAAATGGCGCATAGTTATAGACTATCGCAAGCTCAATGAAATCACGGTCACAGATAATTATCCTTTACCTAATATTTCAGAAATATTGGATCAATTGGGAAAAGCAAAATATTTTTCAACAATAGATCTAACAAGCGGATTTCACCAAATACCTGTGAAACGCGAAGATCAATGCAAAACTGCTTTCAGCACTCCCTATGGACACTACGAGTATACACGTATGCCATTCGGTTTGAAAAATGCCCCGGCATGTTTTCAACGAATGATGAATACTGTGCTTTCCGGATTGCAAGGATCAAAATGTTTCGTTTACCTAGATGACATTGTCATCTATGGTGAATCACTTGAGGATCACAACGAAAAATTAAAATTGGTGTTTGAACGTCTGAAGCTGAATAACCTCAGAGTTCAGCCCGATAAATGCGAGTTTTTGCGCAAAGAAGTAGCATATCTAGGACACATAATTTTGGACAATGGTGTCAGCATGGATCCCAAAAAGCTCGAGGCAATTGACAAGCTAAAAGCGCCTCAAAATCAGAAGGAGATAATGTCATTCTTGGGTTTGACTGGCTATTATCGTAGATTTGTACACAACTATGCAAAAACTGTGGAGCCTTTAAACAAACTCCTTCGGAAAGATACAGAATTTAATTGGTCCAAAGAGTGTCAGTCTGCGTTTGAAAAGATTAAGGAAATTTTAAAGAAGAATGTTACCCTAATGTATCCTGATTTTAATAAAAGGTTCATACTTACTACTGATGCAAGCAACAACGGGATAGGAGCACTCCTATCACAAGAAAATGACTTGGGATACGAAACACCAGTCATGTTCCTTAGCAGGACACTAAATAACGCTGAGCGAAACTATTCGACTACAGAGAAAGAATGTCTCGCTATAAAACAATGTAGACCATACTTGCATGGAAAGGAATTCATTATCCGTACCGATCACCGACCTTTATTGTGGCTTTTTAACGTAAAAGGTAGCAGATTGGTACGCTGGCGCCTAAAACTAGAGGAATATCAGTACAAAATTGAATATAAGTCTGGAAAGGACAACAAAGTTGCTGATGAACTTAGTAGGAACCTTCCTGTAAACGCAATAATTCCAACAGAAACGGGAAGTTATCGGGAAGTAGATGGTGATCACGATAATGATGTATCAGCAGATATTTTGGGATACAAACATTCTTAAATAATTAAGGATTATACAATTAATAAGCATGGGGATTTGATTTGCAAAAAAGGAAATAAAATAATCAGGCATTTCAAAAGCGGTAAGATCGAAGAAATAAATCTTGATGAACTAGACAATCTGAATGAACGAGAAGAAATCGAGGACGATATTCAGGACATAGAGGGGGAGTCGAGTAATAGTGAAAAAAATCCAAACGATGAAATTATCGAGGTAACTGACCTAAAGGAAAGATTAAAATTAATCGAAAAGTGGCACAAAGGCATTGTCGGAGGCCACAGAGGTGTTAACAATCTCGAAGAATTTCTACGAAGAAGCTATCATTGGAAAGGTATGAGGAAGGACATTAGGAACTTCGTCAAAAGTTGTGATAAATGTCAGAGACAGAAAATCATCCGCCGAAACCTCAAAACTCCAATGACAATTGAAAAATTGAAAGAACAACCCTTTGACCGGATATCTATGGATGCCGTATCTTTCAAATGGAAAGATGGTAAAGATTTTAAAGCATTGACGATACAAGATAATTTATCGAAGTATTTGAAGTTTATACACATTAAAAGGGAAGAAAGCAAACATATTGCTAACGCTATTATCAACGAATGGATATCATACTTTGGTATTCCGAAGGAAACTCTATCGGACAATAGTAATGTCCTTACAGGAAAAATTGTCACCGAGCTTTGTGAAAGACTTGGAATAGAGATGATCTCAATTAGCTCCAGACATCCACAATCAAATGGTTCTGTAGAAAGATCACACGCAAGGCTCAAGGAATTTTTACGTAGTGTCATCAATGAAACAGACTCAGGACCACAAGAAGCATTAGGCATGGCAAGCTTATGTTTCAATCAGTGTATTAGTCAAGGAACTGGTATATCAGCAGAAGAGTTATTGTTTGGAAGAATGACTTTGCCAATCGATCAGGTCAAAACTGAACAGGAGAACGAGTCATCTAATTCAATGCTTGACAAACGGATTGATTCACTTAAGAAAATAAGGGAACAAGCTATAGAGTTTAATTGGAATATTAAGAAACAAGTTGGGTAGACAGACCTATGCTCATGTCAGAAGGGTTTTGTACTCAACTTCCAAAATGCCGTAACCAGCAACGAATAAAATTAAGAAACACGTCATGTTTGAGGATCATACTATTATTAACTAAGTTGAAAGAATTTTTTAATTCTGAGGTATTTGTTAAAGTTATACCCATAAATATCTCGCTTGATATTTTTTTCAGATTTTTTTAGATCACGGGTGTCCATTCACGAGGGAGAAAACACATTTTTCATATAATTCCACCCCCCCCCCCCTCTGTGCCCCCACTGAAGCAAAAATTGTCAGTTTAAGGACTGTTTTGAAAAGCTCTCATAGAGAACTTTCATTTGATACTCATATCGGCTACCTTTCATGAAATTTTTTTCAGGGGCCACTCCTCTGTACTGTAAGCATCGATTCATGGCCTAGTTTTTCTAGTTCTAGAATGGCTACAAAGCCCTTTTGCTAGGAGCTCTCTCCTGCCTCCTCATGATATCTATCATTCCTGAAATTTTCATGCAAATCCTAGCAAAGCTGTAGTGTCTAAGTCGGTAAAAAGCGCATATGGCTACATAGCCATATGTTTCCATAGTAATATAGGGCACATTGTTCCATAGTAATACAGGAAAATTCAAATCGCTATAACTTCGTTAAATATTATTCGATCTTTATGAAACTTTCAGAAAAGATCAATCTTATAAATAGTCATCCCTTTGCTAAATTTTATTGAATTTAAGGGTACCATTTAGATTTTATTCAAGAAATCATAAAATCTATAAATCATACTATTACTAACAAAGTTGAGTGAATTTCGACTTCTCATGTATTTGTTGTTGTTGTACTCATGAAGGCCTACATGCATGATTTTTTTCAGATTTTTCGGATGGAAGGTGTCCAATCGCGAGGGGGGGGTACGCGAAAAGTTCGTACATTTCCCCTTCCCCTGCCCCCCTCGGTACTCATAAGGCAATTTTAAGACCTGTTTTGAAAAGATCTCATTGAGGCCTTTCTAATGACACCCTACTCGACTACCAATGGTGAAAATTTTTTTTTGAGGGGTCAACTCCCTATATGGGGAGACCCCCCTTAAACCCCTTTGAAAAATTTTTTCACCCTTGAACTTTCAAGAGGTCACCACTTCTGACCTTTCCGCAAAGTTTCATGGCTGTAGCTTCTATAGTTTCGGAGAAAAAGTGCTGTGACATACAGACGGACGGACGGACGGACGGACGGACGGACGGACGGACAGACGGACACAGGTCGTGATTGCAATAGGGTTTTGTATTTTAGTACAAAACCCTAAAAAGCAAAAGAGAGGTACGATAATACGTTAGATCAGAGAGGAAATATTTATAATTATAAAGTGGACGACGAAGTTTTGATTCGTCAAAAGAAATCTAAAGATGTAATGAACCAATGGGTTGGTCCTTTTAAAATTTTGCAAGTCTCAAAGAAATCTATACAAATAAATAATAGATTAAAAAGTTGGTTTAACGTTAGTGACGTAAAACTGTATATTCCAGGACCAAATGGGCAATCATCCTCATCGCAGGACTTGGATCACTAGCATTGGGAGATATATCTGTTAAGGAAATACGTTATCCAGGTGTCTACTTTAATTATATTTCGGACATCAAATTTGCAAATGAACAAATCCATTTAATTAAGGTTACAGGTCTAACGGAATTAGAAGTTAAGATAGAAAACGTACGGAAATTACCAAACAATATTAACGATATATGTGTTAATAACCTTGCAGCGTGTAAAAATTTGAAATTGAATGGTGAACTGCAAGCTAAACGTTTGAACCATAATTTAAATACCATTTACGGGTTACTAGGATTTTCACCTAATATTCGGTTACGTAGAGGTTTGGCCTATTGGGTAGGAAGTTCTTTAAAAGTTCTTTTTGGTACCATGGATTCTAAAGACTTTGACCAATTCAAAGCCGCCGTTGATTCCATTGAGAGAAACGAGTTTAATATAAGTAAAGGAATGATTAAAAATACTTATCTTATGAACGAGATCAATAAACAATCAAAAATTATATCTACAGAGCAAAGCTCCATCCGTATGAAAATTGACGAAATTGTTGATGAGCTTAAAAGAATCAATAATGTTACCAATGAGCAGGAAAAGAAATTAACTTTACAACTTTATTATGAGGAGCTATATTCAAAAATTAATCATAAAATAGAAGTAATCGATTTAGAGATCGAAATACGTCGCGACAGTTTACTTTTTATTCAATCTGGAATCCTACATCCTTATATCCTTGAACCTTCTCAGCTAGTTGAAGAATTAAGTAAAGTGAAACAAATTGAATCATTGGCTATAACACCAATAATATCGAATTATCGGGACTAAGCTAAGGATTTGCAGTTGACCGCGTTCGTTAAAAACAAAAATATATACGTAAAAGTCTCACTCGACAAAGTAACAAACGAAGATTTCGAACAATACGAAGTAATTGGATTTCCGTACATAAATAAAAATTCAATAATTCAAATAAATGGCCGGAAGAAATATTTGATTATTAATAAAAACAAAGAATTATATGTATCGTTTTATGAAATTGATTGTAAAACTATAAGTAATTTTAAAATTTGTAAACCATTGCCACTTAAAAGTGTGTATGCAAACTCCTGTATTATAAATCTTTTTTTCACGCAAACAGACAAAGGATGCGACTTCAGATATATTGCATAGGATAAGCAATTTGCAATTACTGTCTGTGAATTCATTAGAAACAAAATTTGAATGTCATTGTACTCGTAATGGAACAAAAACCTTGAAAATATCGGGAATCAATTTGCTTACTTTGACTGCTGATTGTACTATCCATAGCGTAGCACATGATTACATCCCCATTAAGGCTGGTACAGAGATTATTGTGAAAAAGGATAAATTAATAGAAATTGAAGATTGTTGTAGTAATTTTAATATAACTGAAATTAAAGAAAATGATATGAGAATTACAAAACTTACTAGTAATAATATACTCGTACATGAATTAAAGGACTTAACTTCACAAACCATAGAACAGGCTACTTTTTGGGATAAAGCCATTCAACCGATTCCTAAAATTGTTAGAAAAAATTCAATTGTATCCACTGTGATCACAATACTTGTCCTTTTTATCTTAGGATTTTCAATTTAAGAACGTGCGAATGGTAATTTATGTATGATATTTTTCAAAGAATGTTTTAACCGAAAGAATAAAGTAAATCTTGGTAAAAACACCATAGCTTTCAAAAATAAAAAGGAAGACGAAAAAATAACAATTTTTGAAAATGCGAGTATAAATTCAGAAAATGAAAATAGACGTTTAAGAACACGATATTTGTGAAAGGTTGAGGACAACCTTATACATAGGGGGAAGGTGTTACGCGCGTGCTTGCTCCACGTTTCCATAATTCTGGTCGTAAGTTCATGCAACGTGACTGCTTAGTCAGCGTCTGTATGAACTTGCGAATTTTGATGAATGTGGGAAAATTTTCATGAGAATGAAAATTTTCTCACAGAACCGAGTAAACGACTTGAGGCTGCATCGTCAGCAGTCTGAAGTATTAAATATTCAAAATCTCTATACAACGGCGCTTAGTCTAATCTATGTGTCGCGAATGTAAGCTCGTGCGCGCAACAATTGTAATTTAGTTCATTAATTGTAATTAAGTTCATTAAGTGTTAGAAATAACTTTGTAAATAAAGTGTTAAAGATATTTTATTTTTTTTTTATTCTAACACTCTTGCGCTTAACAGTGTCCCGAACTTTATTTCAGCTGGCAGACGAATAGTCTTTCCAAAAATGACTTTGGCTGGGGCTTGGCCCGTCTATGTATGTTCGGCAGCTCTGTACGCCATCAAAAATAGTGGGATGTGTCGGTCCCAGTCCCTTTGGTTCTCGTCAACCATCTTGGCAAGGTGTTTATTGAGAGTGCCGTTGAAACGTTCGACCATTCCATCGGATTGGGGATGCAGCGGTGTTGTCCTCGTTTTCCGTATTCCCAGCAGCTCGCACGTTTCACTAAAATCTAGTGACTCGAAGTTTCGGCCTTGATATGAATGTAGTTCACAAGGTACGCCGTACCTACTGACCCAATTTAACACTAGCTGTTCGGCTACAGTAGTTGCTTTCTGGTTGGGAATGGGGTAGACCTCGGGCCACTTGCTGAAATAATCGGCCACAACCAGCGTGTATCGATTTTCCCATTCGGATTCAGGAAAGGGTCCTGCGATGCCAACAGCAATCCTTTCAAACGGTACCCCCACGTTATAGGTTTGCATTTGTCCTCTTAGTCGTCGCTTTGGGCTTTTGACGGAAGCGCAAATTGTGCATCTGCGACACCAGTCCTCTACGTCTTCTCGAGCGTGGAGCCAGTAGAACCGTTCCCGCAATTTCGCTAAGGTCTTGTTAACACCAAGGTGGCCTTTCGAGGATCCTTCATGCATTTCCTTTACCACATCGTGGATTCGGCTTTTGGGAAGTATAGTTTGCATCCTATAGGAGCTGCCATCCGCCGTTTCCCATTTCCGCTTGAGTACGCCACCCTCCACCTGAAGGGAGTTCCATTGTGCCCAATAGCTTTTCAGGGTTGCGCCATGCATTGAAACGTCTTTCCACTAAGGTCGCCCAGTCGTCTCCTTCCATACGAGCAATGGTCCGATGTCTTCATCGGCTAACTGGGCATTTCGAACCTCCTCCAATGACCAACCTTCATCGAATTCGGTCGTTATCAATCGCAGATCAACGGGCGGTTCCTTTTCCTCAATCCGTCGGCAATGCTTGCAGTTAGCTGGACATGGACGACAAGATAGGGCGTCAGCATTTCCATGAACTCCGCCCTTCCGATGAACAATTTTGTAGTCGTATGACTGCAATCTTTCGATCCATCTCGCAACTTGTCCCTCGGGGTTTTGGAAGTTTAGTAGCCATCTTAGCGATACATGGTCCGTTCGAAGAACAAATTTCTGGCCAAACTGTGGAACTGCTTGGTGGCCTCTATTATAACCAATAACTCCTTCCTGGTCACACAGTAGTTCCTCTCACTTTTTGAGAGAACTCGACTGTAATACGAGAGGACTCTTTCTTCGCTGTCGGTCTGCTGGGAGAGTACAGCTCCAATACCGCCGTTGCTTGCATCGGTGTCAACTACAAACATTTTTCCGGGTTTCCGATATGCCAGCACGGGTGATTCACACAGCTTCTCCTTCAGGGTCTCAAAGGCTGTCTGGCATTGTTCATACCAGACATACGGACGATTTTTCTCGGTTTGCTGATGGAGACACTAAGCTATTTTGGCAAAGTCTTTGACGAATCTTCGATAGTAGGTGGCCAGACCTAGAAAACTTCGTAGTTGGCGCTTGTTGTTTGGTGTTGGCCAGCTTTTCACGGCTTCAATTTTCTCAGGGTCTGTTTTGACCCCTTCTGCTGATACGACATGTCCCAGGTATTTTACTTCAGCTGCGAAAAGGGTACACTTGTCGGGACTAAGTTTCAAATTCGCCAGTCGCAGTCGGGAGAACACCTATTCTAAGATCTGCACATGCTCTTCGAACGTTCTCCCGATGACAATGATGTCATCTAGGTACACCAAGCAGGTTTTCCAGGTTAGACCACGTAGCACGTATTCCATCAGGCGTTCGAAAGTGGCTGGAGCATTGCAAAGCCCAAATGGCATCACCACAAACTGCCACAATCCGGTCCCAACTGAAAATGCGGTCTTCTCTCGGTCCTTCTCGTCGATTTCTACCTGCCAGTAGCCACTATTGAGATCGAGTGTAGAAAACCATTTTGCGTCAACTAAGGTGTCCATGATGTCATCGATGCGTGGGAGCGGGTAACTATCTTTCTTAGTGACGTCGTTAAGCTGCCTATAGTCGACACAAAAACGAGTGCTACCATCCTTTTTCTTTACTAGAACTACTGGCGCGGCCCATGGACCGACAGAAGGTTCGATAACGCCTTGTTTTTCCATGTCCAAGATCAGTGCGCTCACTTCTCCTTGTTTGGCTATAGGAAGACGTCTCGGTACTTGTCGAATTGGCTTGGCTCCCTGTGTATCTATGACGTGAGTTACCATACTCGTTCGGCCTTGGTCATCCGGGCTTGTTGAGAAGATGTCACTGTACTTCGTGACCAGATCAGAGGCTCGCTTGAATAGCTGCACTGGTAATTTGACCTGCTTCAATATTGCAGACGTGGATTCCCGGGCTTTGTTTGTGTTTTGCCTCCTTTTCCAATGATGGTCGTAAGTGGCTTCCAAGGAGGTGATGGTGGAAACAGGCTGGCAGCTGCCGATGACTTGTCCCGCTGTGATGCTCGTGGTTGAGTCTGCGGTGTTAAGGACTCTAACCGGCACGTATCCGTTCCTTAAAGATCTTACAAGGCTTCGTCCTACAATCAAACTGCACAATTTGGACGTCTTCGTTGGCTCTATCAGATAAGATCGGTGGTCTCCAGAATCACCATCAAGCTTGGCCCATACAATGCTTACAGAAGAATTTGGTACATCAGTGTCGGCACATACTACTACATTCATCTTGGGAATTTGGACGCTGGGATCCTCCATCAATACTTCGACATTCTGCCATTTCAATACCAGTTTGCCCAAATCCAACGTGATTCCATGTGGTTGCAGGAAATCGGAAATCCATTCCGAGAATGCAGTCATCCATAATGTTCGCCACCAGAAAATTATGTCGGAAAGCAATGTCTCCCAACTGTATCTGGAGGTTGACCTCTCCATGAACAGGTGCAGTTTCTCCCGTAGCTGTCCGTAGTGAGAAAATGCTGCTCTTGTGAAGTAGTTGTTGTCTGACATGGTCTGGTCGGATAATCGATCGGGTTGCACCAGTGTCGATTGTTACGGTGCAATGTTCCCCGTCAACTTGATCCGAAAGGCATAAGTTCGCTTCTCCACGATGTAGTCTTGACACGGTGATGGTGGTGCTGGGGACGTCGATCCTCCTAGCCAACCTCTGCCTCATGAAGTTGGCTCTTACATATTTCCCGACCCTTCAGTTTGATGGGCTTCCATTCTGGGCTCCTTACTCGGTTTAGATCTTCTCCTAGCTGCACAACCTGGACAATAGCTCGGTTTTCATCGCTTCTTGCAGTCTCTTTGCAGGTGCCCCTTCTCTCCGCAATTCCAGCATCTAGGCACACCATTCACCTGCGGCTCTCGCTCAATTTCCACGCGCTCACACCTGCACTCATTTGCCACTATCTCTCGAACCCGGGCAGTGGTACGAGCCACATTTTTCGCAGCCTCAAAGTTCAGACTATAAGCCAATGCGTCCTTAACCGTTTGCTTTTGAGCTAAACGCACGGCTTGTTGCAATTCCGGGTCCTTTAGTGCGCTGATGAATGCTTCTGTTGCTGCGTCATCTAGATGTTCTGGGTCGTAGGCTGGGTAAGCCAAAAGTGCTAGTTGCTCAATGTCTTGGGCTAGCTGCTGTAGGGTTTCACCAGACTTCCGCATCCGATGCCTTAGCTGTGACCGATAAATCTGCTTCAGATGATCGTCTCCATAACGCATGTCGAGGGCGTTCATTATAGCAACCGAGTTTGAGTGCAACTCAACGGGGATAGTCTGTAAAAGCTCGGCAGCTGGGCCTCTTAGGACAAGAATCAATGCAGTTGCTCGTTCCTGCTCATTTCAGTGATTTGCCCTAGCGGCGGCTTCAAACAAGGTTTTGTAAATGCTCCAGACCGTTTGCCCGTCGAATATTGGTGCTTGCACATTTCTGGATGTGCTTTGCGCTGCGGTTATTAGTGGGGCTGGTGAGGTGGTTACTACTGCCTT
Organism: Odontomyia ornata; assembly: GCA_963969285.1. Lineage (NCBI taxonomy): Eukaryota > Metazoa > Arthropoda > Insecta > Diptera > Stratiomyidae > Odontomyia > Odontomyia ornata. The sequence continues at coordinate 193,432,993 of OZ017738.1, forward strand.
TGCTGCTTCTCATTCCTTTTTCGTGTTTTCCACCTCATGGTTGATTCTCTCCTCGACCTGGCTGACCTTTTCCTCGACCTGGTTAAATTTTTTCCTCGACCTGGTCAACCTTTTCCTCGACACATTTAATTTGTTTGTTCAGACTACCGAGCTCCGCTTTTATTTTGGTTGACTGTTTCTCCAGCTTCTGTGTGATTTCTGCCTTGATTTCCATCGCTTGTTGGTCCAGCTTCGCTGATTGTTCATTTAGCTTCGCTGATTGTTCATCTAGCTTGGCAGTGAGACTAGATGACTGTTCATTTAGCTTCGCTGATTGTTCATCTAGCTTCGCAGTTAGACTGGATGACATCAGCATTAGCTTTTGCATTAGCGCGTTTCTGGTTCCTCTGATTTTGGTGTTTCTACTTCTCCACCTTCTGCGCCTTTTTCCGCATCTGAGAGCTCCCCCGAATCCAGATTCACGCCTTCCGACTCGATTGCGTCACGCAAGCGTGCAATCAGTATGGCCTTTGTACCTTGTGTGCCCAGATTTCGCTGTTCCAACTCCTCCTTGAGCTCCGATATGGTCAATTGATCAATTTTTAGATGTAAGTTTCCTGGCATTTTGATTGTTTCGGCTATTTTTCCACCAGTTTTCACGTTAATTTACGCTATTGTGCACTTTAAAAATGTTTAAACGTTTTCACTTCCAAAATTTTCCTTCTCACTTCTTGACACCAATGTCGCGTATTATTGTTCGTGGCCAATAATTTTAATGTTCCGGGAAAGTGAAAACGCAATGTCTTTTAAATTAAATTAAAAGAGTTTATTTTATTAGTTCAAAATGCACAATCACTTATTTAACTATTTCACAATTATAATTTTCACTATATATATATATATATATATATATATATATATATATATATATATATATATATATATACATACGAGTATATATATACGAGTATATATATACGAGTATATATATACGAGTATATATATATATATATATATATATATATATATATATATATATATATATATATATATATATATATTTCAATTTCAATTTATTCCATCCAAAGTTTACATATTGTCATACAAAACGTAACAATAACAGCTGTAAACCCTAGAGAGATATTTAAATATCTGTGCGTAAGCTTGGGTACTTAAAAAACTAGCTTAGATACTAAGAGAAACAATAGACAACATATGATTAAGCGTCATCAATGTTTATCAAAAAGGGGAAGAAAGGAAAAAAAAAGTATGATTACTGTATTTCAACAAAATATAAGATTTAAAATGATTTAATAATTGAATTCAATTTAATTAATTTTATGGAAATAAAATTTGAAACAAAGTAGAAAACTTCAAGAAATATTTTGTGATGAAATCCACTTCTTCAGTTTATATTTACAAAATTTAGAGTAATGCAAAGTTTTTAGACTATTAGGAAGTTTATTAAAAAGCTGTATAGCTTTAATGTAACTATTTTTACTTCCAACAGTTTTATAAATCTGTGGAAGTAAAGTGTTTTCGTTCCTCGTAATACTCTTTGAAATATTATATTTAAGTTTTAAAGTTTTTGCAAATGATTTTGTGTGAAGACGAACAACCGCCCCAAGCAATAATACCATAATTAAGTATGCTGTGAAAAAAAGCATGGTAAATCATTAGAAGAGTTTGAGGTAGCATGATTTTGGAAAATTTGTGAAAGATAAAAGTCATATATTTCGTTTTATTAACAATAAACTGAATATGATTGAGCCACCGCATCCGATAATCAATAATTATTCCAAGGTATTTGCAAGTTTCCACACGACGAAGTTTTGATCCATTAATTTGTATTTCTAAGTTTGGTGGTACACTATCACAGTAATTACCGAAAGCAATGAAAACCGTTTTGTCTACATTAAGTGATAATTCATTAAGTGCTAACCATTCAGCATAATTATCAAGGTGATAGTTCATTTTTGTTTGAACAAGTTGCCAGCTTTTGTCAGTAGATATAACTGCTGTATCATCAGCAAAAGACAGGACCGTATCTTGAGGTAAATCTATTAAAAGATCATTTATATACAAGAGAAAAAACAAAGGTCCAAGGATTGTGCCTTGGGGAACTCCTGTTTTAACCTCACAAAAATCGCTAAAAGAACCATTTAATTTAACTCGCTGTTTTCTGTTTTGCAAATAACTCAAAATCAACTTATGAGCATTACCCCTAAGACCATAATTGAACAGTTTATCTAATAAAATTTTGTGACTCACAGTATCAAAAGCCTTTGCTAGATCCAAGAAAGCAACTGCAATAGGAATGCTACGATCGAGTTGCTTATAAATTATGTTGGATAGATGCTGTAGCGCATCAGTAGTGCCCACATTTTTCATAAATCCAAATTGCTTAGTAGATAGAATCTGGCAACTGTTGATGAAGTTCAGAATTCTGCGGTATAAAACTTTTTCAAATATTTTGGCAAAGTTAGAAATCAGAGATATGGGCCAATAATTGGAAGTAGTATGTCTGCATAGAGATTTGAAAACTGGTTTAATATATATATGTATATTTTTTTTCGTAGCACTACAGCCCCTTTCGGGCCTTCGCTTAGAGATAGTTTGAGTATCTCATTGTCATGATCTAATGTATGTATATGATCATTATCTCGCTTTGGCCGTGAATTCAAATTCACCTTAAAAAGGAAAATAGTTGTTTTAGCTGCATTCATATCTTCGCACAAGCGGCACCTTTAGACCATAAGAGTAACCAGTAGTCTTTTACAAACTCCCTGGACGTCCCAGTTACCGACGGGACACCTTGGTTCGCGTGCAGCGTTCACAGAGTATTTTTTGCGTTCACTACGAATTCGCCCATGACAACTTGAAATGGTTTCTTTTCGCTGTTCTCAAGATTGAAAATGCTGCTCAAAGACAACGATTGGACGGAATCGAGATGATTCAAAAGAATACGACAAGTGAACTAAAGACCATTCCAAATTCGGGTTCCAGGACAGCATCAGGATGTGGAAACTATGATGAAAGCATGTTTTCCAATCAAATAGCAACTACATTGAAGGATGCCACGAGTTGGATGACCAAAAATAAGAACAGCGCGGAGATATGAACTCACGTCGGATACTTTTCTGAGGAAAGATCTCGTATTTTTACTCTCCCAAGGAATCCCGGCAAAAGAAAACGGTTAAATATGCTGAGATTTGTAACACTAATTTGATTTTGAATAACAGAGTTCTTGCAAAATGATTTTATATACAGCTTGCATATTCATTTTAAAATTATTTCAATGGTAGTAACAGCGCAAAGGTAGTACAAATATTTATTATTCATTTCTTACCTGACTTATCTGTAGCTGAGTGTCCTGAAGTTGTTTTGTCAAGCTATCTAATTCGTGACGGTTAGATTCATACTCCTTTTCTAATTCGGTCTCTTCATCTTTCAGTTTTTGCAGTTCGGACCTCTTAGAATTTAATTCTTCTTCTTGTTCAGTTATGGTTGCTTCTTGCTTCTGACACTGTTCTCGTATTTTACTGACCTTAACAAAATATATACAGTCGTATATTATTAGTAAAAGTTTTATAGGATTACATTAAATACAAGGTAACTATAATAAGTAAATGACGCAATAAACCTCATTTCATTTTGGCACATTCACATTTGGATACTAAAACTCTTAATAGCGATGAACAAAACAACATTCAAAAAATGAAATTAATTACTACAAACCTGCACTCGAGTCTTTTCTATTTGAGCATTGGTGCTAGTAAGTGCATCCCTTACTTCTATTTTCTATATAGTTCAAAATGTATTTAATTGGCAAGATCAACCCAAGCATTCATTAAACAAGTTGTCCCAGAATGAAACCAAAAGTATGTTTTAAATAAAAGCAAAAAAATATCAAATGTAGTCTATGCAGATGCACCATCAAGCGAGTATTTAATGCAGCATCTGCAATGACTTGCGCCAAAAAAAAACAATTAGCTAACATTTTAAAGTATTCATTTTATCGACAAGTATGCATTAAATTTTTAAAGAAAAAAGTACATGAGGCAAGCACACAAACAAGTGGGTTTCAATTTACACTTGTAAGTACTACTAATTAGGACAAAAGTTAGCATCATAAACTCTCTACCTGTATTTTAAGGTCATCAAGTCGTTTCTGGGCTTCGCCTTTTTGGTTTTCTAATTGCTTCAGAGTTGCGGCTAATGTGTCAAGTTCACTCTGAAATATTTTCAAAAATTATTTGAGTAGGGGTGATAGAAAAAAATATTTTGCTGCTAAGAAATCAAACAACGAAAATTGCTTTTTTGAGGTTTTTATGCTAATTTTTAAAACGAAAATCGGCCAAAACCATGACCTTGACGAGAACTTTTTTAAAGATTTAACACTGGAATATACGTCAGTCTCTGGTCCGTTCGTGTATGTATCGCAGCTATAACCATTATAGCGTCATGGAAGCGATGACCGCCTCAAAGTTTTAGAGTTAAAATATTTTTGAACTTTAAAGGCGTCGTCTCTCCATACCAGAAGGTGGCCGTTTAAAAATTGGATGGCTGTTCCGACCGAAACAAGTTCGATGATTGCGTTTTGCTTACGCTAAATAATTCTTATTTGTTCTTTACGCAATAATTCATGGTAGCTAATTATATTTCAATTATACTTATGTTCATTTATCATTAAAGTTCGATTTGCAAACGTGAAACTATATTGTCATCAAAAAGCGATCATTACATTTAGCTCCAAAACAATAAGTTCAAAGATTTGTGTCAGCAATGTTATCTCACCCATTTCATATTTCAGTGATACTTACGTTCATTTACCTTTCAAGTTTAATTTCCAATCGTGAAATTACATTGTCATTAAAAGTCGATCATTTATCTTTAGTTCCAAAGCATTTAATTGTAAGTTTTGTGTCGGTAAAAATTTATTAAAAAATGTAAATTACAACAATTAATAAAGCAGAACGATTCTAGCAAGCAAGTGTTCTCAGGTTTATACTTGATTTAACATAGGGTTGAATTTTGTACAATTAAACATTTGTAGCAGTTTGTAGCAGTTATTATCATATTGCATTAAAATTAGTTTCATGTCAAAATCAAAAATACACTGCATAAACACGATGACACACAAATACAAACTCTCAGTTACATGTTTTTGAGTAGAATTTAATATAATATATAAAAAATTTTTATTAGAATGTATGCGGTACAGAGGCCGTATAATATAGTAACTGTTCTGACAAAGTCATTTCACCATCGTTTGAACATTACTTAAAACTATGTGTAGTATCGTATTTCTATTTGTATATTACAATTGGCTAGAGGAAAATTTAGGCAAAAACCTCTACTGTACTTATTACTAGCTTAACATAACTTAACTATTTACTAATAACTAGTTAAACTCTATGAGGCTAGGTTACGGCCAAAGAGATAGGTGGTAGCAACTGCTGGTTTTCAGTTCGCCAAGGCACAAATTAGCGGGTTGGTGCGAGTCATTTGCTTTCGCGATTAATTTGTCACGGCGCGATGCAGCGAGTTTATAAATTGGACTAACGCCAGCAAGCCTATGTAGTTTTCAGAAGAGAAGTAAAACGTTTTATTAAGTACCATTTTCAGGAATCTATTTTGGGTGATCTGATGCTTTGTTACAAGGTATTTAGCACATTGGATATAGGTAGGTGAATCAAATAGAATGATCGGTTGGATTGCCATTTTGACGATGAGGACTTTGTTTCTGGTGTTGAGACGCAAATTACGACTAAGAAGGGGATATAGCGAGAGCACGGCCTTAATCACTTTGGAGCTAACAGTCGTATGCTCAATATGACTTCTGAAGGTTAGTTCTTTGTCGAATATAAGCCCAAGATAATTGAGATCCTCACTCCTGGGAATAGTTTGCCCTAAAAAAATTATTGGTCGCTTGGGTAGGTAAGCAGGCTTACGCTTCTTGGTGAAGAATATTTACTTCGTTTTTGCAACATTATTTTTAATTTTCCATCCATGGTAGTATTGATATATGTAAGTTCTAACACCGTTTCAAGGCAAGCAATAATGGAATTTGGATGTGCGCCTATGCTGTATATGCAAATATCGTCTGCGAAAGCTGCAACTTGGCAGTTTGGCAAGGAAAGGAAGCCTTGCGGAGCACTGCCAGTAATACTTTGCACTTATGAAGTGCCTTCCCCTAAATTGACCTGGAACTTCCTGTCAGTTAAAAATGCTTGTATAAGGTTCAACAAGTATGGAGGTGTGTTATATTTCTGAACTTTATAGACATGAGCATCATGCCAGACTGTATTCAAGGCTATCCAGCGTCACCAAACCTACAGACAATTTATTGTACATTGCTGCTTTGACATCCCTTGTAGCAAGGAAAAGCTGATGCTCTATCGAATATCTGTTTCTGAGGCCGAATTAAAAATCAGGTAAGATATTGTTAGCCAACGCAACAATAAATTCATGCTTTTCACGATATCGACTAAAGAAACTTTTCCGCCGGATTTCCGACAGTTATCGTTATTTAAGTTATTAACAATTTTACTTCACATGATTTTTCACATTTGGACAATTATATATTTTATTGAACATCTTTAAGGTTCATTTTTCCAAACAATTAAATTTATTTATTTTTTTTCTGAAAAGCCGTCGGGCCTTGCTTTGTTATGTTAGCAGACGCGTTTTGACGCCTTTGAGCCATCTTCAGACTCAAAAGAGTCGAATCACGTCGGCTCACATAACAAAGCAAGGCAAGAGAATTGGTCTACGGATATCAAATAAACTAAATAATTGACAACGAATTTAATTTATATTTGATTTAATTATTACTTAACATCACCTTCATCATCGACAGATATCAGCTGTGAACATCATTTTTTTAGAATTTTCTCAATCGTGTGTGTTTATCGCCAAACACCCTGACTATATAGACTGTTCCAGGTTACTTTTGTGATTTTTCAACAAGCCCACATGGTATGGAATCGCCACTTCGTTGAACTTTTTCACCAACAATTCGGTCCGGGTATCGTTCCCATTTTGCTTTATGACCAAATGCTAGTCGGAACTTCGCAAAGAACTCGATGCCGATTTTGGTTTAGTAAAAATGACGAATTTGACTACGCAATCAAAGACAATTAAAACCAAACTAACCTACAAGCGATTGTGAGCTTGTCGCAGATTCTAGATCAATATCTGCCACTGAGCACTGACATGGCTACCGAAATAAAGAGGCTGCACAGCCTGAAGAAAGGTTCGACGTTTTTTGTTCATAACAGTCGCATGGTAGACTCCCAGTTCTTTCCCGGACATGTCTGAGATGAGGTAACATGTTGGATTTAACATCTGGACAACCCGGGATTTTACAAATTTCTTATCCAATTTGGCATTGTAGTGCTGGGCCGCGTCGCTCTGTCTGAAGTTTCGTCTAACTATCTCATCGCCAGCCTTGAAACTAGAAGGATGAGATCGCAGGTTGTAGCGCTCCTTCCCTGCACGTCTGCTATCTTCAATCTTATCTCGAAGTTGGTCTCCTAAAACTCACAGTTTCTCGTGTGGCTACTGGGTCTTCCAAGCAATTTAATTTCCGCAACAATCGATACGATTTACCATGACAAATCATGTACTGAGCGAACACGGCAAAGTAAAGCGAGATCCCAGTGGCGGTGTGGTATGAAGAACGCAGAGCACAGGTGATGGCGGAGATCCTACGGTCCCAATCCTTCTGATTCGGTTTTATATAGGCACGTATAGGGGTAGGAGCGTACGGTTTAAACGTTCGGAAGCATTCGCTTGAGGCGAGTATAATGCGGTTAATTGGTGCGTAATTCCATATCTATCCATCAGTTCAAGAAATTTAATGGAGGTGAACTGGACTCCATTGTCGGGGACCAGATATTTCGTTCCTCCGAATGCGTGGAAGACACGTTTAGATTGGGGCTATATGTAAGTTTCCGATCTACTCAATGATCGGAAACTTTAAACAGTTGGTCCAGGACAACGAAAGCTCCAATGTGTCCAGACGTAATTCAAATTTACCCAACGGAGGGCGAAGGATAGCGTTGGGCGTTATGGTACACTTACATGTTTCACAGGCGGCTGTATACGTTTTAATTTGTTGGGTCATCTTTGGCCAAAATAAATAAGTTTTTAGCCGCCGTAGCGTACAATCGTATCCGCCGGGTGCACTCAGTAGGTGATCATGGGCCCGTCGGATAAGATCGAGGGTCAGTTCTTCGGGCACCCACAACTTCCAATGTTTCTCCTCTCATATGGGGTTTTCGGATGTGTATCCCACCCGCTTGTACACAAATCCCTCCGTTACCCGCAAGTCTGGTAGCTGGCTCTGGATGGTGTGCATCAGCTGCCGACTTCAAAGCGGGGTGGTCGATTAATAGAGAGCAGTCGTCTTCCTATGCCAACTCGGCTCCTTCCGGGGCGAACGACCCCGATAAGGTATCGGGGTATATAAACACGAATAAAATGTTATGAAGTATTGCGTATTAATTTTGCCCTTACATGGAAAGTATTATGGAAAGTAATATTCAATAATTCCTTTAATAAAATTTCAGAAATATTGAAACAATTAAAAAAAGTATTTTGAAATCCAGGAGGAATCGCAAAGCTCGGGAAGGTTGCATATATGATACAACCTTTAAATTTTAGGTAACAATTCATGAAGTGTAGGAAATAATTTACACTGGAGTTTAGCCTGTGGCCAGGTGTTTCAACCGAGGTCGAAGCGCGACTTAAAAAAACATCCAAAACCTTGTTCATTTTTAACCGTTGACCATCATATTAATCAGCACTATCAATGCCAAATTCCGTAACAGTAAAATTGTTACTACTGTTCATGCATACACACTACAACCCCATTACCGCAAACTAATTCACCAAGGAAATTCCAAGGTCGGCACAAAAGCAGTAAATAGGACAGCGGAATATTTGACCCCGATTTACCGGATATCAGTAAACAGTGGACATAAGCTGAGCCAAATAATTTCCGGTGTCTGCCTACCACCGAATTGTGTACTGAAATACGGAAACAAACCAATTTCGCGCGAAGATCGAAAGAATACGCTCTAAAGCTCTTGTACCTGCTATTCTTTCTCCGAATCTCTTCGATCAAAGGAAGCTTCAATACTATAGGGATCGATATTTCTCAATACATTGTATCGACTACCGCAGTCAGCTTGCACATCTCTATAATAACACTTAAAATATTTGCCTTTGTTGTTCTCTTTAGCGTGCGGTCCCTTCTTTTTGACACTTTTCAATGGAAATTCGTTTTCTTGCATATTTAGTTTTGTAATTTCGTATTGCACGAATCTATCCTTTAGCTCCTGCACGGTTTTCGCTCCATACAATACAATTTTATTCGCTTCGTTGTCGTCAACGCCATCAAATCGGAACTCGAGAAGGTGATATGTTTAGCACCACGCTTTGGCGATCCACTCTGTAGTACGTATTATAACTGAACGGGCGTATAGTCTGTTGGAATATACATATTGTATATATGTATATATGTATATATATATATATATATATATATACACATACATATATACATATATATATATATATATATATATATATATATATATATATATATATATATATATATATATACACATATTTATATATATATATATATATACATATATATATATATATATATATATATATATATATATATATATATATATATATATATATATATATATATATACGAGTATGTATATGGTGACTACTTTTCTTACATTACCTATTCAAGGAGATTTCGACAGGTTAATTTTTGGTTAAATCTTCATTCGACATTACACGTTAAACTTTAGAGCAACTATTAGGACTTTGTACTTTATCAATATTTTCTGCATCTTACTATTTTAAAGTGAAATATTTTTTTAAATTATTAAACTTTATATTTTTACCCAACACAAATTTATAAATTAAATTTAGAATCAGTCTTAATTTCGAAAACACTTTGATATTTTTTCGGTTTATTAAAGCAGCAATCTATTTTTGAAAAATATGGCACTTCTTCGTAGCATTACAGCCCCTCTCGGGCCTTCGCTTCCTGCAAATAGTGTCTCCAACTGTCTCGGTCGATTGACCGCGTCCTCCAATTTCGATATCCGAGCAGCGATGAACTGTCTTCGTCGACCGAGTCAGGCCAGCGTTTCCTCGGTTTCCCTACTGGTCTCCGGCCTTCAGTTCTCCCAACAAATACCTTTTTGGGTAACTGTTGTTCGTCCATACGATTCATTTGTCTAGGCCATTGCATATTTCGCAATCTTACAATCCATGAGACCTCCGGTTCGTCAAAAATTTCATACAACTCATGAATAAATCAAATCCCCGTCCCCGTCAAGCTTCGCTCCGATTATTCGCCTCAGGATCCGCCTCTCAAAGGCGTTTAATATATTTGCAGATGCTTGGGTTAGGGTTCCTGTTTCACACCCATAGCATTACACAGGTCTTACCACAGATTTATATACTTGGAGCTATATTTCCTGTGTATGCAGCTGGTTTTCAAGATCGTCAAAACTGAATAAAATATTTTATTTGAGAGCTGTATTCTTCGGGGTATTTCGTCTCTTTCATTCCTGGTTCTCGTTATTTTGGCGCCTAAATACACAGATTCGCTCACATTTTCGATACTGTACTCGCCAAGTGTGATACTTTGTGTGCTTGAGGTATTTTCCCCCGACTGCGTCATGAGCTTTGTTTTATTTTCATTGATTTGTAGCCCTACTAGTTTTGCTTCGCTGTCAAGTTTCAGGAAGAGTTCTTGAGCAGTTGTTAATGACCGTGACAAAATGTTGATATCGTCCGCGTAGGCTACTACTTGGCTCGACTTGTGTAGTAATGTACCTCGTGTATCGACAGGTAGCTTCCTTATGATGTACTCCAGAGTCAAATTGAATAGCAATAGGTCCAGCCCATCTCCCTGTTTTAGACCGATATTTGTGTCAAAGGTATCGGTGAGTTCGTTATTGATGCGAACTTGGAAGGTCGTCGTCGTCATTGTCATTTTGTAAGACGGACTAATTTGGCTGGGATGCCAAAGCAAAATATTATTTGGTACAGTACGTTACGATCAATACTGTCGTATGCTTGTTTAAAGTCAACGAAAATTTGGTGCACGTCTATGTTGAATTCCCAGCATTTTTCAAGTACCTGCTGACAGTGAACACTTGGTCTATTGTCGATCTACCTACTCTAGAACCACCTTGATACTCCCCAATAATACTGTTGGCATATGATCCGACTTTATTTTCTAAGATCTTTCAAAATATTTTGTACGCCGGATAAAGTAGTGATATGCCTCTATAATTTTCGAATTGTAGCTTGTCACCTTTTTTGTGGATAGATAATATAATTGATTGGCTCCACGCTTTCGGCATATGTTCTTGTTGCCAAATGTGCTGGACGACTTTTTGAATAGCTTTATGAACACTACTGCCACCATATTTGATGAGCTCCACTGGAATCTCATCGATGCCCGGCGCTTTATTATTATTTTGGGCTTTGATTATGAAACACACTTCATCCAGAGTTAGTGGGGCCAATGGAAGCTCTCCGGGAATATCGATAGGCTCCAATGTTGTGGAGCTGTGCGGAGGATTAAGGAGATTTTTGAAATATGTTGCCCATCTTTCCTTAATCTTGGTTTCATCAGCGATGATATTGCCGATGTCATGACGACAGTGCGTGGTTTTGGGCTGATAACCACGTTTCAGGCATTTTACTACTTATGTCACTAAAAATGTTCAATTGTACAATCATGTTTTCAACACTTTTTCATCTTCATCCAGGTATATTAAACTCATGAGAAAGTAAAGTCGAGGAGTTTTAGGATATTCGGGTTTCCATGGTGAAAAAGTTACATTGCATCACGTTATGGCTATATAATTTAAACTAATAAAACAAATAACATGTACAACTAAACTTCTTAAGATAATTTATTATGCAAACCTACTTTCTGGTTAATTAGAATCTCCTAAATTGCGCAAGGAAGAAAACTTTGACAGATCATTATCATCAATTCCCGAAAAGGATTCATCTTTCGGCAATATTATTTGGATCGTGCTGCATCATTACGAGTGGGTTGGACTCGCTGTCTTCGTCTCAATCTGGACTTGGGATCATATCATTTTTGGCTTCAATCCAACAAGATTTCTTTATTCCGGTCTGTTAACTTTGCTGGAAAGCTCTATCAACGACGAGTTATCAATATACCAATCAATGATGATTTGAAGACTTGTTTCTTTCTAATTGTTTAGTTTTTTAATTGATTCCTTAAATGAGCCCATAAATGCTAAATAAACTTAAATTCAGACGATTGCGGTGGTGTTTCCAGTAAATACAAGCAGTTTAATAGCAGCCATAAACGCACATTGAGTGCGTTTTGCTTTGGATCGTCAACATGGCAATATTGAAAGTTCTCTTTTATTTCCAACACTTCAGCATTCCACACCAAATTTTGTTTCAAAATGTTCAAATATATTGTTTAATTCATAATTCGATAGATTATACAAAGTTTACCCGGACCAACAGTGGACATTCAGCGCCTTACCATCACCACAGTGGATCGTAGATCACGTTCTTTGAGTTCTTTGTGCTCTTCGTTATGTTTTCGCCATAGAGACCATTGCAGCGAAAAATATTGAATTTATTTTCGTCTGCAAATGACACAGTAACCCAAAACTATCAAAATTTTTATTTTTATAACATTTGGTGAATTTGAGTCTCTTTTTCCTCTTGCACTTACTCACGAATGGGTTTTTACGTGCTTCTCTTCTGTTAAAATTTCTTCTTCTTTCTTCTTTTATTAAGATGTCCGGATGCTTGTTCGGCTAATTTAGGAGTACTTACTTAATTTTCGGTTTCTATATATTTGTTCTACAATGCCTCGCTCATCCCGCTTTTTAAATACTCGGAATTCTACGTGTAGCAGCCATTGCGTATAGACATGTTTAAAAATATGAAGTTAATTTTTTTAAAAACTTATTAAGTTGTCGAATTATTCGACCATTTATCGAGTGTGCGGATTTTACTTGCGGGGAAGTCTCAAAAAGTTCAAAAAAAAAAAGAAACGTTTTTTTTCGCCGGGGGCATGGAGAATGAAGCTCCGAATTAAAAATTTGAAGGAAATGATCTGGCACTTAACAAACGTCAAAAAAACAAAAGTGATGAAGCCACAAAGTACGTCCGGAAAAGCGACAACAAGTAAGACGAACGAAAAAAAGTAGCCACGCAAAAGGTTCAACAAACAAATAAAGCAACATTACAAGATACGAAAGAGTCAACAATCCAGGATCTGATATCATACTAAGAGTGCGAGGAGCAAACGACAGTGCAAATTATTATGCTGTACTTGCTGCGATGAATGACGATATGGATACCGAGATGGAGTGTGAAGAAAACATAGGTAATATTAATGATTCTAGTGATAATTTTATTGAATACTTAAAATCAAAAAATAGGGAGAAGGAGAAGAAGCCAACAGGTGTATTTGCTGGTTCTCCTATTAAAAATAATAAGAAAACTGAGAAAGTTCCTCTGATTAATGTCTTTGGGAGGCACGGAGGGAGTATGATTCGGCTATTGGTATCCGAACATAAGGTCGATAATTTCGAAGTTAAGAGAGTGATCGCTGATAAACACAATTAAAACAAAAACACTGGCTGATTTCAGGCTAGCGAAAGATGCTCTTAATAGTGTAAAAGCTCCCCACTTCACATACACGCCTAAGGCTATGGGGAGAATACAGTAGCTCTCCTTGAAATGTTACAGGAAGTGCCACCAGCAGTCAAATTCATTAGTGTGAAAAATTTTGCTACCAGGGGATCAACTGTTGAAAGCAAAATATAACCATTTTATTTGGTACAAATTTCTAACGTTAGCAGTCCAAGTGCCCTCAACAGGTAAGATACTTGCACTTTAGAGTTTTACGGTGGGAGCGCCTCCAAAAAACTGAGGTCAACCAGCATTACAAGTGCCAAAGATTCGGTCATTCGGCAGCCAATTGTGCCATGCACTATCGCTGCGTGAAAAGTAAAGATATTCCTGCCCCCCGGTGAATGCAAATTGGCTCAAATGGAGCCAAAACAAAAATTATACTGTATTAACTGGGGTATATTTGGTCATACAGCATCATATCGAGGATGCCCTCGGTATCAAGATGCAAAAGTAAAATTTTCCCCAAAACAAACCCAAGTACATCGCAGTGTGTTACCTTTCAACTTCGTCAAGCCCGGAGTATCCTTTGCACTTGCTGCTAGAGGACCAGCAGGCAACAATGTACAATATATAAAATAAATAATGTAAGTGGCAATAATGAGCTGCTTCTCAAAATTTACCAACAACTTGAATCTCTTTCAGAAAGAATAAATAAGCAGGATCAAATAATCAATTGCGTCTTTCGACGTTTAGGCCAACATGCTTCAAAATAATAAGCTTCGTGTCATCTCGATCAACGTCAACTCTATTGTTACTATACATCGACGAGACTATCTCCTTGAATTTATTGTTAAGCAAAAGCCTGACATCATCCTTCTCATTGAAACTCACCTCAATTCATGACACTCCATGACATTCAGGGATTTTGAATTCGTAAGAAACGATGATGGGGGGTCGCACCGGCATATTGGTGAGAAGACCCTATTCTTTCCAAAATATTGAAAAAGTTGAGTTCAAAAACGTTGGATCTCTTGAAGTGTCCGTTATCAAAATTTCACTGCCAGGTGGGGATAACCTCTTCGTTATCTCTGCTTATACAACTGGTCGAAATGTTCTCAAGTTCAAGAAGGAGCTCAATTCCTTGTTTTAAATACTCGAATTGAACAGGCTGCATATTTATTATATTCTTGCCGGTGACCTGAATGCCAAGCATACATCATGGCTGAACACTACCAATAATCCCCGAGGTGTATTCCTGAAATCGTTGATAACAGAGAACCAAATTGAATACAGGTGCAATCTATATGGGTCGGAGTTCCCAACATACCCTAGGACAAATTCATATTTGGACCTCTGCATTGCTGACGCAAGACTTGAATTCAGCTTTAATAGTCCTCAATGGAAACTGCAGGTGCTTCCTTACGATAGCGACCATCACGCAATCGTAATGGAAATCAATCATCAAAGGGATGATGTCTTCCTCATTACAGTTCAACATGAAAATCATCGGTTAAAAAAAACGGATTGGGAAAAGTTTCAAAAGAATTTTAATCAGAGTACCAGAAGCAATGTCCTCCTTCTGATGATGGCAACGCTTGCTCAATAGTTCCTAATGTCAGGAATCTAACTAACGATGAAATAGATGTCTATTTGTCGAAGTTAGAGAAGCTGACGTTGAAAACGATTGAGAAAGTAGTTCCCAAAATTAAACATCGAAACAATATGGAAAGATATGAAACACCTACCATCGCAAGGTTTAAAAGATTGAAAAGCCTTCTTCTCACACGCATCAACAATATTTATCGGCGATTTTTGGACTACAACCATCCCTCGTTGGCTTTGTTGAAATTGCACCTGAAGAATGTCCGGAACTTAATCCGTTCATACTTCAGGAGTGAGGTCAGCAATCAATGGGCGGAAAAACTGAGGGGTATTAGCCCACAGGACCCAGATGGCGTTTTCGCGAAAGTGAATAGTTTAGTCCGCAAGAAGTCTCGAGGGAACTTATCGAATCTTGAAGTCGCTAGTGATGAGATAAATCTTCTCGATAGGGCTGATATCGAAATTGATAGTACGACTCCGGATAGAAATTGAAACAGGATTATATGTGATAGTTTGCATAAACTTACCCTGAATGGAACTAATTTTAAGTTGGTTCATCTCCCAAACTCTGAGAGAGGGAATCAAATACTTTCAGAGGTCGCTGAAGCAAAAGTTTCCGACTTCAAATTAAGACTGAACGGTGAATCTCTTCTTCATTTCAATAAAACATTAACATCTCACCTCATACCGAGCTTGAATCTTATTGATTATTTTGTCAGCTATGAGGACTTGTGTTTCATATTTGGCAAGATAAACAATAGCAAATCATGTGGTATTGTCGGTATTCCAAATATACTTCTCCGACATTTGCCTGAGGTTGCTATTAGGAATTATTGCATATTGTTCAACAACATGTTGAGCAATTCATATTTTCCAAATGAGTGGAAAAAGGCTAAGGTATTTTCAATCTTGAAGAAAGGAAAAGAATCTTCATGCCCTAAAAGCTATCGCCCAATCAACTTGCTGCCTAACATCAGCAAGGTGTTTGAAGTGATACTAAACAAAGCATCAAACGCCCACATTGAGAAATATGAGTTGATGCCGAATTGCCGATTAGGTTTTCGTGCCAGGCATTTGACCACACATGCGATAACGAAATTAATCACAGACATCTGTTGGAAACTAAACAACAAAGAATGTGCTGGAACATGTCTCATTGTCATGGAAAAAGCCCTCGATACGATGTGATTATGGACTAATTTTTAAACTCCTTCAGAACAGGTTCCCCAGACACATTGTCGCCACGATGTGCAATATGTTATACGGAAAATTATTTGTTGTTACTGATGAAAATCTGACGACAATGCGTGACTTCAAGGTCTTGAATGGTCTTCAGCAGGGAACTGTTACTGCGCCTCTACTTTCCTCAATATTCATTCGCACGCTATTGAAGGGCTTTGATATGAATGTCTCGCCAACGAGATCATTGGTAGCGTTAGCTGATGACCTCATCATCTATATGGCAGATCGAAAAGCTACAATAGTTCAGAGCAATAACAAATGTTCAATGATATGCAGCTCTACACCGACAATTGGTGAATGAAAATCAATGCGCAGAAGTGCGAAACAATTTTGATCGATCAAAGGTCAAAGTTATATGTTACAAGAACCTGGTTAGACCAGTTTTGACACATAAATGTCAGATCTGGTACAACCAGAGTTCTAGTACTATGGAAAGATTGAGTTTTCGAAAGGAAATGTATTCGTGTATGCGCTGGTATGTACAGAAAGCCTGAGATGGATTGGAAGCACTATATATCGAATCGAAGAATTTATCAAACTGCTAAAGTGACAAGAGTCGATATCTTCATACTGAAACTTCTTCGGAATCATATCGGAAGATCTGTAACTGTGAGTGAAAACTCTTGGATTTCAGAGCCGTTCCACCCTACAGGCAGGTATATTGGGACTTGTCTCACTACTGGCTTCATTTCTCCAGAAGCATTCGTGTATTTGGACATGAATTTATACGTTTTTGATTCTGATGGTGTCCCAATCATATATCACATATATAGACGGGCCACTGATAAGAAGATAAAATATCCTCTGAATTTGAGTTCACGAGACCAACAATTTCAATGGAGATACTCATTTGCTAGATTTGTTGAGGCTGGTCGAGCTGGGACGGAGCGATCTAGGTATTGGTGGTTGAATGAAAACGTCTAAATTATTCGTCTTTATTTTGTTTTGTGTTTTCCGTGGCATAATTTTGATTTCAGCTCATTATTGCTACATATAGTGTTGCTGTTTGTTTGTATTAAAAATTAGGAATAGATTTCAATATTTAGGATAGGTATATATTAGGTTTATTATATTATGTTTAGGGATAAGGCTTAACGTTTAGGTTAGGAATATTTTGAAAGCATTTTTAGGTCTTTGTAAAAATTTTTTTACAAAGACCTACTAGTTTCGCGACCTGTCTGTCCGGCTGTCCGTTCATCCGTCCGTCTGTCCGTGCGTCACAGCTAATTTCCTCAGAAACTATAGAAGCTAGAATGCTCAAAATTTGTGAAAAGGTCAGAAGTGATGGTCTCTCAAAAGTTAAAGTCTTAACAAAAATTTAAAATGTTTTAAGGGGGGTCCCCCGAAATAACGAATTGGACCTTAAAATTTTTTTTAATCAAGGGTTGTCGAGTGGGGTGGTAGCGCTCTCCTGCTTACTCAACTTGTTTAGTATAAGATGACGTTTTTTGATTGAATTTGATTAGAATTAGGTTATAACATATTAGGTATAAGATAAAAGTTCACTGCTGTGTTAAAATTATAAATAATTTTTAATAGTGTTGGTTGGTTTTTTCTCTTTTTTTCGAACTGAATCATAAAATAATTAATAATTTTAATTAATTTCAGTTTGATATATTTTTTTTGATTTAATGTTTTTAATTGATAACGTATAAATTTAGAGAGCCATTTGAACCATTACGGTTTCGTATTTTCGTTGTTTGGAATCTGCTTTATATTCTTTCAAAATTTATAACCATTAGTATTGAAAAAAACCCTTTTGATTTTGACTTTGAAAATACTCGAAGTCTACCCTTTTTAGTTTATTTTACACTGATTTTTGATGATTTAAAACGTTTAATACTAACATGAACCGCGGGGTGTAGCCTATTTAAAGTATTCCCGATATAATGGACCCATTTTCCCTCTCTATAATGTTTTCAAGTCAGTTCTCTTACTTCTCAATAAGTTTGACCACGTTGCCTTCCCATTTTACACAATTGAAACCGAAAAATTGACACCATTCCACCCACCTAAAAAATTTTATCATTTCAATTACCGTACGCACCCTGTATATATATACATACATACATATTGTCGCGTGTTATGGTTCGCGGCCAATAATTTTAATGTTCCGGGAAAGTGAAAACGCACTGTCTTTTAAATTAAGTTAAAAGAGTTTATTTACTTAAAAATGCAAAACAATTGATTTCACTATTTTAATAATTTTACTTTTCACTTCGTCCATAAATTTTTACTTTAACTGTCTTATCTATCAACAAAAATCACTATACTATTACTCGATCAATATCGCTTTCCAATTCGCACTCCACACTATCGCAGTTTTGCTAATAAAATCCAAGCCATTTGTAGTGATATTTAATGTTCAAATGTCCGTAAAGGACTGCAGCGATGTTCTGCTGCGTCGGCAGAGGAAGGTGTCGGTATCTGCCGAGAATGCCCTCGTCTGGAGACGCGTGAATGCGCTGGCAGGCTAGCATTGTGGTGTCGTGAGGCGGGTTCATTTCCCCAGCACGAGGACCCACTACAAAAAAATTTCGCATTCACGAATTGGACTACAACTCAAAAGGCGACCGAAGTCGCAAAAATTGTAGATAACCTCACAGAGGGGGATGGAACTTGTTACGAGAACATGTGGAACCTGAAAAGAAAGGCGAACTTGGGGTGACCTCGTCATTACCCAACGAAGTTCATGGCCCACAAATGAAAGAGGGGCAACCGGGTGGTGGTGGAGCCCCTTCGTACCCACCCAAATTGAATAAAGCCATAGATATCTTGTTGAAGTGGCCAGGTATTCCTCTTCTGAGTCGAAAACTCATACAACTTGAATTGTATGAACTTTCCCATCAGAAGGGGAGTACCCCGGTGACCAATTTATGCCATAGAATTATACAATTTGATTACATAACTCTATGCCATAAAAAGGCAGTTAATATTAAAACCAATTTGCAGGATTTACCCGCCCCGAACACGAGCGCTCGTAACAGGAGGTCGTGGTAAGTACCCTTTCTTTTGTTCAAACACAAAAAAAAGGAAAAAAAAGGAGATTTCCTTTTTTTCATGTTTTATTTTTATTTTTCCTCTATTGAATGATGCCAGCCGTACATTTGGTGCTTTGACACCTAAACGAAGTTCATTTTTTTTCTGTTGTCTTATTTGGTAGAGCGCGTAAATAGAACCGACCCTAGCAGTATATTAGTGAAATATTTTCTCCATCACGGGATAAATGAATTGAATTTTAAAAAAATTGCTTAAACTATGAATAGTATAAAGAAACAAAAAATTTTTGATAACGTAAATTTGGATAAACCTTAGTTTTGTTTGATAACGTAACTTCTGATAAACCTTAATACCTTTAGTTTTGTTTGATGAATTGTGTATCGGCGAGGATATTTGTAATATATTATAAAATAATAATGGTTGAGTAACCTGCAATTGTTGGTCTTTCCTTTCCAAAGATTCTGACCGGGTATAGGACCCGGTACGGTGGCAGGCTGCCCCTAAAACCATGAGCCAGCCGCCGGGTACAAGTTAATCTTTCTGTTTCAGGTGACTTTTTGGGTTGAGTGGCCCAAGCAGAGTGTCTTTTTATGGCATAGAGTTATGCAATCAAATTGTATAATTCTATGGCATAAATTGGTCACCGGGGTACTCCCCTTCTGATGGGAAAGTTCATACAATTCAAGTTGTATGAGTTTTCCACTCAGAAGAGGAATACCTGGCCACGTCAACAAGATATCTATGGATTTATTCCGGTTGGGTGGGTACGAAGGGGCTCCACCACCACCCGGTTGCCCCTCTTTCATTTGTGGGCCATGAACTTCGTTGGGTAATGACGAGGTCACCCCAAGTTCGCCTTTCTTTTCAGGTTCCACCTGTTCTCGTAACAAGTTCCACCCCCCTCTGTGAGGTTATCTACAATTTTTGCGACTTCGGTCGCCTTTTGAGCTGTAGTCCAATTCGTGAATGCGAAATTTTTTTGTAGTGGGTCCTCGTGCTGGGGAAATGAACCCGCCCCACGACACCGCAATGCTAGCCTGCCAGCGCATTCACGCGTCTCCAGACGAGGGCATTCTCGGCAGATACCGACACCTTCCTCTGCCGAGGCAGCAGAACATCGCTGCAGTCCTTCACGGACTTATATGAAAATCCCTATTCACTACACGGTGTTGTCCTCGTTTTCCGTATTCCCAGCAGCTCGCACATTTCGCCAAAAACTAGTGACTCGAAGTTTCGGCCTTGATCCAAATGTAGTTCACAAGGTACGCCGTACCTACTGACCCAATTTAATACTAGCTGTTCGGCTACAGTAGTTGCTTCCTGGTTGGGAATGGGGTAGACCTCGGGCCACTTGCTGAAATAATCGGCCACAACCAGCGTGTATCGATTTCCCCATTTGGATTCAGGAAAGGATCCTGCGATGCCAACAGCAATCCTTTCAAACGGTACCCCCACGTTATAGGTTTGCATTTGTCCTCTCAGTCGTCGCTTTGGGCCTTTGACGGAAGCGCAAATTGTGCATCTGCGACACCAGTTTTCTACGTCTTCTCGAGCATGGAGCCAGTAAAACCCTTCCCGCAATTTCGCTAAGGTCTTGTTAACGCCAAGGTGGCCTCCCGAGGATCCTTCATGCATTTCCTTAACCACATCGTGGATTCGGCTGTTGGGGACTACAGTTTGCATCCTATAGGAGTTGCCATCCGCCGTTTCCCATTTCCGCTTGAGTACGCCACCCTCTACTTCAAGGGAGTTCCATTGTGCCCAATAACTCTTCAGGGTGGTGACATGCATCGAAACGTCCTTCCACTCAGGTTGCCCAGTTGTCTCCTTCCATATGAGCAATGGTCCGATGTCTTCATCGGCTAACTGGTCATTTCAAATCTCCTCCGATGATCAACCTACATCGAATTCGGCCGTTATAAATCGCAGATCAACGGGTGGTTCCTTTTCCTCAATCCGTCGGCAATGCTTGCAGTTAGCTGGACATAGACGACGAGATAGGCAGTCAGTATTCCCATGAACTCCGCCCTTGTGAAGCAGTTGCTGTCTCACTAGGTCTGGTCGGATAATCGATCAAGTTGCACCAGTGTCGCTTGTTATGGTGCAATGTTCTTCGTCAACTTGACCCGAAAGGCATAAGTTTGCTTCTCCACGACGCAGTCTTGACACAGTGACGGGGGTGCTGGGGACGTTGATCCTCCTAGCCAACGTTCGCCCCACGAAGTTGGCCCCTCCATTTGATGGGTTTCCATTCTACGCTTCTGATTCGGTCTGGATCTCCACCACCCTGGACAATAGCTCCGTTTTCTTCGCTTCTTGCAGTCTCTTTGCAGGTGCCCCTTCTCTCCGCAATTCCAGCATCTTGGCGCGCCATTCACATGCGGTTCTCGCTCTATTTCGACGCGCTCACACCTGCACTCGTCTGCCAATACCTCGCGAACCCGGGCAGTGGTACGAGTTGCCTCAAAGTTCAGACTATAAGCCAATGCGTCCTTAACCGTTTGCTTTTGAGCTAAACTCACGGCTTGTTGCAATTCCTGGTCCTTGCAGGCGCTGATGAATGCTTCTGTTGCTGCGTCATCTAGATGTTCTGGGTCGTAAGCTGGGTAAGCCAAAAGTACCAGTCGCTCAATGTCTTGGGCTAGCTGCTGTAAAGTTTCGCCAGACTTCTGCATCCAATGCCGTAGCTGTGCCCGATAAATCTGCTTCAGATGATTCTCTCCATAACGCATGTCGAGCACATTCATTATAGCAGCCGAGTTTAAATGCAACTCAACGGGGATAGTCTGCAAAAGCTCGGCAGCTAGGCCTCTTAGAGCAAGAATTAATACAGTTGCTCGTTCCTGCTCATTCCAGTGATTTATCCCAGCGGCGGCTTCAAACTGGATTTCGTAAATACTCCAGAGCGTTTGCCCGTTGAATATTGGTGCTTTCACATTTCTGGATGAGCTTTGCGCTGCGGTTATAAGCGGGGCTAGTGAGGTGGCTACTACTGCCTTCGCTGCTTCCAATTCCTTTTTCATTTTTTCCATCTCATGGTTGATTCTCTCCTCGAACCGGCTGATATCATGGTTGATTCTCTCCTCGACCTGGCTAATCTCATGGTTGATTCTCTCCTCGGCCTGCTAAACCTTTTCCTCGATGCATTTGATCTGTTTGTTCAAGCTACCGAGCTCCGCTTTTATTTCGGTTGACTGTTTTTGCAAATCTGCTTTCAAATCGGTTGACTGTTTTTAAAAATCTGCCTTTAGTTCGATCGTTTGTTGGTCCAGCTTCGCTGACAGTTCATTTAGCTCCGCTGATTGTTCATTTAGCTTCGCTGATTGTTCATCTAACTTCGCAGTTAAATTGGATGTTAAACTGAAAGGCTGCTGTCGCTGCGCTTGCTGCATCAACATCAACATTTGCATCAGCGCATTTTTGGGTTCCTTTGATTTTGGTGCTTCTGCTTCTTTACCTTCTGCGCCTTTTTCCGTCTCCGAGGGCTCACCCGCCGTGGCAAATTCATTAATTTTGAAATGTTAGCTTCGTGGTATTTTTATTATTTCGGCTTTTATTTTTATTTTTTTTTTCCACCAGTTTCCACGTTACATTTCACTATTGTGCAGTTTAAAAATGTTTAAAAGTTTTTCACTTTCAAAGCTTTTCTTCCTCACTTCTTGACACCACTGTCGCGTGTTATGGTTCACGGCCAATAATTTTAATGTTCCGGGGAAATGAAAACGCACTGTCTTTTAAATTAAGTTAAGAGAGTTTATTTACTAAAAATGCACAATAATTGATTTCACTATTTTAATAATTTTACTTTTCACTTCGTCTATAAATTTTTACTTTTACTGTTGATAGATACAACAAAAATCACTTTACTATTACTCGATTAATATTTCAATTCGCACTCCACACTATCGCAGTTTTATTATATAGCGGTTGTATGGAATGCCCCCCATTCTTTCAACTCGGCTTTATATAGGGTCTCTAGTCATTCCATTCATTTTTCGTACATTGGCGAAGTAATTGGAATATTGGAGCAGCTTAGTGAATAGGGCAGTGACGTCTCATTCAGATGTTTTCGAGTACATTTTGTTGATCATGATGGTGTGAAAACAATTACCACAGTAGCTCGCAGAATTAGTTGTACATGTAACAATCCACACACACACACACACACACACACACACACACACACACACACACACACACACACACACACACACACACACACACACATATATATATATATATATATATATATATATATATATATATATATATATATATATATATATATATATATATATATATATATATATATATATATATATATATAAATATATATATATATATATACATACATAAATGTATAGATACAAAAACATACGCACACACACACACACACACACACACACACACACATATATATATATATATATATATATATATATATATATATATATATATATATATATATATATATATATATATAAATATACATATCTATAAATACACACATATATATATATATATATATATATATATATATATATATATATATATATATATATATTAATACACCCACTTTTTACCAGGGAAACTGGGGTGCTCCGGCGGGGCTTATGGACCCGGTCAGCTCGTCCGAAGACGGGCGTGGAGCGCCACTCGCTTTTCCCTCAAAGCCCCAAATAGCCGCCAAGCGAGAATGCGACTAACCGGATTAAACTCGACGTTATTCGTCAGATACTCTAGCTACTAACCACCCTACGATTTTCACTCAATACTTCACCTACACCACTTCACTAACCACCCTATATTCTTCACTCCGATACTTCACCTACACCACTTCACTAACCACCCTATAATCTTCACTACTTATTCACTCTATTCTTCGCGTGGACCACTATACCACCCCCGAACACTCAGACTCCCGATATCACGGGCTTTAACTCCCCGTCACTTCCACTTCGGCTTGTCCGTCCAAGCCGCACTCGTTACAAACCGCGATCTGAAACAAAGAACTTACTTCTCTTCTCAAGACAAAAATTTCTTCCTTCGAACATTAATTGAACACGAATAAACTCCAATTATTTACAATTTTTCCACACTTGTATTCCAGATCGAAAGAATCTATAAACTTAACAAAAGAAACACTCTATCATAAAAAAACTTACTTTTCTTCTAACCCTACAAAGGGGCCCCTTCGACGATCGTATTCGCGGCTATATTCCGTTGCCTTTCCTCCAATGTCGTAACTTGCTCTTCGCTTTGAAATCAATTTTTCCTTGGCGTGGATTTCGCTTTGCTGACTCCGCTGTCCTCCACTTGAAAATTCCGCTGCGCTTCGAATTTTATCTCGCTGGTTGCTCTGGTTCCGCTGCCGTCGTCGCCCACGATAAAAGAGATCAAAGAGGAGGCGCGTCATTCCTCGCGTGCTTATATAGCCTCCTCCTAACGGCTATGGTTCCGCTCGTCGGTCATCCACCTCTTCAGCGGGGTAATTCCTTCTTGCCGCCACTTGGTCACCGCTCCCCTCTGGTGGCGAGCACTCCAACTTCGGCTGAATCAGCTGAACGTAATTCACTGACAGTTTGGCCTGTCAGTGATGTTTGTTTATGTATTTCTGTGCTGAGAAAAATCGACCGCAATCTTCGCATTTATATACGGTTGGATCTTGGTGCCACCTTTTATGTTCTACTAATAATCTTCTTCCAGAGAACGTTTTCCCACACTCCTCGCCTTTAATTGCCGAAGAAATGGAATGAAGCAATTCGTGGTGCTCAGTCAATGCATAATTCATGGCAAAACATTCTCCACATAGTTCACAAGTGAAGGCTTTCTGTCGCATATGTAGTTTTATATGGGCCTTCAAATTTCAAAGTAATTCGTGGTGCTTCAAAGCAATTCGTGGTGCTCAGTCAATGCATAATTCATGGCAAAACATTCTCCACATAGTTCACAAGTGAAGACTTTCTGTCGCATATGTAGTTTTATATGGGCCTTCAAATTTCAAAGCAATTCGTGGTGCTTCAAAGCAATTCGTGGTGCTTCAAAGCAATTCGTGGTGCTCAGTCAATGCATAATTCATGGCAAAACATTCTCCACATAGTTCACAAGTGAAGACTTTCTGTCGCATATGTAGTTTTATATGGGCCTTCAAATTTTCCCTCCTCGCGAAGCATCTTCCGCACTGATCGCATTTAAATAGCTCAGGATTCGCGTGTAGCGACATATGTCTTTTGAACTGATGTTTCATTAGGAATAATTTCGGACAATGTTCACATTTCAACGTTTCCGGGCTTGAGTGCAACTGAATGTGTTTTTCCAAGTCTTCTTTTTTTTTTTTAAATACATTTCCCAAAGATGGCATTTCATTACTCCGTCTTTATCGTGATACAGTTCGTGTCGCTTTAATCCCCGCATACTTGTAAACGTTAAATTGCACATGTCGCACCTTATTTCTTGATCACCCGCTTCACCTTCAGGACGGGATACTGCAGGCAATGGTCCAGCACTCCCTGGCAGCTTTTGGTTCGGTATAGTTTTAACAAGTCCTGAGTTCTTTGCAACATTGTTGACTGCAACAGTTTCATTTGGTTTAGGTAATTCATTTAAAGATTTATTTGTTGCGGTGCTTGATTTATTTTTAAATCTAAAGCAGGTATTCATGTACTGAGCTTTAAAATCATATGCAGTGCATAACTTTTGGACACACTCCATGCATATAGCTTTTGGAAGAGAATCATCGGCTCCCATCCGCAATGGCATCATTGATCTAATCATATCAAGTAAAGCTGCATTTCCCTGTTGGAATATCATTTTTAAGTTGTTTGAAGACTCGCAAACGCGACAGACATTATTCCCACTCATTTTAACGACGGGTCAATTGACATCAGCATCTACTAAATTCCTTTTTCTTGTTCTGCTGTGTCTAGCACACTCAATAGACATAAATGAAATCGATTTAAGCCACCTGCAAACACTTCGTATTGAAGTTTCCCAATAATTTTCACATCATAAGTTATTTGCACAGAAGCTTGAGGGTTATTTCATTATCTGAACCACCGTAATTGTGCTCAATGGCTTCAAATTTCGTACAGCATGAAACGACGTCATCATCGGACTTACCCCAATTTCCCTCCAACAGCGGATTTATGTAAGCTACGTAGTGTCCGTTTTGCTTGTCTCCTGAATGGACTACGAAATAGAAATCACTCCTTTCTCAGCTTCCTGAAGACTGTACTCTTCACCAGCATCGTATTTGGTGTCATCATCTAGCATTTCTGTAGCAATGTAACTCTGGAACGATTCGTAAACCGGACAATTATTCTAAATTTAGAGATGCGTTTCCATCGACAATATCATGTGAACCGATGTTTTCTAACTGTACTCGTTGCTCCCGGAGAAACTGTAGCGTTTTATCGACATTTTCAAGACAGTGAATTCTCATCATCTGAATCCTATTTGTCAATATCTGGCTCGATCTTGTTAGGTTTTGGTTTTACCGAAATATCTGGGGAACATTCCAACTTCGAACATGCGGTGATTCTGACCTTCGCTCGATGACAATTATGTTTGCTTAAGACTACCAATAATCGTATTTAAACTACTAATATGATTACAATTTGGACTGGCAAACAAACCCTAGTCGAGTGCGGCTTAGCTTTCTGACTATACATAGTCACGCGAATGTTACGATAGTGTTCGGGGTGAGGTAATCCTGGTGCCCTTCGGTTTTATCCGTAACAATATATATATATATATATATATATATATATATATATATATATATATATATATATATATATATATATATATATATATATATATATATATATATATATATATATATACATATATACATATATACACATATGTATAAATACACACACACGCACACACACACATATATATATATATATATATATATATATATATATATATATATATATATATATATATATATATATATATATATATATTCGTATGTATAAATGCACACATATATATCTACAGAGATATATATATATATATATATATATATATATATATATATATATATATATATATATATATACATATATATATAAATATATATATATATATATATATATATATATATATATATATATATATATACATATATATATAAATATATATATATATATATATATATATATATATATATATATATATATATATATATATATATATATATATATATATATTGTTAAAGGTCCAAATAATTCTGCGAGCTACTGTCGCTATTGTTTTCGCAACTATTAAGAACATCATGATCAATAAATGAATGCACTCGAAAGCACAAGAACCCACCAAGTATGAACAATATCTGAAAGTGACGTCACTGGGGGGTATTCAGAATTGCTCGAATATTCCAGGTAGTTATCGCCAGAACATTCGCCAATATACGAGAAATGGATTGAATGACAGGAGACCCTAAATAAAGCCGAGCTGAATGAATGGGGAGATATAGTAAAACCGCGACAGTAAGAACTGCGATAAGTGTGGAGTGCGAATTAAAGGCTATATTAGTTGATAGTTAAGACAGTTGAATTAAAAATTTATAGACAAGTGAAAAGTAAAATTGGTGAAAAAGTTAAATTAATGATTGTGCATTTTTTAATGAATAAACTCTTTTAACTTAATTTAAAAGACAGTGCGTTTTCACTTCCCCGGAACATTATAATTATTGGCCGCGAACCATAACACACGACAGTGGTGTCGGGAAGTAAGATAGAAAATTTCGAAAGTGAAAACGTTTAAACATTCTTAAAATGCACAATAGTGAAATTTAATGTGGAAACTGAAAAAAAGAGGCCAAACTTAAAAATTAATGCATTGACCATGTCGGAGCTTAAGGAAGAGTTGGAACAGCGAAACCTGGCTGCGCAAGGTTCAAAGGCCACCCTGATTGCACGCTTGCGT
This sequence comes from Odontomyia ornata, assembly GCA_963969285.1. Lineage (NCBI taxonomy): Eukaryota > Metazoa > Arthropoda > Insecta > Diptera > Stratiomyidae > Odontomyia > Odontomyia ornata. The sequence continues at coordinate 193,461,442 of OZ017738.1, forward strand.
GACGCGATAGAATCGGAAGGCGCGTATCTGGATTCGGGTGAGCCCTCAGATGCAGAAAAAGGCGGCAGGTGGTGAAGCAGAAACACCAAAGTCAAAGGAACCAGAAAATGCGCTAATGCAAACGTTGATGCTGATGCAGCAAGAGCTATGAAAGCACCCAATATTCGACGGGCAAACGGTCTGGAGTATTTACAAAATCCAGTTTGAAGCCGCCGCTAGAGCAAATCACTGGAATGAGCAGGAATGAGCAACTGCATTAATTCTTGCTCTAAGAGGCTCAGCTGCCAAGCTTTTGCAGACTATCCCCGTTGAGTTGCACTCAAACCCGCCTGCTATAATGAATGCGCTTGACATGCGTTATGGAGACGATCATCTGAAGCAGATTTATCGTCGGATGCAGAGGTCTGGCGAAACCTTACCGCAGCTAGCCCAAGACATTGAACGATTGGCACTTTTGGCTTACCCAGCTTATGACCCAACGAACGAAATCGGAACCGACCTCTCATCGGTTCTGATTTCATTCGAACGATTTTAAACGAAAATCATTACAAATGGCGCCCAACGTGGGGCCAAAAACATCCTACGGGGGTAAAAGATTCGCGTCTTTGGACGAGTTGGTCCTTTACGGAGGAACTGAGGAAACGTAAGCAAGGCGCCCACGAGCCATTCGACCATTATAATACCAGTATACTGCACCTAAGCACTCGGTTACGAACACCCATGCCCGAGGACGAACAGGTGGAACCGGAGCACCGGTTCTCTGCATGTCCAGCGGAGCCGATGATCTTCTGTTACCGGTACGGAAAAGCTGACACGTATGCACCAGATTGCGCAGATTGCAAGTTACGAAAAAACTTGCCAGCGAGTGCGGCACTCCTAGAACCTGAACGAACCGATACCGAACCCATTTCCAGGCCCGACCAAGCCCCAGATACGACCCCAACTTTGCTGACTCGTACCGCCAAACACAGTTCTCCTGAAGTTCCACAGCCGACGTCACACGTTGTCGAGGCGGACGCGCAGGGGAATGGTAGCGAAACGAAGGTCCCTTGGCATGTTAAGCTCTTCCACGTCAGACAGCGAGATTATCTAGCTACTCGTCAGCGCATCTTCAATGAAGAGATGGTTACAACTGCTCCTCCTCGAAGGAAGCGGGCCAGGCGTCAGATGCGGAACTTCTGGAGAAGGGTCAGGTAGTCGAGGAAGTCGTTGCGGCAATACACTTAGACAAACTATTGAAGGATGACCTCCTGCAAAAGCGACTGGTAGGCCAGTGTGGATTGCATATCAGCCGATTTTGCAGGAAAGGTGCTGGCGAATCCCGCAGACCAAATCCACCATTTTACCACCTGGTTAAATACGGCGGACGGAACTCGTCACTCCGTAGTGGGGAAAATTACGACGGATGTCACATTTAAAGGGGTGACTCAATATCTGGAATTCGATATTATCCCCCAATTAACACAGAATCGTTACCTAGGGGTGAATTTCGTTCGAAAATTTAATTTGGCCCCGGCACTATTTTCCGGCACGATACTGGATTCCATGACGGGATCCCAACTTCCCACTCACTACGACATGCACTGGATGTGAAGCAACAACTGCGTCTTGACTCGACTATATCGGCTTTTCCATCGCATGAGAAGGAAGGTCTCGGCAGGACGGCCCTGGTGTTTCACACCATAGATGTGGGGGGATGCCAAACCCATAAAGCAGGGAGATTTTTCCATATCTCCGGCGAAGGAAAAGTCGTTATATGCCGAAGTTGATCGAATGCTAGCACTAGGCGTGATCGAAGAATCTCAGAGCGCGTGGGCTTCCCCGGTCACTTTAGTTATCAAGCCGAACAAGGTCCGGCTATGCTTATATGCCAGACGTTTGAGTGCCGTTACTGTCAAGGACGCATACCCTCTACCGTTGATTGAGGGCATCTTGAGTCGATTGCTTAAAGCCCATTACATTACGAACTTGGACCTCAAAGACGCTTTCTGGCAAATCTCGTTAGACCCTGGCTCAAAGGAGAAAACAGCCTTCGCGGTCCCAGGTCGCCCACTGTATCAATTTGTGACCATGGACTGTGTAATGCCCCTCAAACAATGACGCGCCTTATGGATAAGGTGATACCACCACATTTGCGGCACCAAGTTTTCGTATACTTGGACGATTTACTGCTTATAACCGAGACCTTTAACGAACACATCGACCTGCTTCAGGAAGTGGCTTTGAACATCCGGAGGGCAGGGTTAACCATCAACATACAGAAGAGTCAGTTCGTGATGACGGAGGTGAAGTATTTGGGCCACATCATTGGTCATGGTAACATCAAGACCGACCCGGGCTAGACTCAAGCAATTGATGCTTTTCCAATACCCAAGACAACCAAACAATTACGCCGATTCCTAGGGTTATGCGGATGGTAACAACGATTCGTACGTGACTATGGCACCATCACCACACCTTTGACCGACATGCTGCGTAAGGGATGTAAGTTCGTCTGGGAAGGGCCCAGCTTGCAAGCCTTCGAAGAGCTAAAGAAGAGTCTGACAATAACCCCCGTACTGCACAGCTCGGACTTTGGTAAACCATTCTCAATCCATTGTGACGCGAGTCAACATGGGGTGCGTGCGGTCTCAGTCCAGGTTGCGTAAGATGGCGAGGAGAGGCCTACAGCCTTTATGTCTCGGAGCAGGAATGCCTGGCGGCTGTGTTGGCGGTGAAATGCTTTCGAGCATATGTGGAGGGACATCCTTTCGAAATCGTCACGGATCATGCGTCTTTGAAATGGCTGATGAGCCAGACTGATCTCTACGGGCCTTTGGCCAGATGGGCATTGAAATTACAGGCGTTTGACTTCACGACTCGACACCGGAAGGGAAGCCAACACGTGGTACTGGACACATTATCAAGGAAGTTCGCCCCCTGAAGGAGCCGATTTGGCGCAGGACGACGACGGCCCCCTATTGATCGACCTGGACCACCCCGCCTTCAAGTCAATAGGTTACACCCAGCTGATGAATACTATTCAGAGCCAGTTACCACAGCTGCCAGAACTACGGGTGACGGAGCGATTTATATACAAGCGGATGGGACACGCAGCCGGAGACCCCATCCAAGAAGAGGAACAGGGGAAATTATGGGTGCCCGAAAAACTGACCATCGACCTTATCAAACGGGCTCATGACCACCCATTGAGTGCGCACGGCGGATACGGTCATACGCTTCGGCGGCTGAAAACCTACTTGTTTTGGCCTAAGATGGCACAGCAAGTGAAAAAGTACGTAGCCGCCTGTGAGCTGTGCAAGTGCACTAAAGTGCCCAATCCTGTTCTTCGGCCCCCGATGGATAAATTTGAGCTACCGGAGCGGGTGTTCCAGCGCCTGTACATAGATCTCATCGATCCGTACCCTCGCTCGACTTCGGGATACACGGGAGCTGTCGTGGTCCTGGACCAATTGTCCAAATTCCCAATTATTGAACCAATTCGAAACCTGCACACCGGCCCGATTGTCAGCTTCCTGGAAAATCGCGTTTTCCATATATTCGGATTACCCGAAAAAGTGGTCTCACACAACGGAGTTCAGTTCACCTCGACTAAATTTCGGGACACAATGGAAAAGTATGGTATTACTCACCAGCAGACCCCCGTCTATTCCCGTCAAGCCAATGCGTCCGAGCGGCTGAACCGTACCCTCATAGCCGCCATTCGTGCCTATGTCCAGCCGGATCAGAAGAATTGGGACCGCAGGATTTCCGCCATCACCTGTGCACTGCGCTCGTCATACCACTCCACCACAGGTATCTCCCCGGACTTTGCCGTGTTCGGCCAGTACATGATCTGCCACGGAAACTCGTACCGCCTATTGCGGTTTGGAAGATTCGATAGTGATTCTGGAGCCGCAAGAGAAACTCCAAATTCTACGAGAAAAACTTCGAGAGAAGATCGAAGATAGTAGACGGGCGGGGGAGGAGCGGTATAACCTGCGATCTCATCCTTCTGGTTTCAAGGCAGGCGACGAAATCTACCGACGGAATTTCAGGCAGAGTGAAGCAATCCGGCACTACAGTGCTAAACTGGACAAGAAGTTCGTGAAGTGTCGGGTTCTACAAGTTTTAAATTCCACGTGTTATCTCATTGCGAACATGTCCGGGAAGGAACTGGGAGTATATCATGCCAAGGACCTACGACGGTGAAGAGCGCCATCAAAGAAGTCCTCCTGTTTTTCTCTCCGTTGTCCCCCGGTGTTATTTCCTGCTTAGCATCGATCGCCTCCACCTGGGCCCAAAGTCTCACAGCGACCTTTCTTCCTAGAACGTGCCTCGGGAAGGTTAGCCATCGATCCGTCACACGACCTCTTCTTCCGCCATACAAGTGAAACCAGCTTATGGCTAAACAGCGCGTCCTTCAGTCTTCCCATGCTTGGCATCGCGAACACTGCCCTGTAATGAATCGGCCCTACGCCACTGCCGACTAAAACATATGCAATTTGCTACCATATGGCTTTCTAGCTAACGTCAGTTTTGATGACTTCCCATACTACGTCAGTTTTGCCTGGGAGTGTCAAAGGGGCATTCGAGCTGAGAAAGTCGACGAGGTCGGTACGGCGGCAGTAACGTCGTCTGGGTTATCACGTTATTTTATTTTTTTTTTTTGCAACTAGTTGTGTTTTAACATTTCTAGCCTACCCTGACTCGGATAAGTGAAAGTGTAGTCAAAAAGTGTTGCTCGTCATATGGATAATCGCCACTCAACTAGAAATCCACCGCCTTCCGACGACAGTTTACTAGCTTCAGTGTCGATTTTTGTTCCCGGTTTAGTCGCGTGTACCGTAAATGCAACCCTATTTGATCATATTTTTATGTAACTGTTTATTAATAAGCGGCTTAACTAAAGAATTTAAGTTACGACCAATTCAAGTTTTGTTCATGTAGAATTGATGCTTACTTTTCAGCGGATGACGATGAATGTGAGTTTCTAAATGAAGAGCATTTAGATGAGGGAACCGATGAGTTTGAAGCAGGTCATGAGAACTCCACGGTGACATGTAACATTTCTTCAGAAAATGTTGACCGTAATGCCTTACAAAAACATATGGAGGATAACCATTTCAAGTTTCAATGTCCACAATGCAATAAAAAGTATTTCACTGCATCGTTATTGCGTAGACACTTGCGATGTGCTCATCTGGAAAGCGGAAATCTAAAATTTCCTTGCTATCCGACTATACCCAAAACCAAGTACATTTCCAGCAGCATCCTTTCTCGCATTCATCGACTGCGCAATGTTAATGTTCTTTCGACGGCTGTAATCGTGGATGGGGTTTTTCGAAGCTTTTCTCATAAGGATATTTTATGAAGCTTTATAATGTTCTGAATTATACTTAAATAACAGAACATTTTTTTAATGAACAGGTACGTAATATAGCTAGAATGTTTTGTTCCAGAAAATACATCGTATTTGTAGTTACTTTGCGTCGGATTGTTTGCTGGCGTTGAATGTTTTTAGGAGCTATTGTTAATTAATTTAGATTTCTTTGCAGATTATATAACTTTTGAATCCCGTTGATATGTGTCTCTTGGATAGAATTTCATGCAAAGATAATAATTCCGAAAAACTTATCTAGAGTTAGCTAGAGCTATCTAACTTTCACAACCAAACTAAACAAATTATATAGCTGAAACCGTATAAGTTCGTGACGAGTGTACCGACATTAGAGATGGGTCCTACTGTATCAGTCTGATACTTTGTCACTGATACATTACTGTACCTGATTCACAAAACTGATACAAGCGAAAAGTATCAGGTACAAAAAGTATCAACTATCAGTATCAATCGATTGAAAAATCAACATGCACATTTGCTTGCTGTTCTGGGTAGGTTGTTGATGTAGCTCTCGCTGCGCTAGCGCTTTGGGCGCACCTTGTGTCTTCGTTCATGTATCATTTTGTGTACATTATGAAGCCATGGAACTGATACCGTGCATTTGATGTGAATTGTGTTGGGGAATGGGATTATCAATTTTAATAATGCTATTTATTCTTGACGGAGTGTTTCAAGAGTTGCAGGAAAATTATTTAATCGTTGAGTACGCATGCTGGTAAAAGTGTTAACTTCTTTTTCTTGAGGCGAGTATAAACATAAACGCAATTAAAAAACTCTAGCTAAAAGTTTGATATTTTTACTAGATTCTATTTATGTATATGAAAATTTATCTTCTGAGTCTAACTCCAATAGATATTTTGCATTTAGGTACGAAATTCTGTCCGTCCGACCGTCCGTCCGTGTGTCACAGCAGTTTTTCTCGGAAACTACTTAAGCTAGAAGCATCAAATTTTGTATGTAGATGTAAAGTGGTGCTCTCTTCAAAGTTCAACTGCAAAAAAATTTTATAAGGTATTTTAGGGGGGTCTCCCCATGTAGGGGAGTGACCCCCCGAAAAAAAAATTTCATTGAAGGTAGCCGATATGGGTATCAAATGAAAGGTCTTGATGAGAACTTTTCAAAACAGGTCTTAGTTTGGGAAAATTTACTTCGAGGGATGCACAGGGAGGGGAAATACACGAAAAATTTGTGTCCCCCCCCCCCCCTCGCGATTGGACACCTGTGATCCGAAAAATCTGAAAAAAATCAGGAATGTAGGCCTTGGTGAGTACAACAACAACAAATACGTGAGAAGTCGCAATTCACTCAACTTTGTTAGTAATAGTATGATTTATCGATTTTATGTTTTCTTGAATAAAATCTTAACGGTATCCTTAAATTCAATGAAATTCAGTACGCAGATGACTATTTATAAGGTTGATTAACCCTGCAAGTTTCATAAAGATTGAATCATATTTAGCGAAGTTATAGCGGTTTGAATTTTCCTGTATTACTATGGAACAATATGCGCTGCATATATTACTATGGCAACATATGGCTATGGAACAACATGCGCGTTTTACCGACTCAGACACTACAATTTTGCTAGGATTTGCATGAAAATTTCAGGAATGATAGGTGTCATGAATATATTTGAGAATCGGTTCAGCTAGTGGTATCAGTAATTGTAAAACAAAAAAGTGGCTGTTTTAAATGCGAAGATTGAATAATTTTGAGTTATTTTGCCCCAATTTCAACGTTTCAGGTGCATGCTTTGTACACTTGATTCAATTTAATGAATGACTGAATATGAGTACCTACAATTAATACTCATAAGTGAAACAAGTCAAGGAGGGTGGAGAGAGCTCCTAGCAAAAGGGTTTTGTAACAACTCTAGGATTCGAAAAAGTTGGCTATTAATCGATGATAACAGTACAGGAGAGTGGCCCCTGATAAAAATTCATCAAACGTAGCCGATATGAGTATGAAATAAAAGTTTTCATGGGAGCTTTTCAAAACAGTTCTTAAACTGTCAGTTTTTGCTTCAGTGGGGACAGGGGGGAAATACATGAAAAATGTGTTTCCTCCCTCGCGAATGGTCATCTGAAATAATTATCAAGGGAGATATTTATGAGTATAACAATACCAAAAATCTCAGAAGTCGAAATTCGTTCAACTTTGTTAATAATAGTATGATCTTCGAATTTCATAGTTTCTCCAATTAAATCGTCATTGACATGCTTCTTGACTTTATTGAATCTGGTGACTGCATTTTGAAAAGTGAATGCAAAACCCTTCTGACATGAGCGTAGGTCTGTTTACCCAACTTGTTTTTTTTTTAAATTTGATTTGGTACACACAACGGTGACATTCAAAGTTTTTGTAGAAGTTTGCTCTAATATTTCTTATTGTATTTTAAGAAGTTTTTATTTGAAAACCAATATCGATTCAATGAAAGTAATAACTTTGCATTTAAAGAAAGTTAATATATATGAATTGATTCGATAACTAGGGTTTTGATGAGCAAAAGGTAACGAAGGATGAAAAAATAAATCTAGAGAGCTCTTGAAAGTTTGTATGTAACATCACAAGATAGACAAGACTTTAATCTTAATTTTGGGCAAATTAAACATTAAAGTCGTCGTCGCTGTAGCACTACAGTCCCTCTCAGGCCTTGGGGACTTAAAGTGGTCAGAAATTTTTCATGATGGACTGTCGCATGCGCATAATCTTTTCTATTTAAAAAAACCTGAAACTATCGATTTCAACGATCATGGCCATCTTAAGCAAAAGTGTGTTATTATAGTAAATAAGAAATTATAGTAAATAAAGAACAACATACATAGCTCAAAAAAAAATTTAATAAAAGTGTGAATTTCTTACAAGCATAATAACATTCAAATAAAACAAATTCTTATTTAGTGTGACCAAAGTAACTTAATAAACATAGATATTATGGAAACACAGTTAGGCGTCATTGTATTTTAAAAAAACTAACATTTTTACTTTGTCTACCGATAATCTGGAACGACGCTCATTTAAAATATTTCCTATTTTAGAGAAAACGCGCTCACAAGGAACAGAAGTGCTAATAGTACAAAATTTTTCCCGAACAATTTTACTTAAATTTGGAAAGTTATAGCTTCGCTTCCTCCACCATTTAAATGGGTCTTCGCGTTCTAATAAGAGTGGTTCTTCAAGATAACGTTGAACTTCTGTTATGGCTCTTGAATGAAATGTTCCAGTAGAGTTGTAGCTTAAGACTCTCCTTTTGAAATATGTTAGAAACGATGCGGTTGGGTTTCCAGCTGGCGGTGATGTGTTCACAGACTTTCATTATGACTCAAATAGTTTTTTTCGACTTGATCGCTGTCCTGTTCAATACGTTTGCAAACTAAATCAATTAAAACATCTTTTGTCCTCTCCATAGCTTCAATATTAGTGAAGGCTGTATTTTTGTATCTAGGATCCAAAAACGTAGAAATAGTGAGAAACGATTTCTTTCCCAGGTCTGCAAAACGGTTTAATAGGCCATCCTCAAGATTGTGCACCAATTGACGACAGATAACATTATTGTATAGGTCATTAACTTCCATTGCTTCATAAGTGGTAAGAAGCCCGTCAACATAAACTATGATCAAAGATGCAGACGTGTATTTTTCCCCACTGATTATATCGGTGAGTTCCTTCATAGGCCTTAAAATGTCCTTGATTTTTGGCAAAATGGACCACTCTTCCGCATTCAATGTCACCAATTCTTTGTTCAGGAGTGCAACAGTTGTCCTTACAGATGTTTCCAGCTCTAAAAATCGATTGAGCATATCATAAGATGAATTCCATCTTGTGGCAACATCCTGTATTAATTTTTAAGGCTCAAGCCCATTTTGTTTTTGGACTTCAAATAGCTTTCTTGTCGACTGACTACTATGTTTAAAATGTGACACAATTGCTTTGATTTTTTTTCAAGAGTGTCGCCATTGCTAGGTCTTTTCCAACTGCAGTTTTGACAACTAAATTGATGGTATGAGCAAAGCATCCAAAATGCTCCCACTTTAAATGATGTTTGACTGCTCTTGTAATATTTGCCGCGTTGTCTGAAATGCAAAGCAAAATTTTTTCTTGCAATCCCCATTCCAACACTATGCTTTTAAGCTCGGTTGCCAGATTTTCACTGGTATGAGCAATTGGAAAAGAAGTGCATTCTAGGACATTCGACTTCAGCTCAAAGTTCGAGCTTATGTAATGTGATGTAACAGCCAGAAAACTTTCAACATTGATTGAAGTCCAACAGTCCGTCGTCAGTATTACGGATGATATCTCAGACTTATTGTTAATGTATAATTGCTTTAAATTATTTAAAGCTTCTTCATAAGCCACAGGTATAAGTGTTTTGGAAATAGTTTTCCTAGTTGGCAATGAGTACGATGGATTCAACACATGAAATGCCTCCCGTAGACCTTCATCCTCTACAACACTAAACGGTTGTAAATCCTTGTAAAATATTTTCAACACAGAGCTGTCGATTTTTTTCTTCTGCGTTGCGGATATCTTAGGCCTTAAAAATGAAGAAACCGTTGGTTGGTTATTTATCCTTATAGTTGCTGTAGTTGACTCGTCGCGCTGACATACATTTAAAATTGAATTATTTTCATTTGGAACCGTTCTAACTGTTGCCCCTGGCTGTGCAACTGTCTTCAGAAGTTGAACTGTGGGGTGCTTTCTTTCCAAATGTTTTTTCAAGTTTGTAGAAGAATGCTTATAACTAAGCTTACACTTACATAGGTTACAAATCGCGAATTGACTGTCCACATCGACACAAAAAAAATTCCAAACTTCGGACGTTTTCTTTTTCTCCATTTCAAATTTTTAATCACTTACACAATTTGTACCTAGTCTTTTTTTCACTTACACAATTTGTAGTCTTTCTGAATCAATCAAACAGATGTTATCATAACACTAATTGCGTGCGGAGATGACACTTTTCTGAAAAGAACCAAATCCATCATCCACATAATCGCTAACATAAACATAAACCCAACTACTATGCTGTTGATGTTGAGTTGATTCACACTACAGTATAGACCAAAATAATGTATCAGATGCGAAAAGTATCAGGTACAAAAAGTATCCGATAAAAGTATCAGGTACAATCATGTATCAGTATCAGATTGTATCTGATACAGAAATTTGATGTAACAACCCATCTCTAACCGACATAAAAGAATAAAAACATCGATAATCGAATGTACGCTGCCCGCGAAAGTTGAAGTCACATTACATTTTGTCCACACCTCGTATATATATATACAATATATATATATATATATATATATATATATATATATATATATATATATATATATATATATATATATATATATATATATATATATATGCACATAAGTATATATATATATATATATTTATATGTATATATATATATATATATATATATATATATATATATATATATATATATATATATATATATATATATATATAACGTGGGCCAAATACATGTTTCTTTTTAAAAATGCAATAAAATGAACAAAAATCAAATTTTTTTCTTATAATGTGGCTTTATTCACAAGAACAAACTTACCCGTTCGTTGAGAAATACAACTTCATTCATATGGCTGCCATGGCTGTTCCAAGACATTATTTAAAGTTTCGGGGCCTATCTGAGCAATGGTTTGTTGAATATTCATAACATCGAACGCCCCATAAAAAGAAGTGCAACGGTGTCAATTGACATCGCCAAAGCGGCTGATTACACGATTTTCATTTTGTGCGCAAAAGATCGATTGTTTGATGAACTGTATGGCATGGCGTGCCATCCTGTTGAAACCAAAGGTCAGTCAAGTTCAAATTCTCGATCTCCGGCTACAAAAAGTCGGTTAATATTCCTCTGTAGCGCTCCCCGTTAACACGAAATAGCATTTACAGCCTTATTTTCAAAGAAAAACGGTCCAATGATACCCCACTCCAGAATACACACCACATTGTCACAGTATGCATTCTCGACAATCACGGAACGGATTTTGAGCGGCAACAGCTGACAGTGTAAAAATAACATGTGATTTAAAAAGAAACTACTATATTGCCCACCCGGTATATATACATATATATATATATATATATATATATATATATATATATATATATATATATATATATATATATTATATATATATATATATATATATATATATATATATATATATATATTTATTTATATATATATATATATATATATATATATGGCGATTCCTCTATTATGTCTTTTTTAATTATTTTTTTTTTAATTCAATTTTTAATTCATTTGTTTTTGAATTTTCGAATTTTCGAAACAACTTAAATATTTACACATTATACAATTCCAATAAAAGAATAACCTAAGTAAAAAAAACTTTTTGACACATTTAATTAATTTTTTGTTAGATCTTTTCAAGTTATTGTATAAGACGGTTGTACAACAATTTAAAACAATAATGTTAACTTCAAATGTCCGATTAATCGACATTATAATTAACCATTAAACAAAATAAATATTATATGGATTTTTAACGGGAATATTATTTTCTAATTCTAGAAAAAGAAGTTTTTCCGTTTCAATCAAGGAACAAACTTCCATACTGGTGACCCCAACTAGGCAGAAGCGCCTTCTGCCAAAGGGGCACAATCTCCGGGTAAATCAAAGCCACCACAAGGGCCACAATCTCCGGATAAAGACACCACAAGGACCACGATCTCCGGATAAACCAAAGCCGCCACAAGGGCCACCAAATCCAGATCGGCCAAGACCTCAACGGGTGCCGCAATCTCCAGGTCAACCAAATCCACCACAAGGGCCACCCTCTCCGAATCGACCAGAGCCACCTAAAGAATGCACATTTGAAACGAACAAGGAAGTGAAGATTTGCATACCCTTGAAATGTACCTGCGTAATCGATACGAAAAATCTTAGCGAAAATTTGATGTTTGTCAGCTGAGAAACGACACCCTGCACAGTTTGTAAACTAACGAACAAATTCCCATATTATCATCATCACCATACCGGTAACCACCGACAAGGCACAAGCGCCTTTTATCAAGAAGTGTTATCATCACCATACCGGTGACCATCGGCAGGGTTAAAGTGCCGATTTACATTTTAAAAGCAAGTCGAAGAATCTATTTTAAGGAGTATCTATCTTCCTTCGGAGTTCAGGTATTTAATGAACAAATCTCCATTCATTTTAGTTGCAAAAAGGAAAAGGTATATCCTACGCGACGGGGGGATATACCCGCCTAGAGGCACCCTTCAACCCCTAGGTTTTATTTAATTTACAAATCAAACTTTATATCTCGGAACGGACCTGAATTCGTGACGCGAATCTGACAATTCAAATTAAAGAAGCTTCAGACGGTGTCCTAGATATTTTACTGGTGCAAGTAATTATCAATCACATCGACAGCATTGCCGTTTCAACTCGATCTTTTGAAGCAAGTTCCGAATCAATCGTAATTGTCATCGGCAATCAATTTTCTTCAATTCATTCGATTGATTGTATTCGAGGTTTCCGGATTATTCGGCCTATATACACGCAGTCAATATTTATTGTAAAGGTTGCTCTTTAATTTTTTTGTTTTTTATCCTCAATTCACATATATATATTTGCTACATTCAATTTAAATAATTTCAAAGTACTACATTTTTATAAATTCCCTTTTTAGTTCGCGAAAAGGAAAAGGTATATCCTACGAAGGGGGGGATATACCCGCCTAGAGGCACCGTTCAACCCCTAGGTTTCATTTACAAAGTTTTAACAACTATATTAACTTAGCAAATTTTTAAAAAATTTTCAAAAATATTTCCGAGTTTATAAATATGAAGAAATATTTAGAGATGCTGTTAATGTCCCCAACATCGGAGACAACATCCTCATTTCAGCCCCACCAGCAAGTAATCGGGATAATAACATTAACAATTCCCCAAACAGATCCATCAATGCAGTTTCTGTGAAAACGTGTCCTTTTTGGAAGCAATTCCCTGAGGCGTGGTTCCTTCAGCTTGAAAGTTAGTTTGACCAAGCAAGAATCACCTTGGAACAAACCAAATTCAACCATTTGCTCTCGGCTCTTGACCAGGATCTTTTTAGGCTTGTTAGTGACCTGGTTTCATCACCCCTGCCTTCTGATCCTTATTCAACGTTCAAAAGAGCCCTAATTGACAGACTTCCTATTTCGGAATCTGAAATAGTGAAACAAGTTCTGACTGAACTTACTCTTGGGGATAACCTCCCTTCGCAGTTATTGCGTGACATGAAAACTAAAAACGAAGGACGTTTGAGCAACAACATTATTAAAACTTTATGGCTTCAACGTTTCCCCATCATATGCAGGCCGTTCTAGCTTGTAATACAGGTTCTCTGGATGAAATGGCAATCTGCGCTTATAAAATTCACGAGATTCCAAGTCCTTCCTCAGTCTTATCTCTATCGTCAATTAATTCTGCAGTTCCAAAATCAAATAATCTAAATTCTTGTGTAATCAATCAGCCGAAAACTGATTTAGTGAAGGAGCCTACAGCACTCGTTTCAAATCTCTCGTTTGAAGTACATTCTCTGAAGTCTCAAATAGCAAATTTAAATAGATTTAGAAATTCGAGCAGAGGCAATAATTTCCGGAACCGTTCTAGATCAAGAGCTCCTATTCCAAATCACCAGACAAACATATGTTTCTACCATAAAACTTTTGGTTCAAATGCACGCAAATGCAAACATCCTTGCAAATTTTTACACGCCCCACTAAATCATAATCTCACTTTAAACTAATAGGCGTATCCTCGTCAACGGCCCCGGATACAAACAGCCATTTAGATATTTTTGACCCCTTATCCAGGTTGACTTTCCTCATAGATACAGGATCAGAGGTTTCTGTGTTACCAAGTAGCAACAATAAACTAAAAGTCATGATAACAATTTCTATCTTACGGCTGCAAATGCAACTCGCATTAAAACTTTTGGTTATAAAAAAATCACAATCAGTTTCGGTCTTAGACGAAATTTTCCTTAAAGAATTTGGTCTTATTATAGACACTAATTGACCCATTAACGAAAATTGCCTCTAAAGCAAAAATTTCTCAAAAACTTTTTATTCTCTATCTATTAACTGCATCCAACAATCTCAAGTTGAATGAGTTATTAAAACAGTTCAGCAATAATATCGTTGATGACGGAACTCTTAAGTCAATTAAACATTCGGTCACTCACAATATTATAACGTCCGGTCATCTGATTTCTTCAAAAGTGAGAAGACTAAATGGCGAGTGGTTATCTGATGCAAAAAAAAAGATTTTGATAAAATGCTAGCAGCTGGCATCTGCCGTCCTTCAAAAAGCCCATGGTCTTCACCGTTGCACCTCGTTAAAAAGAAAAATGGTGAATGGAGACCATGTGGTGATTACAAACGACTAAATAGCATCACCGTTCCTGATAATTATCCACTGCCTCACATTCACGATGTTGCAAATTATCTTTTCGGAACTCAAATCTTTTCCACTCTAGATCTAGTTAAGTCATATCATCAAATTCCTGTCGAAGAATCGGATATAGATAAAATTTCCTCGAATGACCTTTGGATTATGTAACACTGCTCAGACATTTCAAAGATTTATTCACAGCGTTCTTAGAGATTTATCTTTCTGTTTTGTATACCTTGACGACATTCTTGCAGCATCTAAAGACGAAAATGAACATCTGGCTCATTTAAAAACTCTTTTTGAACGACTTCGGGAGTTTGGCTTAACGATAAACTTAGAAAAGTGCAACTTCATGAAAGCAGAGGTAAAATTTCTTGGTCACTTCGTCAACTCTCTAGGCTTAAAACCTTGTCCTGAACGAGTTTCTATCATAAATATATTCCCAAACCAGAAACCGTTAAACAATTGAGACAATTTCTCGGGATGATTAACTTTTATCGACGTTTCATTCCAAATGCTGCAGATATCCATCGCCATATGAATAAATTTTTAATGAGAAAGGAAAAAGATGGCAATCGCAAAATTGATTGGGACCCTCTCGCTGAAGAAGCTTTTGAACAGTCAAAACATCAGCTATCCCAAGCCACTTTACTATATTTTCCTTCCTCAAACTCTCGACTTTCATTAGTGGTGGATGCTTCACACTTCGTCATAGGCGGAGTTGTCCAGCAAAAAATTAACGCTCATTGGCAACCACTGGCATTCTATTCAGTTAAACTCTCACCATCACAGATGAGATACAGCGCTTATGATAGAGAGCTTCTTGCGATATACTATTCTACTAAGCAGTTCAAACACTTGCTAGAAGATCGTCAGTTCACAATCTTTACTGACCACAAGCCTCTCATTTACGCATTTCAACAAAATCCGGATAAGGCTTCTCAAATGCAAAATCGGCAATTTAATTATATTGCTCAATTTTAACTGATATACAATATATCTGGCAACAGCAACGTTGTCGCCGATACTCTTTCAAGAGTAGAATCGATTGAGTTGTCGTCAATCTTGGACATTAAGGAAATCGCTCATGCTCAACAAAACGATGCTGAACTCAATTCACTCCTTCAAAACCCATCGTTTTGTCTCAAAGAAGTCCCTATCCCAAATTCTACCCTCAAAATTCTCTGTGATCATAGTCAAAATTCAGTAAGATCCTTTATACCCGAACAATGCAGGCAACAGGTTTTCTGTCGATTTCACAATTTACACCATCCCGGTATTAAAGCCACCATGAAACTATTAACATCCAAATTTCTTTGGAGCAAAATGAAAGTAGACATTAAAAATAAAGTCAAAGCTTGTCTCAATTGTCAAACAGCCAAAATTTCACGTCATGTCTCTTCCACATTATGTACATTTGATACACCCACGGAAAGATTCGAAGTTATTCATATGGATATAATCGGACCTTTCCTTATGGTCAATCAGTTCAAATACTGCCTAACAATTATTGACCGTATGACTAAATGGATGGAAGCCATTCCCATGATTGACGCTTCATCTCACTCAATAGTTCAAGCATTTTGTTCAAACTGGTTAGCACATTTCGGTATTCCCAAATGAATAATAACGGACCAAGGTCCACAATTTGAATCGCGGCTCTTCAAAGAACTTAGCATCAAACTTGGTTTTAAACGTAAGCGATCTTCACCATATCATCCGCAAACTAACGGTTTACTTGAACGATGGCATCGTACCCGGAAGGAAGCACTTCTTTGTCAAGAACAGCAATCTTGGTTCGAAGCATTAGCTATGGTTTTGCTCGGACTTCGAACCACTCTCTACGAGTCATCCGAATTCGCAACAGCAATGATGGTGTATGCTGAGAACATCCACATTCCAGGCGAATTCTTTACAGAACCATCACAGAACAACCTTCCCAACGAAACTCTTGTAAACCAACTACAGCGTTTTATTCAAAACATAAAACCTGTACAGGTTACTTCACACAACAAACACAAACCTTTTGTGTTCAAAGATTTAAATTCTTGTTCGCATGTTTTTATCCGAAAACCACCTATTCAGTCCTCTTTAACACAATCCTGTGATGGTCCATATCCTGTTGGGGGTCGAAACGCTAAAATTTTTACTGTTAAGATAAAAAATAATTTTTCAGCGGGTCGACTTAAGCCAGCATACTTCCTCACAGATACAGACACCTTTAACAGACCCTTTATAACACAGGATACTAATAAAAAAAAACACAAAAACACAAAAAGACACGTTAGTTTCATTACCACCACTTTCAATGCAGCCTAACAGCTTGCTGGTAGGGGGGTGTGTGGCGATTCCTCTATTATGTCTTTTTTAATTATTTTTTTTTAAATTCAATTTTAATTCAATTTTTAATTCAATTGTTTTTGAATTTTCGAATTTTCGAAACAACTTAAATATTTACACATTATACAATTCCGATAAAAGAGTAACCTGAGTAAAAAAATTTTTGATACATTTAATTAATTTTTTGTTAGATCTTTTCAAGTTATTGTATAAGACGGTTGTACAACAATTTAAAACAATAATGTTAACTTCAAATATCCGATTAATCGACATTATAATTAAACATTAAACAAAAAAAATATTATATGGATTTTTAACGGGAAAATTATTTTTTAATTCTAGAAAAAGGTGTTTATTCGTTTCAATCAAGGAACAAACTTATATATATATATATATATATATATATATATATATATATATATATATATATATATATACTATATATATATATATATATATATATATATATATATATATGTACACACACACACACACACACACACACACATATATATATATATATATATATATATATATATATATATATATATATATATATATATATATATATATATATATATATATATATACATATATATATATATAATATATATATATATATATATGCACACACACACACACACACACACACACACACACACACACACATATATATATATATATATATATATATATATATATATATATATATAAATATATATATTTATTTATATGTATACATACAGTTCAAACGCAACTCCTTGATAAACGCAACTTGTAGATTTTGCCAATGGTTGACTCACTAAACGAAACTTCAACACAAATTGACTTTATGGACGCAGCTTTTATTTCCTTAGCAATCCCGATTTGTTTATTTTATTTACTTGTTATGTGTGTACTTCAACCAATCTTTCCACATTGAAAAATTGACAGGAGGTAGTTTTTGCTTCGTTTCATTGTTTTCTATCGTACTGTGCTGGTTGTAAATAACGTTTAGTCTTAAACCCTTAAGGACCGTTTTTGTTTTGTTTTGACGGTAAATAAAACGATTTTTTTTATAGTTGAAGTATAATTTATAGATATATGTATTTAATGGCATATTGATAGGTTTTGCAAAAAAATAATGATATTTATAAAAATTGAATTTTTTTATTGATATTTTTTGCCATAACAATATGCACTAAATTCACGTTATGCAGAAAATACTGTCAAAAAAATTAAATTAATTAATTAAAATATAATTATAACACATCAGATTTAGTTTGATAAATCTTAAAACATGGAATCATACGTAAACCTACAGTAAAATTTCTACAATAGTATCATGTTTCTTTTCTTCTCCTTTTTCCACTTTCATTTGTTTGCTTGCAGCAAATTACGGAAATCTTGCTGGTGCAGCTTTTTTTTCAGTTGATAGGATGAAATCTTTGGTCGGCCTCGGCATGGTGTTCTTGATTGGGAGTGGTATTTTTCGATTCCACTAGCTTCATACGAAACCCCAAATTGTCATGAGATACGTCATTTTTTCGATACAGGACAAAAGCATTGAATAAAGAAAACAAAAAATTGAAAAAATATTTTTTTGTAATATTTTTTCCTCTTCTTCTCGTCACAGGGAAATCTTGAAATTGTAAATCAAACCGATCAACACCACCCATGGTGATATTCCATGATAATTTTTGTTTTCAATATTTCCAGCCAATTTTATTTGTTGTCACTTATTCAGGATTATGTACGGTAGAAAGCAAGCATACAAGTATATCCCTTTTATCACGCCATTTTAAAACCATCACTTTACCTCTCTGAAATGCTATTTCTTTTCCCTGGCGCAACTTTTTCTTTAGTTCAGGTGGAATCCCTTTCCTATTCAAACGCATTGTTCCCTAAATATCTGTTTTATGTGAAATGAGATAATCAGCTAAGGATACAGACGTGTAGTAATTATCTGTGGTAATACACTAGCTTTATATGGCAAAGAATCGGCCTGTGAAAGCACGATTTGTGCAGTAAACGGCAGATTTTGGTATTTGTCCGAAATTACAGTACCTTTTCCAGTGTAAATTATAAATAAATACAAATAGCCAGTTGTTGATTCGCATAATAGGAAGAATTTTATACCAAATCGGGAACATTTCATTGGCATATATTGTACCCATCCAAGTTCGTCAATAGTAATATCCCTTTCGGAAACATACAACTGTGAACACTTTTTATTTATATAATCAAAAACAGGCCACATCTTATTCAATTTACGGTTTGGGTGCGTTTCTGCGTTATGTTCTTCATTATTAGAAAAATGTAGATACTTCATATTGCTAAGTATCTGTTTCTGGACATCAATTTCGGAAATATTGGCGTTGATAATAATTCATTTGAAGTCCAGGACATCTTCTCTTCCGGTTTCTTCACAATTCCTTAGAGTATCTTGATGGCCAGAACTATATGGATTTCATGCTTTGTAATATCAACCCAAGGTTTGGATGAACTGTTCAGTTGCTGTTGTCCGAATATATTAGTTTCGGTTACTATTTTATCTACTATTGCGCCATCAAAAAATAGTTTGAAATATTCTAACTTATTACGATCATTGCCCAAGTCAAAATTACAGCCAGAAAGAAGTATAAAAGGAAATTGCGGTGGAGGTAGATTAGGTAGGTTAATCGACACTGATTTGATACTTTGTTCGTCCAGATTGCAAAGTTTCAACTGCACTGTTATCAGATTCCATATCACTGTCACTGTATTCACTATCTTCAGATCCAGTCTGGGATAAATTTGCGTATTCAAAATCGTCATCGCTATACGAGTATACTACACATATCTCCAATCAATCGTTTCCATTGTCTACACATGTGGTCAAAACACTAATAAAACTAGAGATAAGTAAATACTTTGTGAAACCCGAGGTATACTTGTACATTCATATGATATGTAGTGCTGAGCGTGCGAAGTTCGTGCATTTGTACATTTGTAGTTACATAAATTCTCCTGCCCGAATGACACTCGGGCATGGAATTGTTAGCCAATATCATATACCTGAGTCACACTCGGTCTCGGTCCTTAAGAGGTTAAGGGAATCGTATATTCTTATCACATTCTTACAAATCGCGTAAGTTAACAACACCTTCCCACAAAGTCAGCATTTTACCTGGCTATACATCAACGTGACCAGATACTTGGCTACACGCCAACGTGACCAAATTCCTGGCTACAGACCAACGTGACCAAATACCTGGATAACCAGACGCAATGTCAGCAGACTTCATCGTGGGAACGCTAAATTTCTTGCAAATTCTGAAAATGCAATTGTAGCATTCATTGTCTATAAATTAGAATTGTTTGTATCAACTCAGTTCAGTATATTTTCATTCATTGTAACGTGTAACTAAATCATTGTCACCGACTCTAATAAATTGTATTTTTTTAAAATTAAATGAGTAAATAATAATTAATTGGCACCCGAGCAGGGACTGTGTTAGCTCGTCGTGTAATTTATACAAAGGATTTTTCGGAAAAGAATCCATTAGTGAACTTAGAAAAGTGCGGGAAAATTAAGTGCAAACGAAGTACCGCCGCGAATCAAATCGCCCTGATTGCAAACGGTCGAAATCACTTCATAGTTCTACACGACGTCGTCCAAGGTAGCCCCCCAGTAAGACAAGACACCAAGTCTGTCTAAAAAGGATTCAGCGAATTGGGCACAGCTAAACGGTCCATAAACGAACAACCTGGAATAACCAAACCGCAGCACACGAAGACAAATTCATTGACACCGGCAAGGCAGAAAAACCTTAAAGGCTAGAATTAACTAACCGGAAAACAGAAAAATCAAGGAATTTCCAGCATACAAATGGAAGCGAAACTATATACATTTATATTGTAAGTCCTCCACTGTTGTTTTAAAACCAAATAATTAATATTTCATTTTAAAAATTTAATTTTTTAACATACAAATTTTGAATCATTTTTATTGAACATAATATCATTTCACCTGCAATCCAACGAAGAACTATATTATATGCTTTGAATATATTTATAAAACGTGCTATATATTTCTTGAAAATTACATAAATTGTGAAAAAAGTGAAGTGCGAATTAAAAATATAATTTGCCATTTATGGTATACTCTCAGAGTCAAACTGTTTATTTATGAGCTCAGTGAAATAGTATTGTGACAACATCTTCGATGGGCAATTTTTGTGTAAACGTTGCGAAAATTCTTTTGCCTTTGTGAATATTTCTCCATCCTTTGTGCGAAACTAATTCGAACGAAATTGTTACTCGAAAGTTATAATCTGTGGCTATTAACGAAAATCAATCACTCTACTTCCGGTGTGAAACCATTGCTGAAAATTTCTGTGATCCTTGTGTGGAAATTTAAAATCCGTTTGAATTATCTGCTTGAATCTAAAATCTGTCCAAAATTTGAATAACCTACCCAGTTTCGACTCTCGTTCTCTTCGTATTTTCGTGCCAGGACCAAGTGAATCCTTATTCCGCTCAAGAATTACCCGAAGCATTGTACTTCGCCAGATGGCAAACCCAAATAATCTTATCAGGCCCGCTCGAATTGGTTCGGGCGCTGGGCCGGCTGACGTACCGCCTGCACTTGCAGCAGGCCAAAATAACACACCCCAGAATCAGATTAGTGATGAAATTCGCCAAATCATTCAACAAATGGTCCAAACCTCCCTTGAAACACAGGGAAGGGCAATATTTAATTCTCTACTTAACCGCGCTTCAGACATAAATAATGAAATCGATGTCCCAATTAACGTCGACGCGGAAACCAATCTGGCCGATATGAAGAAAATACCCGACGTTGTTAAGAGTCTACGAGACTTTTCGGGAAATCCGGGAGAATTTAGTTCATGGAAGAAATCGGTGGATCGAATCTTAAAGATATACGAACACCTAAAGGGGTCCCCAAAATACTATGGTATCCTTTCGGTGATCCGAAATAAAGTCGTGGGCCATGCTGACATTGCCCTCGAATCGTACAACACTCCCCTTAATTGGGAGAAAATCTCAAGATGCCTGACATTACATTACGCCGATAAACGCGACCTGGGTACACTTGAGTACCAACTAACCACGTTGGTCCAAGGTACCAACTCCATCCCAGAGTTCTATCAAATGGTCTGCCAGCATCTATCCCTCATCCTGAACAAACTTGGATCGATGGATTTGAATCAAGACCAACTCAATGTAATGACCCAATCATTTAGGTACAAGGCATTAGATACATTTGTCAGAGGACTAAGAGGTGACCTGCCCAGACTTCTCAGCATTCGAGAACCCGCTGACCTTCCACAGGCTTTACACCTTTGTCTAAAGCTCCAAAACATCGACTTTCATGCCGCACATGCTAACAACTCACAGTATCGAATGCTGAAACATCCTGAACAGACCCCACCAATACCACCAAGAAGGCATTTTACAAACGTGCATGCACCAGCCCCAATTCCAGCACCTAGGCGGCAATTTCATCCTGAACTACTAAGCAACCCAAGAGCTCTTCAGCCGCCTCGTTTTTATAATCAACAGCCACTTCGGTTCTCTAATCAACAAGTACCCCAATTCTTCAATCAACAGGCACCCCGACTTTTCAGCCAACAACCACCCGCATTTGGTCTAAACCCTAGGCAATTACCCCCCAAACCAAATAGACCCGAACCTATGGACGTAGACCAAAGCATTCGAACTCGCAATGCAAACTGTACTAACAGACCTCGTATTGAACATGGATTCGGCCACAAACGACCACTAGCCGCGCCGAATTTTCCCAATAAATACCAACGAACTTACTTCACGACCAATAATTACAATATAGAACCCGAAATCCACGCGGAACTATTTGATTGCCCAGGACTGGCCGACGAGGAAGGCTTCTTAGATTTCCTACAGCAGGACGACACAGAACCTTTTCCGGCAAACCTAAATGACCAACAGGAAACGGACACGATAAACAACGCTCCACCTGACATAACTAACGAGAATCACAATCTGACGACAGACACAACGGAACATCTGGACGACGTGTATTTTTTAGGCTGAAGCGCTCTTCGCTTCCCTACTTCCAACTTAGACTGAGAAGTGGAGAGCTGTTGAAATTTCTCGTGGACACCGGGTCCAACAGAAACTACATCCAATTACGCCATATAAAGTACCCTATCCCTAATGATCGAGACTTCTTCGCAAAGTCTGTAGCAGGCAGCATAAAAATCACCCACCATTCGTTTATACAACCTTTCGGACCATGGACACCCAGAATCAAATTCTTTATATTACCTAGCCTTATTTCATTCGATGGAATCCTTGGCAACGATACCTTAAAGGAACTAAATACCGTGATTCATACAAAAGGCAATTACATGATCCTCAATAATAAAGTCACTATTCCCCTAAAGCAACATACTTCTGAATGCGTTAATACTATTGTCCTAAGAACAGACCATTTAAACCCAACGACCTCAAACGAATTAAAAAACCTACTAGGACGCTTTCCTAATCTCCTTACTGACCCTGATGAGCGTCTGACTTTCACCACCAGGGTTAAAGGCGAGATACGCACAACTTCAGACGATCCCGTTTATTCAAAGTCATACCCTTATCCAATGGCTTTGAAGGACGAAATTGAAAAGGAAGTAAGCAAGTTACTCGCAGACGGGATCATTAGGCCATCAAGATCTCCGTACAATTCCCCAGTATGGATTGTCAACAAAAAGGAAGACGCATCGGGAGAGAAGAAATACAGAATGGTGGTAGATTACCGAAAATTAAATTCTATCACCATCCCTGATAGGTACCCCATACCAGAAATTAAAGGAGTGCTATCCAATCTCGGAAAAAACGAACTTTTCTCCATCCTGGACCTCAAGAGTGGGTTTCACCAAATCCCCCTCAAAGAATCCGACATCGAAAAAACAGCTTTCTCAATAAACAATGGCAAATACGAGTACACCCGTTTGCCATTCGGTCTAAAAAACGCCCCTTCAATATTCCAAAGGGCGCTAGACGACATTTTGCGCAATGAAATTGGAAAACGCTGTTACATTTACATCGACGACATCATTGTCTTCGGCAAAAATGAAGCAGAACATCTCCAAAATTTAGAAAAAGTGTTCGAAATCCTGGAAAGTGCGAACCTTAAGATTCAGCTCGACAAGTGCGAGTTTTTACATGAAGAAATAGAATTCTTGGGGTTCATTGTCGGTAAATATGGTATCAAAACAAATCCCAAAAAGGTGCAAGCAATCGTCGATTTCCCACCTCCAAAGACACTAAAGGATTTACGCTCCTTCTTGGGAATGTCAGGTTATTATCGACGCTTCATCCAAGGTTACGCTAAGATAGCAAAGCCCCTGACATCCCTTTTACGAGGGGAGGACGGACGTACGTCCAAAAACCTTTCCAAGAAGAAACTCATACACCTAGACGAAACAGCCTTGAATGCAATTCAGAAGCTTAAGAATTCGCTTATCTCCAAAGAAGTAGTCTTGGCTCATCCTGACTTTGACAAGCCTTTTGAGCTTACGACCGACGCATCCGAATACGCCATAGGTGCTGTACTCTCGCAAGAAAACAGACCAATTGTCTTTGTATCAAGAACACTTACCAAAACAGAGGAACATTTTGCAGCAAACGAAAAAGAAATGTTGGCCATTATCTGTGCTCTGACCTCCCTGAGAAGTTATCTTTACGGGTCACGTAAGGTAATAATATACACCGACCACCAGCCTCTCACGTATGCTCTAAGCAACAAGAATACGAACTGGAAAATGAAGCGATGGAAGTCCATCCTCGAGGAGTATAACTATCAACTTCAGTATAAGCCAGGCAAAGAAAATATAGTTCCCGATACACTTTCAAGACCACCCCAAACCAGCGAATCAAACTCCCTTACTGCAACCCAGCATAGTGACGACAGTTCATCGCACAACCTAATCCCCACTGTAGAAACCCCCGTCAATGTTTTTAGGAATCAACTTATTCTGAAAACTGGTGAAGAAGACAGCTACCAAATTACCCATCCATTTGAAAAATATACAAGACACACAATCATAAAGCCGGACTATCCTTCTAATACTCTCGTAAATATTCTCAAAAGACATCTCAACCCAGAAACTATAAATGGACTGTTGACTGACAAAGGAACCATGGGAAAATCCAGGAAATTTATCCTCTTCATTTTAGTAACTATCGTGTAAGATATACACAGAGACTGGTGGAAGACCTAACCAACGAAGCAGAGCAGGAGGAGAAAATCATAACAACTCACCGTAGAGCGCATCGCAATGCTGAGGAAAATCGCCTCCAGCTGCTAGAAAATTTTTATTTCCCCCGAATGTCTTCGAAAATTAGAAACTTACTAAAACGCTGCACCACCTGTAAATTCAGTAAATATGATAGGCATCCTAACAAGCCTCTTCTTTTCGCTACACCCATCCCAAAATATCCCGGACATACGGTTCACCTAGATCTTTTCATCACTGAGAAGAAATATGTCCTCACCGCCATTGATAAATTCACAAAATTTGCGCAGGCCGAAATCGTTGCTTCAAAATCAACTGAAGATATAAAACAACCGCTCTTAGATATCTTGTATATCTTTTGTATCCCCAAAAATATCGTCATCGACAACGAAGGAGCCCTCACATCAATATCTCTGACATCCTTGATGGAAGACGATCTCCAAATCAAGGTATACAGGACTCCGGCATATAAAAGTGAGGCCAACGGTCAAATAGAACGATGGCATTCAACACTGGCCGAAATCATGACTTGCCTCAGAAAGGATGGCCCTCCTCGTTCATTCCAGGAGCTACTTGATAGATCCGTGAATGAGTATAATAATTCTATCCACTCCACCACAGGAAAGAAGCCCGTCGAGTTGTACCTGGGCCGAGCCCCCAATATAAGTCCCGAGGAACTTGAGAGGGTTCGCATGTCGAACATAGAGAAAATACAACAAAAACAAGACAAAGATCTAGAATACCACAATAAGAAGCGGCGCCCCCCAAAACAATATTACATAGGGGAAATAGTATACGTTAAACTAAATAAACGTATAGGGTCTAAACTAACACCGCGTTATCGTAAGGAAGTTGTGAAAGAAAATAAAAATACCACCATAGTAACAGAGTCAGGCAAAGTTATTCACAAAGATAGAATCAAAAACTAAAGTCAATACCCCTTTCAGATTTCTTCTCGGCGCCGCTCAAGCAAATGTTCAGAAACTGGACTTTTCAAATGCCCACATCGCTACCTTCAATATCGGACTGACCAAACTACGAAACGGAAACTTTAAGCTTATACATATCATCGACTTGGAACAATACGCAAAACTCGCAGACGACATCAACAGAATACTGAACCTTTCGACTACACAGCATCACCCTCTTTCTCATTTCCTAAAGCATGAGGTCCAGCAGATCAGTAGCATGATTGACAACCTTAAACCACGCAAAATCAAGAGATCAATCGATGCAATTGGTAAAGCCTGGAAGTGGATAGCCGGGACTCCCGATAGAGAGGATTTTGTCACAATAAAGCAAAAAATTGCGAATGTTTTAGAAAACAGTAACAAACAAGTTATTATTAATAAGTTGTATCAGGAACGATTAAATAATATCACTAAAATAGCTAACACAATTCAAGAAATGATTAAATCAAATGACAAAATAAAAGACAATCTTGTAATGAACTTGCAGTTCAAAGTAAAATTGGTTAAAGAAGAACTCATAAATATAATATACGCGATCCATTGGGCCAAAGTTGGCATAATTAATTCCGTAATTCTATCTAAAGAAGAGATAAAATCTGCTTTGAATTTCTTGAACACAGAATCAGTACCCTATACAACAGTGGAGACAGCCTTAGACTTTTCCGAAATCAAAATCATTACAAACAACCTTTGCATCCTCTATATTGTTAACATACCAATCACATCAAACGAATTGTACGATACCTTGTTAATTAGACCTATCAAACATCAAAATTCTATCTATAATATTCCTTTTGACAAAATCATAAAAAATGAAGATGTGATATACGCCCTTCCGGAAAACTGTAAAAAAGTAAACGATTTATTTATTTGTAATCAAAATGACCTTATAAACATTAGTCCAACTAGCTGCATTCCAAACCTGCTGAAAAGCCTAAACGCTACCTGCCAAACGACCATCAACCCGCAAACACCTACCATCGAAGAAGTTTCCCCAGGAGTCCTTCTTCTAAACCAATTCTCCGGGACCATGGAAGCCGGCGAAGCGCATCATGACCTCAATGGCACATTCGTCATAAAATTTCACAACACAACCATAAAAGTCAACGGGAAGACATTCGCATCAAAAGAAGTATCAAAATTAGAAGTTCTGCCTGCTATTCTCCAGCCTTCATTAGCCATCAAGAAGCAGCAGGCTCTACTTACGGGGAACAACATGACCGATTTGATGATCAATAACACGAAGATTATCCAGCAACTTGAATCAGAAAACAGCTTCCACAAAGTAACTTCATATGGGACACTTACCATGTTTTGTATGCTGTCAGCTATCTATATGCTCTGGAAATTTTGCAAAAAACCAAAAACCATCCTATTAACAAGTTCATCTTTTCCAGAAACAAACCATAGCCTGCCAACAATGCCAAACCAAATCAACAGCAACCACAATAGCAGCACGGTATCCCAGCGGTTCAATGATCTTCCCTACTTTTGACGATTGTGGACAATCGCGCTTAAGAGGGGAAGAGTTAACAACTCCTTCCCACGAAGTCAGCATTTTACCTGGCTATACATCAATGACCAAATACTTGGCTACACACCAACGTGACCAAATTCCTGGCTACAGACCAACGTGACCAAATACCTGGATAACCAGACGCAATGTCAGCAGACTTCATCGTGGGAACGCTAAATTTCTTGCAAATTCTGAAAATGCAATTGTAGCATTCATTGTCTATAAATTAGAATTGTTTGTATCAACTCAGTTCAGTATATTTTCATTCATTGTAACGTGTAACTAAATTATTGTCACCGACTCTAATAAATTGTATTTTTTTAAAATTAAATGAGTAAATAATAATTAATTCGTACGTAAAAAGGAGGAAGTGAAAATACATTTACAGCTATTTTTTGGGACCCTTTGTAAAGATGTTTAAATTTTATCCCTTTGAAAGTTTCTTCCTCCTTGATCAATTGATTAAAAGTTGGATTCTACGTCTAGCATTCATTGCGAACAGTCGTATATTTAATCGCTCCTGTCAATAATTTTCATAAATTAAATAATTTTTTACCAAAGTCAGTTGGAAATTAATTTTTTGAATTGAAAATCACCACCGTCAAAATATTCGAACAATTATCGAATACCTGAAGCTTCACTTCTGAAGAAGTTTCAAATAGCAAAAGGAACGAGATGGAGGAGCCCGATGGCTTCAGCCATCAAATAGAACGATCATGTTCATCGCAAACAATGACGGGCGATCATATTCGAGCGAGAAAAAGTTTTTTTTTGTGGTAGGGAGGTGAATGCTTTTTATGCACTGTGGGACTCCTATGCGCGACTGGACTACCCACTAAACACCTCCCCTGTCAACCTGAGAACCCAGCCTCGAACCGTTTGACACATTACTTCGGGCCAGGTCGTGTTTTGTTACGCCGTGGGGCGCCTTCAAGCTGGGGCGTCCCTTTCCTAGCGGGAGGCGAGAGGGGAAGAGGAAATGCCAGAAGAGCAATCCCCCAGTCCCAGCGCCCCCGGCCCCCGGTTAAAGCGAATATTCGAGAACAATGAAGAAAAAGACAAACTGAAAATTTTATCAATCGTCGAAATCGAACATCTAGTCAAAGCTTACAACAAAGCGGAAATGTATGACAGAGAAAATGAGGAACTCAGAATTAGGATCCAGTCGCTAGAAAAGCTAGTTGGCAAATTAACGTTCAACAAAGGAGAAGAAACCACCAAGAAAGAAAAAGAAGCAAAGCTAAAAGCAACCGAAGACAAAAAATCAAAGAAACCGCAACAGGAACCTGATCAAGAAGATGTCCTCAGCGCAGGCGGAGCAAACTTCAGTACAGTACAGTACAGTACGGCGCTAGCTGAGCTAGAAGATTCAATGAACATGGAAGAGGATAAAGGTAACAAAAACTCAAATTGTTTTACTAAACCTGATAATACAGTCTTCGAATATTTATAAAATAAAAACAGTGAGAAAAAACAAAAAATTTTGTCTGCTGGTCCGTCTGTCAATATCAATCAAAAGAAAGAAAAGTCCCACGAATCAATGTATTTGGGCAAACTGATAAAGATATGGTTCAGCGGGGGTACCGTCTGAAAGGATTGCTGTTGACATCGCAGGATCCTTTCCTGAATCTGAATGGGGAAATCGATATACGCTGGTTGTAGCCGATTATTTCAGCAAGTGGCCCGAGGTCTACCCCATTCCCAACCAGGAAGCAACTACTGTAGCCGAACAGCTAGTGTTAAATTGGGTCAGTAGGTACGGCGACAAACTGAAAATTTTATCAATCGTCGAAATCGAACATCTAGTCAAAGCTTACAACAAAGCGGAAAAGTATGACAGAGAAAATGAGGAGCTCAGACTTAGGATCCAGTCGCTAGAAAAGCTAGTTGGCAAATTAACGTTCAACAAAGGAGAAGAAACCACCAAGAAAGAAAAAGAAGCAAAGCTAAAAGCAACCCAAGACAAAAAATCAAACAGTACGGCGCTAGCTGAGCTAGAAGATTCAATGAACATGGAAGAGGATAAAGGTAACAAAAACTCAAATTGTTTTACTAAACCTGATAATACAGTCTTCGAATATTTATAAAATAAAAACAGTGAGAAAAAACAAAAAGTTTTGTCTGCTGGTCCGTCTGTCAATATCAATCAAAAGAAAGAAAAGTCCCACGAATCAATGTATTTGGGCAAACTGATAAAGATATGGTTCAGCTTATGGCAGCTGAAAATAAATTAAATGATTTTGACATCAAAAGAGTGAATGCCGACAAACTGACGGTTAAAACTTAGTCACTGCTTGACTTTCAGACCGCGAAAAGCGGGTTGAATTTTGGAGAGGTTCCGCACTTTACGTACACCCCCAAGAGCATGAAAAACCAGAACTTTTTGTTGAAGGGTCTAGACTGCGGAGAGGAAACAGTCGATGTAATTCAGGTGCTTCAAAAAATAGCAGCAGAAATAGAATTTATTGCAGTTAAAGACTTTGCAACAAGGAGATCGATTGTCGAATGTAAAAATTTGCCTTTTTACTTAGTCCGAATCTCGAGCAAAAGCAGCCCAAGTGCCATTCAAAAAATAAGGTACTTGAACTTTCGAGTGGTGAGGTGGGAACGCCTCCAAAAAAGTGAGGTCAACCAGTGCTATAGGTGACAAAGATTCGATCATTCGGCTGCCAATTGGGCCATGAAATACAGATATGTAAAGTGTAAAGATGTCCATGCCCCCCGGCAGGTGCAAATTGGCTCACACGGAGCCTAAAGAAAAACTATATTATGTAAACTGCGGCATATTTAGTCATCCAGCATCATATCGAGCATGCTCCTGGTATCAAGATGCAAGAGTTAAATTTACTCCAAAACAAACACAAGCACATAACAGTGTGATATCTTTCAACTTCGTTAAGCCCGAAGTGTCATTTGCACTTGCCGCTAGAGGGCCAGCAGTCAACAGTATAAATAATGCGAATAATGTACGTGGCAATAATGACCTGCTTCTTAAAATTTACCAGCAACTAAATTCTCTATCGGAGAGAATCGATTGACAGGATTAAAATTTAACTTTGTTTTTCAGCGTTTAGGTCTTTCAAATGCCTCAAAATAACTTGTCATCCAGTCACCTTCCCATGGATAGGCTTCACCTCATCTCGATCAACATCAACTCCATTGTGAGTCTACATCGACTGACTGTTTCTTCTCAAGCAAAAGCCTGACATCATCCTGCTCACTGAAACCCACCTGAATTCATGGCAATCTATGACGTTCAAAGATTTCGAATTTGTAAGAAACGAAAGGGTAAACGGTGATGGGGAGGTGACAGCGGGATATTGGTTAGAAGACCCTATTCTTTCCAAAATATTGAAAAACTCGAATTCAAAAACATTGAATCTCTTGAAGTGTCTGTTATCAAAATTTCACAGCTAGGTGGGGATGACCTGTTCGTTATCTCTGCCTATACAACTGGTCGAAACGTTCTCAAGTTCGAGGAGGAGTTCAATTGCTTGTTTGAAATAATCGAATAGAACAGGCTCCATAGTTATTATATTCTTGCCGGTGACCTGAATGCCCGGCAAAAAATCATGGCTGAACGCCACCAATAATCCCAAAGGTGTATTCCTGAAATCGTGGATAACAGAGAATCAAATTCAATATAGGTGCTATCTATATAGGTCG
The DNA here is from genome assembly GCA_963969285.1 of Odontomyia ornata. Lineage (NCBI taxonomy): Eukaryota > Metazoa > Arthropoda > Insecta > Diptera > Stratiomyidae > Odontomyia > Odontomyia ornata. Next base: position 193,493,012 of record OZ017738.1, read on the forward strand.
GAGTTGTTGGAGAGTATCAAGGTAGTTTTAGAGTAGGTAAATTGACGATAAACCAATTGTTCACTGTCAAACCGATACCTGAAAAATGCTGGGAGTTCAACATAGACGTACACCAAATTTTCGTTGACTTCAAGCAAACATACGGCACTATTGATCGTAACGTACTGTACAAAATAATGTTATGCTTTGGTATCCCAGCCAAATTAGTCTGTCTTACCAAAATGACAATGACGTCGCACTACAGGGAGATGGGCTGGCCCCATTGCTATTCAATTTGGCTCTGGAGTACGTCATAAGGAAGCTACCTGTCGATACATGAGGTAAATTACTATACAAGTCGAGCCAAGGAGTAGCCTATGCGGACACTTTGTCACGGTTATTAACAACTGCCAAAGAACTCTTCCTGAAACCCGACAGTGAAGCAAAACTAGTAGGGCTACAAATCAATGAGAACAGAACAAAGCTCATGGCGCAGTCGAGGAAAACTACCCCAAATACAAATACAGTATCGAGAATGTGAGCGAATTTGTTTATTTAGGCGCCAAAATAACGAGAGACGAAAAACGCCGAAGAATACAGCTCGCAAATAAAATATTTTATTCAGCTCTGACGATCTTGACGACCAGCTGCATACACAGGAAAACAAAGCTCCCAGTATACAAATCTGTGATAAGACCTGTGTTATTCTATGGCTATGAAACATGGACTCTGACCCAAGCATCCGCAAATATATTGAACGCCTTTGGGCGAGGGGTCCTGAGGAGAATAATCTAGACGGGGACCAATGGCGAATTCGAAACAACTATGAGCTGTATGAAATTTTTGACGAACCGGAGGTCTCAACGATTGTCAGACTGCGGAAGCTACAATCGCTGGCCACATGAATCGTATGGACAAACAACGGATACGCAAAAAGGTATTCGTTGGGAGAACTGAGGCCGGAGACCAGTGGAGAAACCGAGGAAACGCTGGTCTGACTTGGTCAACGGAGGCAGTTCATTGCTGCTTGGATTGAAAAATGGGAGGACGCGGTCAATGGGCCGAGGCAGTTGGAGGCGCTATTTACAGGAAGCGAAGATCCTAGAGGGGCTGTAGTGCTACGAAGAAGTAGAAGGAGAAAGTTCTAACATACTAAGTGTAGGATAAAAGTTTATAAATAATTTTTGAATAGTGTTGGTTGATTCTTTTCTCTTTTTTCCAATTAAATCAGAAAATATGTGATAATTTTGATTAATTTGAATTCGCTATTGTGTTTCTTTATTAAATGTGTTTCATTGATAACGTTCATACGTGACCATTAAGTATTCGTATTTTTAACCGAATTCCAAAAGAAAGAATTTTATCAATTCATCACGTATATATTTTTTTGTAGCTTTATTTATGTGAATATGTTCACGCATAACTTTTGAATGGAAATCGATAGGAGAGTCCTGTTTTCTTCAAATTAGGTCCTGTTTGTAGGATAAGAAATTAAATTAACGGTAAAGTACTTTTACCGCTAAATCTAAAAAACTTCCGAGTTTCATCCCGATTTTTCCACATAACTGATCGACGCGTGTAAGGATTTTAATTGTAGAGGTGTCAAATGATGCTCTCCACATTGAACTAAAATGCATCGGCACAAAATTTTAATCCTTTTAAGGACTGTAGATATTAACAGTTCAATATGATACCTTGATGTCGAGAAATTGAAATTTCAATGATCTTTCGTACGAAAAATGCCAATTATTTTGCAATCTTCAAGAATTTGATGGAGATACCGACTTCTTGGTGAGGAATGATAAGAATGATTAGTACCTTAAATTTTTTGCATAAACAGTACACTTTAGTCCATGATTGCTACCGGAATTAATCAATAAATTATTTGTAAATGCAGCATAAATACAATTCAACATGATTTAGAGGTATTTCATAATATGGATTGAGTGATTGCAAATTATAGAGTTAATCACCATTTAAAAATTGATTCGCTAGTTTCTAGTTCATATAATATTATATGCCCAGTAAAAGTAGTGATTTTTAGTATAACCGACTGACGAGTATTGCGACCTAAAAATAGGATACTTTTCCTTCTATAACTGATCATAACTTTAAAGATGAACACGAAAATGCATAATCGAGTTTTCATTTAACGACAGGACATTATTTTCATGAAGATTTCATGAAAAGCATGTACAATAATTTACTGAAAAAGGAGGCAATGGGTACCGAATAAATGTGAACGAGTGTTACGGTTAACATATGCAGGATCTTTTTAAGTAAATTTCTTGAGATTGATGGAGTTCACTTTATGGTTATATATATTGTTACATGTACAAATAATTCTGCGAGCTACTGTCGCAATTGTTTTCACAACCATTAAGAACATCAACAAAATGAATTTACTCGAAATCACGAGAACCCACCAAGCATCAACATCTGAAAGTGAGTCACTGCTCCATTCATTTACGCTCGCTCGAATGCTCCCGCTAATTCGCCAATGTACGAGAACTGGGTTGAATGACTACAGACCCTATATTAAGGCGAGCTGAATGAATGGGGGAATCAATCATTCAACCGCGATAGCAAACACGGCGATAGTGTGTGGAGTGTGAATTGAAAAGCGATCAAGTGATTTTCGTTGATTGTGAAGTGATCTTAGAAGACAATCGCGATAGAAATTTATGGACAAGTGAAAGTTAGATTCTAGTTAAAATTGTGAAATAGTAAAATAAGTGATTGTGCATCTGTAATTTAATTAAATAAACTCTTTTAATTTAATTTAAAAGACATTGCGTTTTCACTTTCCCGGAGCATTAAAATTATTGGCCGCGAACCATAACACGCGACAATATATATATATATATATATATATATATATATATATATATATATATATATATATATATATATATATATATATGTATATCTTCTTCTTCTTTGTAGCACTATAGCCCCGCTCGGGCCTTCGCTTAGAGATAGTTAGAGTATCTCATTTTCATGACCGTATTGATTTTTTCGGAAGTTGGTTTGGTCAGTACCATGCTCCCGTGTGCCTGCTCAGCTATGATATGATCTGATTAAATCAGTACATATCACCACTGAGTGAACACTCGTAGTCTGTTCGGAAAATCCCCTGAACTAAATCACGTTGCTCCGAACGAGATTTGAACCTGGGACCTTCGGCTTATGTGTCTCATGCTCTAACCACTAGACCACATACAGACTATTATATATATATATATATATATATATATATATATATATATATATATATATATATATATATATATATATATATACACAAATTTATCTATATAAATATATATAATATATTATATATATTTATATAGATAAATTTATATATATATATATATATATATATATATATATATATATATATATATAAATATAAATATATATATATATATATATAAATATAAATATATATATATATATATAGGTATATATATATATATATATATATATATATATATATATATATACAGTGCTGTGAATTATTATAAACTCAAGCATGTTTTTAGGTCTATTATTCAAATAGGAGATTATTTTAAATAACTCATAGGGATGAAAGGACGATCATATTCTTTGCTAAAACAAAAGAAAAAAATAAATTTTGAAAATAGAAATAAAATCTGTGAAACATTATAAACTCAGTATCATTTATAGTACGTTTTTATATTCATTTACCCTTATTTTTTATTACGGCTAATAATCGATACGGAACGCTATTAACAAGACTATTTAATGTGCTATCTGGTGTCTCGTTCCACGTTTCTATTATTCTTTTCTTCAGTTCAATAACACTTTCAATGGATGGCTTCTTCTGGTCGTAGACTTTTCTCACTAAGATTCCCCACAAATTTCCTATGGGGTTCAGATCGTAATAACTTGATTCCGTAATCATGAAACGATTTTTTGGAAGACGAAGCCTTTCATCTTCAGCTAGTGTCACAAAAGGCAGTAGATGTTCCTCTAGTAACTCCTGATAATCAACAGCTGTAATTCTGCCATTGACAAAATCTATTTCGCTCCTAGCTTGCTTTTTGAAAGCTGCCAAATCATAACAGATCCACCTCCTTGAGCTCTTCTTACCATGATTCTTCTTTCCTTTCGCAAATCGTGCCAGTAATAATGAAATCCATCCGGACCATCGAGATCAAACTTCTTCTCATCACTGAAGATGACATAATCCTAAATGTTTCCTTTTTGAATGAAATTTTCGGTGAATTTGAGTCTAGCTTCAATATGACGTTTCATCAATTTGGGTTTTAGCAATTTAAATTTTTTAGATGATGCTGCCCATTTTCTAAATAGGCTAGGGTCACATTGCAAGTCCAACTGTCTAACAATTTACGATGATGAACCACCTGTATCCGATAGTTCTCGTAAAACTTTGTAGTATCTGAATATTTCGGAGGGCGTCCAGACGACTGCTTTTTCCCATAATTCTCGATTCTAAGCTTTAAAAAATTTTTCACTACACTCTGCGACCTTTTAATTTCACTCGCGATTTCTCTTTGAGTTTTTCCACTGTTTTTTAAGTCAATAATTCTATGTTTCTCAACATCACTTCGTTTTTTTCCTCCCGGCATTTTAAACTTCGACAAAAATTTTAAATTCTCGATAAAAATACACTTACACGCCTTTTCAGTATTAAAACTCTACGTAAAACTAAAATCCACTTTGGAAACGCTCTTGACAAACTACAAACAGCAATTGAGTTTATAATTATTCACAGTTGTTAAATCCCTGTTTCGGGATTTCCCCCTGAAAGTCAGCATGGTTGAAATAAAGTGGTAAGTATATTACTTTTTATGGAATTGTTTGCGGCTACATATAAATGAGTTGCATATTTTGAATAATAATTTTTCTGAAAAATTATTAGAGAAGAAAAATGTTAGAAGAAGGTGGCTTCGACGTGTGCACTAATTCTCCTCAGGCCATCACTCTTAGATACACACCGGTGATGGCGACCACCATGCTCAGAGGTGAGGGAGTTAATTTTTAGCTAATACAAGTACTTACAAGAGAAATTTACCTTGAATATAACTTGCAGATACAAAAAAGCTATCGGAGCCATCCGAAAGAGTGATCGATATCCGCGCGACGTTAGATAAGCTTCAATGTAGAGCAAATTTGTCGTATAGATTTACATTAAGTTGATGTGAAAAGGGTGAAATGATCCAATTAAAAAGTTTAGCTAATGGTAAGTTTATAATTGAAATGGTTTTAGGAGATTACCCAAAACTCACGAAAAGCCAAAAAAATTTGTTTCCTGCAAATGGTTTGGAGAAAAATATGAATAATCAGTTTGAGTCTGTATTTATATAATGGGTGATCCAACCAAAACGCATGATGTTAATTGTAAACAAAACAAAAAGTTTTCAGAGAATCATGCTAATCTTTTATATTATAATAGAAAAATCTATGACAATTATGTATAACAAAATATCGCCCAAATGCTCGCTACGGTACTTCTAACCGATGGTCCATATTTTCAATGACTCTGAGACATAGTTGAGGTTCAATGTCGTTAATGTGCTGAATTATCTCATCATTTAGCTTTTGAATTGCTCTTGGCTTATTGACGTACACTTTTTCTTTTAAATATCGCCAGAGAAAGAAGTCCAACGGTGTTAAATCACATGATCGTGGCGGCCAACTAACATCGCCACAACGTGAGATAACACGGCCAATGAATTTCTCACGTAAAAGAACCATGGTTTCGTTTCCAGTGTGGCAAGTGGCACCATCCTGTTGGAACCACATATCGTCCAGGTCCATAACATCAATTTCTGGCCACAAGAAGTCCGTTACCATCTCGCAATAATGAACACCATTCACGGTAACTACTTGGGCGTCCTCATTTTCGAAGAAGTACGGCCCGATGACGCCGCCAGCCGATAAACCGCACCAAACATTCACTCTTTGTGGATGCATCGGCTTTTGAACAATCACTCGTGGATTCTCATTTGCCCAAATGCGGCAATTCTGCTTGTTAACGAATCCACTGAGGTGAAAGTGTGCCTCGTCGCTGAAGATGATTCTCCCTTCTATCTGTTCAACCAACCATTCGGCGTATTGCCGACGCTTGAAATGGTCAATCAATCAATCAAAAGCGCTTTATTTAATACTAATCGTTATAAATTTTAAAGGCTTCAGCTCTTGAGTCAATTGAACCTTGCAAGCGTGTAAATTCAATTCTTTATTCAAAATTCGCATCAGCGATGTTCGTGACATGATCAATTGATGGGCACGACGACGAGTCGAGGTTGACGGCTCTTCTGCCACACTATCGCGAACAACAGCAATGTTTTCCGCAGAACGAACCGGGCGAGCATGCACAGGCGATTTCACATTTCCTACAGACCCGGTTTGCTGAAATTTGCGCACGATTCTCGCGATTATGGACACATTTGGTTGATTATGCTGACCAAATAAATCACGAAGTGCACGAAATGCATTTTGATTTGAACGCCCATTTTCTCAAAGGCTTCAAAAACCCTAACGCGCTGCTCAATCGTCTACCGCTCCATGGTCGAATTTGTCAAATACTGAAACAACGAAATGTCAAATTAAGTTGGGTGAAAAACTTGACGTTAAGGAGTGACTCACAATTAACATCGTGCATTATGGTTGGAAAGCGAAATCTGTGTGGTCTAGTGATTAGAGCATGAGACACATAAGCCGAAGGTCCCAGGTTCAAATCTCGTTCGGAGCAACGTGATTTAGTTCAGGGGATTTTCCGGGCAGACTACGAGTGTTCACTCAGTGGTGGTACGTACTGATTTAATCAGATCATATCATAGCTGAGCAGACGCACGGAAGCGTGGTACTGACCAAACCAACTTCCGAAAAAATCAATACGGTCATGAAAATGAGATATTCTACCTGTCTCTAAGCGAAGGCCCGAGACGGACTGTAGTGCTAAAAAGTAGAAGAAAGAAGAAGTAGGCTATGGTTGGAATACCATTTATATACAATATATATTGTCGCTTGTTATGGTTCGCGGAGATTAATTTTAATGTTCCGGTTAAGTGAAAACGCACTGTCTTTTAAATTAAGTTAAAAGAGTTTATTTACTACAAAATGCACAATCATTAATTTGACTATTTCACAATTTTTTTACTTTTCACTTGTCTATAAATTTTTAATTCAACTGTCTTAACTATCAACTAATATCGCCTTTAATTCACACTCCACACTTGTCGCAGTTCTTACTATAGCGTATTTACTATCTCCCCAATTCATTCAGCTCGGCTTTATATAGGGTCTCTAGCCATTTAATCCATTTCTCGTACATTGGCGAACTACCTGGAATATTCGAGCAATCCTGAATGGCCGCATTGACGTCACTTTAAGATGTTGATCATGCTTGGTCGATTCTTGTGCTTTCGAGTACATTCGTTTGTTGGTCATGAGGAGATTGATAGTTGCAAAAACAATTGCGACAGTAGCTCGCAGAATTATTTGTACATGTAACACTGTCCCCACCTCAGTCCTTTTCGCCCCGAAAAGATGTGTCGCCAGTTGTAGTCAATTCTCCCTGGATGTAACATGGGGCAAGACGGTCCAGGTGCACGATTTTCATTTTGGCTCTCGGCTTACGGTGTTCCTGTCTGCGATATACGACGTCGTTGATTCACTTTGTAACTCGGTATGGTCCCTCCCAATTATGTTGCAACTTTGGAGGCCTACCCTTCCGCCGTTGTGGGTTATATAGCCACACCAAGTCATCTTGCTGAAAGCCAGTAGAATTTGCCTTTAGATCATACCTGATCTTCATGCGGTCAGTAGCCGATTCGATGTGTTTTCCCACTGTCCGATGAATCTGGTTCAACCGTTGCCTTAGCTCACTTGCGTACTCCGAGATGGTTTGGGGTTTCTCAGGGGGTGTCCCGAACTTTATATCAGCTGGCAGACGAATAGTCTTTCCAAAAATGACTTTGGCTGGGGCTTGGCCCATCTATGCATGTTCAGCAGCTCTATACGCCATCAAAAATAGGGGGATGTGTCGGTCCCAGTCCCTTTGGTTCTCGTCAACCATCTTGGCCAGGTGTTTATTGAGTGTGCCGTTGAAACATTCGACCATTCCATCGGATTGGGGCTGCAGCGGTGTTATCCTCGTTTTCCGTATTCCCAGCAGCTCGCACATTTCGCCAAAAACCAGTGACTCGAAGTTTCGGCCTTGATCCAAAAGTAGTTCACAAGCGACGCCGTACCTACTGACCCAATTTAACACTAGCTGTTCGGCTACAGTAGTTGCTTCCTGGTTGGGAATGGGGTAGACCTCGGGCCACTTGCTGAAATAATCGGCCACAACCAGCGTGTATCGATTTCCCCATTCGGATTCAGGAAAGGATCCTGCGATGTCAACAGCAATCCTTTCAAACGGTACCCCCACATTATAGGTTTGCATTTGTCCTCTCAGTCGTCGCTTTGGACCTTTAACGGAAGCGCAAATCGTGCATCGACGGCACCAGTCCTCTACGTCTTCTCGAGCTTGGAGCCAGTAGAACCTTTCCCGCAATTTCGCTAAGGTCTTGTTAACACCAAGGTGGCCTCCCGAGGATTCTTCGTGCATTTCCTTAACCACATCGTGGGTTCGGCTTTTAGGTAGTATAGTTTGCATTTTATAGGAGCTGCCATCCACCGTTTCCTATTTCCGCTTGAGTACGCCACCCTCCACCTGAAGGGAGCTCCATTGTGCCCAATAGCTTTTCTGGTTGCGCCATGCATCGAAACGTCCTTCCACTCAGGTGGCCCACATGTCTCCTTCCATACGAGCAATGGTCCGATGTGTTCATCGGCTAACTGGCCATTTCGAATCTCCTCCGATGACCAACCTTCATCGAATTCGGCCGTTATCAATCGCAGATCAACGGGCGGTTCCTTTTCCTCAATCCGTCAGCAATGCTTGCAGTTAGCTGGACACGGGCGACAAGATAGAGTGTCAGCATTTCCATGAACTCCGCTCTTCCGATGAACAATTTCGTAGTCGTATAACTGCAATCTTTCGATCCATCTCGCAACTTGTCCCTCGGGGTTTTTCAAAGTTGAGCAGCCATCTCAGCGATGCATGGTCCGTTCGGAGAACAAATTTCTGGCCATATAGGTACTTGTGGAACTGCTTGATGCTCTCTATTATAGCCAATAGCACCTTCCTGGTCAGGCAGTAATTCCTCTCACTTTTTGAGAGAACTCGACTGTAATACGAGAGAAATCTTTCTTCGCCATCGATCTGCTGGGAGAGTAAAGCTCCAATACCGCCGTTGCTCGCATCGGTGTCAACTACAAACACTTTTCCGGGTTTCGGATATGCCAGCACGGATGATTCACACAGCTTCTCCTTCAAGGTCTCAAAGGCTGCCTGGCATTGTTCATTCCAGACATACGGACGATTTTTTTCGGTCAGCTGATGGAGACACTTAGCTATTTTTGCAAAGTCTTTGACGAATCTTCGATAGTAGGTGGCCAGACCCAGAAAACTTCGTAGTTGGCGCTTGTTGTTTGGTGTTGGCCAGCTTTTCACGGCTTCAATTTTCCCAGGGTCTGTTTTGAACCCTTCTGCTGATACGACGTGCCCCAGGTATTTTACTTCAGCTGCGAAAAGGGTACACTTGTTAGGACTAAGTTTCAAATTCGCCAGTCGCAATCGGAAGAAAACCTATTCTAAGTTCCGCACATGCTCTTCGAACGTTCTCCCGATAACAATGATGTCATCTAGGTACACCAAGCAGGTTTTCCAGGTTAGGCCACGTAGCACGTATTCCATCAGGCGTTCGAAAGTGGCTGGAGCATTGCAAAGCCCAAATGGCATCACCACAAATTGCCACAATCCGGTCCCAACTGAAAATGCAGTCTTCTCTCGGTCCGTCTTGTCGATTTCTACCTGCCAGTAGCCACTCTTCAGATCGAGTGTAGAAAACCATTTTGCGTCGGCTAAGGTGTCCATGATGTCATCGATTCGTGGGAGCGGGTAACTATCTTTCTTAGTGACGTCATTAAGCTGCCTATAGTCGACACAAAAACGAGTGCTACCATCCTTTTTCTTTACTAGAACTACTGGCGCGGCCCATGGACCGACAGAAGGTTCGATAACGCCTTGTTTTTCCATGTCCGAGATCAGTGCGCTCACTTCTACTTGTTTGGCTATAGGAAGACGTCTCGGTACTTGTCGAATTGGCTTGGCTCCCTGTGTATGACGTGAGTTACCATACTCGTTCGGCCTTGGTCATCCGGGCTTGTTGAGAAGATGTCACTGTACTTGGTGAGCAGATCAGATGCTTGCTTGAATAGCTGCACTGGAAATTTGACCGGCTTCAATATTGCAGACGTGGAGTCCCGGGCTCTGTCTGCGTCTTGCCTCCTTTTCCAATGATGGTCGTGAGTGGCTTCCAAGGAGGTGATGGTGGAAACAGGCTGGCAGCTGTCTATAACTTGTCCCGCTTTGATGCTCGTGGTTGTCTGCGGTGTTAAGGACTCTAACCGGCACGAATCCGTTCCTTGTAGATCTTACAAGGCATCGTTCTACAATCAAACTGCACAATTCGGACGTCTTCGCTGGTTAAATCAGATAAGATCGGTGATCTCCAGAATCACCATCAAGCTTGGCCCATACAATACTCTCGGAAGAATTCGGTACATCAGTGTCGGTACATACTACTACATTCATCTTGGGAATTTGGACGCTAGGATCCTCCATCAATACTTCGACATTCTGCCATTTCAATACCTGTTTGCGCAAATCCAACGTGATTCCATGTGGTCACAGAAAATCCATTCCGAGAATGTAGTTATCCATAATGTTCGCGACCAGAAAATTATGTCGGAAAGCAAGGTCTCCCAACTGTATCCGGAGATTGACCTCTCCATGGACAGGTGCAGTTTCTCCCGTAGCTGTCCGTAGTGAGAAAATTCTGCCCTTGTGAAGTTGTTGCTGTCTAACTAGCTCTGGTCGGATAATCGATCGGGTTGCACCAGTGTCGATTGTTATGGTGCAACGTTCTCCGCCAGCTTGACCCGGAAGGCATAAGTCTGCTTCTCCACAATGTAGTCTTGACACAGTGATGGTGGTGCTGTTGACGTCGATCTTCCTAGCCAGCTTCTGCTCCACGAAGTTGGCTCTTACATGTTTCCCGGCCCCTCAGTTTGAAGGGCTTCCATTCTGGGCTCCTGACTCTGTCTAGATCTTCTCCTAGCTGCACACCGTGGATAATAGCTCCGTTTTCTTCGCTTCTTGCAGTCTCTTTGCATGTGCCCCTTCTCTCCGCAATTCCATTCACATGCGGGTCTCGCTCAATTTCCACGCGCTCACACCTGCACTCGTCTGTCACTACCTCACGAACCCGGGCAGTGGTACGAGTCACATTTTTCGCTGCCTCAAAGTTCAGACTGTAAGCCAATGCGTCCTTAACCGTTTGCTTTTGAGCTAAACGCACGGCTTGTTGCAGTTCCTGGTC
>OZ017738.1:193509476-193579476 GCA_963969285.1 Odontomyia ornata
GAGGTTTCAGCTGATGTCTTTCTGATGACGTGTTCCAGCGCAATATTAAAGAGCATTGGGGCTAGTCCATATCCTTATTTTAAGCCTGATTCCATTATAAAACTGTCCGTTAGTTCACCGTTTATCTGTTCAAAATTTTCGTACATTTGCCCTTCCCCTGCACCCCTCAAAGCAAAACTCGTCATTTTAAGACCTGTTTTGAAAAGTTCTTATCAAAACCTTTCATTTGATACCCATATTGCCTACATGCGATAAAACTTTTTTTTCCCCTATATGGGGAGACCCCCTTAAACACCTTATAAATTTTTGTGATGAAACTTTAAAAAGGGCATCACTTTACATCTACTCACAAAATCTTATGTAGTTTGCGAGAAAAGGTGGTGTGACACACGGACGGACGGACAGACAGGACGCGATTTTAGTAGGGTATTGTAAAATGATTTTACAATACCCTAAAAAAAGACATGCAAATAGCAAGGTAAAAGTAATAAAAAGTGCAAAAACGAGGACAAAAAAAAATTACTAAGAGTTGAGAAGGAGAGAGTTGACATGGAAGGGCCCAAGCTGAAGGTCATCATGGTTACGAGGCAATCTGAGCATGGGTGAATGAAAATACACCAAGCTACGTAGGAATGGAACATTAAAGGTATTCGACGATCTTATAGAACGCATAACGCGCCTCACTGGAACCTGGTTGACTAGCCGAGTATCGAGCAAACCACACCAAAGCCTGTAAAGGAAACATTCATCCACCCCAAGAAGGGTGAAATGCAGAGCTACGATGGGATGATTGTCTTCATATACTTCCTACCAAAGTGCACTGCCATTCTGTGATTCTGCAGGGTCATCAGACCACACAACCGAGCACGTCCCCGGGTTGCGGATAGGGGAAGACCTTTCTCGGAAGGTTTGCTGTGAATACCCAATAAACAGCTGTAGACAGCGGTCGGCAGAGAAGCGAGAGTCTCAGGGGTGGCTTCGGTCACCAAAAATACCTGAGTATTAATGATCTTCTCTGTGACATGACGAAATATATGGCGTCATCAAGTATCCATACATCTTGACGGGTAGGTAAAACGCTATGGGAAGGAACCCAAACAGAAAACCCGGGATGGAAGTCGAGGAAGGAAGAAAAGCTACGGTGCAGAGGGTCGGAACCCCAGTACCGGCGGCAGTGGGAAGTGAGCGAGCAGGCTTCCGGCCGTCGTCATCCGGCGACTGCAATGTTATAGAGGTGGCGAACTTGGCCTCTATAACAGATACCCCTACAAGCGAACACAAAAAAGAAGAATTTACTCGGAGATCCAAGTTGCTTCGGACACCTCCTCGTAATGATAGCGCACAGATGACGAGTGAAACTATAAAACCAATCGGTTAAAGAGCGCCTGCTACAAATAGTGAAGCCGAATATCAAAACAGCTCGCGGGCTAGTACGGAAATATCGCGGATATTTCGGCAAATTCCTAAAGCTCCCAGAACGCTCCTGAGAGAACAACTTGAATCTAGGTCTGCGGAAGCTCTAAATAACGTTACGGCTTGTGCAGAATCGGAAACAAACATAAATCTTCATGACATCGACTATCAAGAGGAGCAAAATGATGGCCAACACTCGGGGCCAAATCAGTCTAACCCTTCTAATAGGAAGGAATAAATTGATCAATAGAGTAGGTTAGCGGAAGCCACCTGGGCTCAATGCAATGCAGTATTGTAAAAAAAATCATTCAATCAGTGACTCAAAAAACGTCGCCTGGCAAGTCAAGGATGGAATTCTCGAGCTTGAGGAAATGTTCGACTCAATAACTGCATGCCGGTCGAACTGGAAACGAGCTGCGCATGAAATGAACGTAGTGTAGAAATCACAACTCTTTACCATAAACAATACTGGTATGCTATCAAAGGAGCAACAACGCCCAACTAAGCGCCCTAAAATGGAAACTCCTCCTGATAAAGTCGGTCACCCACATAAGGAATGGCAGACAGTTACGAGGAAAAAGAAACACACGGACAATGTAGGAAACGAGGATCTTTACAATGAAGGTTCCAACCGTAATTGGAAGAGAAAACGAAAGAAAAATTGTTATAGGCCAGTTAAGGGGAAGACATACGCAGAAGTTTTGGGAGCAATCCGAACATCAGTCCGTCCAGAGGATTTAGGTATCCAAATACGTCGAATCAGAAAGGCTGCTGATTATGATGTCCTGCTAGAACTAGCAAAAAGTGAGGAGCATGCTAAGCTGCAAGATAATATTAAAGCGGTGGTTGGAATACAACGGAAGGTTAGGTTAAGGTTCTTGTAGTGAAATGAGTGGATAATAATGTCCGTAAAGGACTGCAATGATGCTGCTGCCTCGGCAAGAGAGGATGGTGGCGTTCACCGAGATTGGCCTTGTCTGAGGACGCGCGAATGCGCTGGCAGGCTTGCAATGCGGTGTCGTGGGTTCTTTTCCCCAGCACAATCTTTCCATTTTATTTTTTGGATTTGGCTTTTAAAAAAAAGTACTATTTCAACTGGACGTTAACTAGATTTCAACAAAAAAACCAAAAGGAGTTTCTTCCGTAAATCGTACTTCTTCCAAATACAATAAAACGTAAATTATTTGGAATTTGGATTACTTAAAACGAACCAAAATTTTTCATTCTAAAACAAGTAAATGGCTAAACGAAGTGTCGGAACGGAAATTTTTGTTTGGTAATAAATTTTAAATTTCTTCTTTTCATAAAAAATTTTTAAATATGGAATAATTTTGTAATTTTGGTGAAAATCTAAATTATAGAAATAATGTTAAAATGTATATGTAAATGAAGGTGAGCGAAAAACAAAAAAGAATATACATAAAAATTCATATAAAAAGGAACCAACAAAAATATACATAAAAAAAATTATATGAAAGAAACCAAAAAGGGTACTCACCCAGCATCCTCGAAGAGCGCTCGTAGATGGTGTGGGCGATGCATTATTTAGCTGAAATTCTATTTGCAGTACGTTACGAGTGCTTGAACAAAATCATTACGTTTTAGAATTCATTGAAATGTTGAGGAAAATTCCAAATCACAATTTTTGCACTGTATATAAATCAACTTCCTTAATCATATACAGGGTCTGAATAATAATTAACCGGACTGACCTCAGGAAATTTTTTATTGGCAAAATATGTACAATTTTTCTTTAGAAATCTTCAAAGTAGTCCCCATTGGAGTCGATAATACGCTGATACCGGATTTTCCAATCCCTGAACGCTCCCTGGAAGTTGGCAACCTCGATGCTGTCTAGAGCCCTCGTCGTAGCACGTTGAACGTTTTACAGAGTCCTGAACCGCGTCCCCTTAAGGTGTCTCTTGATCTTGGGGAACAGAAAGAAGTCCGCTGGTGCCATATCCGGGCTGTAAGAACTCTGGTTCGGTTTGCAGTCGATCAACACATCACGCACTTTTTGCACATTTGTGTCCGTGTGACTCGTTGATGGAGGACCGACGCGCTGTTTGTCATAGACGTCGTCGCGGCCCTCCCGGAAATTTCTGTGCCACCGAAAACTTGAGTTCTGGACAGAGCATCCTCACCGTAAGCCTCTTGAATCATTTGAAGAGTTTCCGTGGCCGTTTTCTGGAGTTTGACACAAAATTTGATGCTAACACGTTGCTCGATCGTACGCTCCATTTTCACTCCGACGACGTAACTGAACACGCACTCCGCTCTCGCTCGATGCTATCTCTCCAAGCACTTGGAGGCAACTGCTACATCCCGGTTCCATTTACCTAGACCCACACCACCACTACAGCACCAGATACCGGTTAGCAGACGCTTTGACGGCGCGGGGCAGGCTCAATCTGGCTACTTATTATAGAGACCCCGTATAATGTCGAGATAAGCTGCTTTGGGTCAACTAAATCAACAAGTGGTTCCGTCATAGCTACTTTTCGAATATAACTCATATCAAACCCGTAAACATTGCTTCACCAATTGATTTTTTCCATCCTTATACTGACGATCGTAGTCTGCGCGGTGCAGTGGTTAGAGCACTATGCCCGTAAGCCAAAGGTCTCTGGTTCGAGTTTCGTTGGCGTCAACGAGATTTAGTTCGAGTAATCCTTGGACGGACTATAAGCCTGTTCAGTTATGATACGTGCTGGTTTAAAATCAGAACGTATCGTAGCTGGGTGGACGGGCACACACAGACGCGTCGATACATTCTATCATGATAATGAGATACTCTTAACTATCTCTAAGCGAAGGCCCGGAAGGGGCTGTGGTGCTACGAATAATAATAAAAAAATAATATACTGACGATCTTCAATTGCAGTTATGAACAAAATTCCACGATCTGGAAACATCATCCCATTTCCTTTTAGCCAATTATCTCTTTCGAACAACACCGTATCCAACATTGATTCGAAAACAGTATTCCATCCATTCAGATATTATAATATCAACTTTCTCAATCCCATCAGGCATTTCCAAGTCCTCGACTTTTCCTTTGATAACAGTTGTCACGTCTGTTAATTTATTGTCAATAACAACTTGCCGTGCATAATCAACTTTGTTCGAGCAATCTATAAGATTTATCTTGTCGCATGGAAAACAGAGACAAGTCAGGAAAATTGGGCCCACTAGCGCCGTCACTACCAGTGATATCGAAAGTGGTGGTTTGCCGTGAAAGTAGTTGGCAACCAGATGATGCGGTTTCTAACGGATGCACAATCTCAAGACTGCGAATTTTCTTTCCGACCAACGCGCGACTTGGAGAAAAAGACACGTGAAGGACTTTCTCTGCGATTTCAAGTTCACTGCGCGAATCAATGGTTTCACTAAGGTATTACACTTTTGGCTCTTGTTTTCGCTTGCCGCGGTGCTACGTCACTTCTTTGCCTTCCTTTTCCACGCGCAGCACACACCCCTTACACCCCTGTTCAACACCAATCACAACATTCTTTTCCGGGCAAGTTGTTAGCATGCAACTCCAATTTGTAGTCGAGCGGGAAAATGAATTCGCACTTAAGCGATAGACAAGTTTTCTATCAATCGGACATCGAATACAATCTGTTGGATCCGCCAACAGCCGATGCAAATCTCACGCCACCGAAAGGTAAACAATGAACGACCGCGCAACAGGTGAGATGCTACAGCGAATCGCGAGTAAAACTTTCCAAGCGATTTCAAAATTCCTACTTTTCTTTTTAATCACCGTTTGCCAGTGCGGTTTCCCGCGTGCTCGCTGCTTGGCGATCCGTATCAGACTCCCCTTTGTTACCAATAGTCACCTTACGGGACTAGTCGCACCGGCAGTTCACGAGACAGCTCATCCGTCTCTGTAGATTGCATTCGGCCATGCAATTCGTGGATGAGCTGCGTTAAAAAGGTGTTGCCGTGTCGAAATTTTAATGGCAAATTTGAATATCTATTTTGTTAAATCTACAATCAGAATTTGGATCAGTATTATGGTGGTTTTCGAGCAGTTTGCTTAGGTGACTGCTCGATTACTACAGGGCAGCTTATTTTCTCGCGATTCCAAGGAGATGAGGATTGCGAAAAAGGAGCTGAAAGATCTTAAGGTGGACAATGGATCGTGTTCGGGGTCGGGACGCGGAGTGAGGCAACAGAGGTCAACGATTAGCGGACGGACAGACTGACGCAAATTCTTTCGACTTGCTGTAAATGGGTAGCCTATGCGTGTGATTGAAACTAAGTATGGACGGACAAAACAGACAGATATGTGAGGATGTGACGATTGGGTCCTACAACCTTCTGTACATGGCTCTTCAGAAAACGGCGATCTAGTTTGGCATTGTAATGCCTAGCGGCGTCGCTTTATCGGAAGTTGCGACGAAAGACTTCATCCCCTTTTTTAAAAGTGGAAGGTCGGGACCTCAGGTTGTAATGCGCCTCATTTGCACGTCTTGCGGCCGTTATCTTCCGTCCGATTTTTTGGTCGAGGTCACCTAAACATTTATGGGACTCCAGCGCAACGACGGGATCTCCCAAACACTTCAATTGCCGTAGTAGCCTGTATGATTTGCTATGGCAGATGATGTCCTGTCCGAAGGCGGCAAAGTAAGGCGAGACACAGATGATGGGATGATAAGAGGACCGCAGAGTGCAAGTGATGGCGAACAATCTGCGGTCCCAATCCTTCTGAGTTAAATGGACATAGGAACGGATCGCAGCAAACAGGGTACGATTCAAACGTTCTGATGCGTTAGATCGAGGAGAATATATTGGCGTCAGTTGGTGTTCGACACCGTACTGTTCGAGTAGGTTTTTTTTGTGGTAGGGAGGTGAATGTCCATTTACGTACAGAGTGTGGGACTCCCATGCTCGCAAGAAGGCGACTGGACTACCCACTAAACACCTCCCCTGTCAACCTGAGAACCTAGCCTGGGACCATTTGACACATTACTTCGGGCCAGGTCTCGTTTTGTTACGCCGTGAGGCGCCTTCAAGCTGGGGGATCCCTCTTCTAGCGGGAGGGGAGAGGGGAAGAGGAAGTGCCAACCAAGCGATCCCCCAGCACGAACGCCCCCGGCTGTTGTGAGCCCCTTTTATCTTTTAGGACTGCCCGAGCATAATGTGCCACCTGGTTCCATTTGTCAACCGATTCGAGCATCACCGCGGCTATATTATCCGGGATGAGCTCTCTCGTCTCCCTGTAGTTGTCCCTTCGCAGCCTGTCCAATTTTATGCACTCAAAAAGTGTGTGGCAGGCATTGTCTTCCTCTCCTGGGCAATACGGACAATTGGGGGATGCTGACTTACCAATCTTGTGCAAGTAAGACTGAAAACACCCATGCCCGCTCGAAAGTTGGGTCAGATAGAAATCTGTCTCACCATGTCTTCGATTTAGCCACAGTCTCACATCCGGGATGAGGCGCGCAATCCACCTTCCTTTCGTGCAATTCACCCAAGATTGCTGCCAATCGTTGAATGAGCACTGTCTCTCTTCGCGGACAGTCATCTCCCTTGCATCCTCGTTTCGGCGCAGGTAAATAGCGTGGCACTTTCTAGCAAGGAGGGCGACATATATCACGCCTGCAATAACTCTCATGGCCGAATCAAAGACTGTCTGATACGAAGATGCAATCCTCAGTGCTCCTCTTCTATACCTGTGCCAAGCGTTTTCGGTATACATCCGTACTGAGCCTCGCTCCATATTTCTGCTCCCTACAGTAGTACTGAGCGCTAATCAAGAGGCGTCTTCTTGATGGGCTGGGTCCCCCTACGTTGGCCATAAATCGACTCAGAGTCGTTACTCCCAAAGCAGCCTTCTCAGCCGTTGTCCAGATTTGCCCAGAGAAACTCATTTTCGACTCGATCCGTAGGTATTTCTCCGCTGGCTTCGATTAGAGTCGTAAGTCTACAATACTGATAATCCTTACTCGAAGGATTCTCTTTTTTGTCAAGATGACTACTTCGGTTTTCTCTAGTGCTGAACTGAACCCTCGAGCAGGCATCCAGTCTCTCACTCGGCGCATTAGCATACCTAGCCTAAGTTACGCTTGTTCAACCGTGCATCCAGCGACCAGAGCCGCAACATCATCCGCATAGCCGATCAAGCGAGACTCATTTGGCATCTCAAGTCTCAAAAGCCCGTCTTAGGACACATTCCACAGGTGCGGACCAAGGATGGATCCCTGGGCAACATCCGATGTAATTTCCATCCTTCGTTGGCCCTTTGCCGTGTCGTAGGGCAGGCTGCGGTCCTTCAGGTAGTCCCTCAAAAGCCGCATTAGATATTCTGGAACTTGAAAAAGGTTTTCCAGCGTATCCAGAATATCCACCCATCTAGCGGAGTTGAAGGTGTTCCTGACGTCGAGTGTCAACAACGGGATGATCCGTCGCTTGGCGCGACTATGTGCCTCTGCCTTTTGCACCGAGCTTACCACCTCTGCAATCGCATCAATGGTAGAACGTCCTGCTCTAAAGCCGTACTGCCGAGGAGATAGCACTTTCCCAGCCGTGTCTAGCGTGCATAACGGGCGGTATGCAGGGATTTCCCTTCCCCTTGCTGACCAACACGAGCCCCGCCACCTTCCATAGTACCGGGAAAACCCCGTCCCATAGGCAAGCGTTGAATGTGCTGAGCAGCAAGTCAGGACAATGGTGATAGACAAGCCGCAACACCTCAGCTGAAACACCATCTGGACCTGGACTGCCTCTTCCAGTTCCGGCTGTGTAAAGAGTGGACACTCTACTGTTGTTTCACCATGGACAGCGTCAACACAGACGGGATGGGCGGGGAAGAGTCCCCGCACTATCGCGTCCATCTTTTCCGCGTCATGTATACAAGGCTTCCGTAGGGCACTAAGTTTCCCCATGACCAGCTTGTAGCCAAGGCCCCACGGATCCTTGTTCACATTGTTCACTATATCTTGCCAGCAGCGAGCCTTGCTGTTGTTGATCAATTTGCGAAGGCATTTCCTGGCCGACTTATATATTGCCACCCAGTTGCATGCCTCGCCACGATTCCGTGCCCATTGAGCTTCACGCCGAAGCTTGTGACACTCCCTTCATTTTTCAGCGATTTCAGTTGACCACAAGTACACTGGGGGCTTGCCGTGTCGGGGTTTTCGACAGGGCATAGAAGCTTTGCAAGCAGTCGTGATGATGCTCATAGTTGAGTTCACCACGTCTTGAGCTGCCAGTTCTTCCGTCCCCTCCGGATCTCCCTGCAACGGTACACCTGCTGGGAGAACCTCGGCGAACCTCTCGACGTCCATCCTCCCGATGTTCCATCCAATTGTAGAAAGCCAAGAGCACGGACGTCGGGAGATAACATCGCTTATCTCAAGCAGAATGCATTGATGATAACTGGCTGAGTAGTCCTCTAATACTCTCAAATTGTGTCTCCTCCGTACTAAGGACACCGAGGCGAATTTTACGTCCGGTATGGTTCCTTCACAGCCGATACGGCGGAAAGTCGGCGTATTTCCGGTGTTTAGTACGACGAGCGTCGTCCTGGTCGCCATTTCTAAGATTCGTTTTCTCCGCGGATCTGTTTGAGGTATACCCCATTCGATTGTTTAAGCGTTAAAGTCTCCCCCAACGAGCACGTTCCCGTCTGCATTCGAGACAGCGCCCTCCAAAACATGAAGCTTGGCTTGAAAGATGATATCGATTCGTTGGGCGTTAGCTACACACTAAAGAAGGTGGCCCTGAGCACCAAACCCACATAAAACCACCCCCTGTCCACAGCTCTCCGCTTGGAAATCAGTGTGTCGAACCCAGATGGCGGCAGTACCAGCTTCATCAGGATACCATGATGCGGAACTTTTATCATGGTGTAGCTCACTCAGCAGCATAAAATCGGCCTTCATGTCCCTCGCAAACTCTTCAAGCAGGTTTTGGGCGGTTGAACTGCGGGGTAGATTTAGTTGCAGGATGCGGGTCATCGAAGTTCTGATTTTGCCTTGGCTAGGGCTTCCTGGAAAACCCAACATTTCCCTGATCCTAAGACGTGTCCTAAATCAGGTCTTGGATCAGCATCCTTGCAAAGAATACAGTGTGCCCCCTTCGTACACTCATTCCTGTTATGTCCCATTTCACTGCATTTGTAACATAGGTTACGCCTATCGGGTCCTTTGCATACTTGTGCGGTGTGACCATAGCCAAGGCATTTGAAACATTGAAGAGGCGCTGTTCTTCACCGTATCCTACAGACAACCCACCCTATTCTTATTTTGCCCTCATTCAGAAATTGTTCGGCGTACTTTTCGGTCAAGTCAATTATGACTATGCGTTGCCCCCTTTGATTTTCTGGTGTCAGCCTCACTTTGATCCTGTCCACGCAGGGGAATTCCCTTTTGATGGCCTCTTTTACCTCGGCCCGATCCGTCACGCAGTCAATGTCTCATATTTTGATCGTTGCCCTCGGCTCGAGTGAGGCTATAGTTGCAGTTTTGCCGAGAGCTTTCTTTAGTGCGTCGCAGAATTTTTCCCTATTGTCGGCGTAGACCCTTAAACTGCCGAGAGCGGAACCATACTCCGTTGTCCGAGTACACGCTTTCTGGTACACCAAACACATGGGATACTCGACTCTCTCAAAAATTTCCCAATACGTGGAGTCGTGAATTTGCGGATAGGTTTTACCCGTGGGAATTTGGAGAGCTCATCTAGCACAACGATAGCTCCAATGTGTCCTATACAGAAACAAGGGTATGGACCGAGTGGATCTATATACAGACGTTGAAATATGCGCTCCGGAACGTTGAGTTGACTCATAGGAGGTCGAAGAGGCTGGTTGGGAGCTTTAGTGCCTTTACATGTCTCACAGGCGCTTACATAGTCTTTGACCTGAGATGGCATTTAAGGCCAAAAGAAGTACTTCTTAAGGCGCCAAAGCGTCCGACCGTAGCCACCGTGGACACTTAGAGGATGGTCGTGTGAGCGGAGGATCATATTGTGAGTCATTTTCCAAGACTCTTCTTCCTGCAATGGATCACCGGTTGCGATAAATGTAACCGTCTATCACTTTCAAATTAGGCACCTGTGTTTGTTGGGTTATGATGGTTTGCCTCAACTCGTTGTAGCTATCTGAATTAAAATGCGGACTGTTTAAGCCTATCTCGATGGGATCATTGTCGTTTAATGCCAGTTCCGCTCCCTCGGGTGAAATTCGCGAGAGAGTATCGGGCACGTTGTTTTGAGTCCTTTTTCGATGTATGATGGAAAACTTAAATCCTTGCAGTTTAAGAGCCCATTGGGCCAGACGTCCGTGTAGTTCCGCTTGGTTCATCAGCCAATGTAACGAAGCGTGGTCGGTGATGATTTCAAACTGGTGGCCTTCGATGTACGCTCGGAATTTCTTGACGGCCTTCACCGCTGCCAGACATTCTTGCTCAGATACGGTGTAGTTCCTCTGGGCCGAGTTCAGTTTACTGCACATAAGAGCAATGGGAGCTTCCTCTCCCTCTTCGGTTAATTGCACTAGCACGGCACCAGCTCCATGTTGACTTGCGTCACAATGAATGGAGAAGGGTTTCTGAAAGTCAGGGCTGTGCAAGACTGGATCAGATGTCAAGGCTTGTTTGAGCTCTTCGAACGCCTTTCGACTGAGTTCGGACCAGGTGAACTTACCTTTCCGGACCATGTCCGACAGGGGCGCTGAAACCGTGGCGTGATTCTGAACGAACCTTCGGTACCAACCACACACTTCTAGGAAACGTCGTAGCTGTTTAACGATCTTCGGTTAGGGAAACTCATCAATCGCCCGAGTTTTGTCCGGATCCGTTTTGATGGTACCATGTCCGATGATATGTTCTAGATATCGGACTTCGGTCATAACAAACTTGTTTTCTGGACATTGATGGTGAGTCCCGCCTTAGTGATATGAAGGGCTAATTCTTGCAACAGCAGAAGATGTTGGTCAAACCTTTCTGTGATGAGTAGAAGGTCATCCAGGTAAACGAACCCTTGGTGTTTCAGGTGAGGTGGAATATCTTTGTCCAACAGCCGGGTCATCATTTGTGGAGCGTTACATAGGCCATAAAGCATTGTGACGAACTGGTATAGTGGTCGTCCAAGCACTGAGAAAGCGGTTTTATCCCTCGACTCTTCATCGAGTGGAATTTGCCAGAAGGCATCCTTCAAGTCGAGACTCGTAATGTAGTTTGCTTTCGGCAGTCTTCCCAATATCCCATCGATGAGTGGAAGAGGGGACGCATCTTTAACGATCACTGCGTCGACTTTCTGGGCGTCTAGACAAAGGCGAACTTTACCTGGTTTCACCAACAAGGTTACCGATGAGGACCAGGCACTTTGAGACTCCTCTATAACCCCCAACTCTAGCATCCTGTCCAACTCTGCGTACACTAGCTTTTCCATGGCTGGCGAAACGGCGTAGTGTCTCTGCTTTATTGGTTTGGAGAATAGTGCGGCCAAGGCCCTGTGTAGCGGTAGATGGAAAAGCAGCGATCGATGCTTCCAGACGTTGTCGTTGGTCAGGAGTTGATTCGTGTCTATCAGGTATCGAAGCGAGTTTATGGACGTATCTAGTATTAAAAGGTGAATCACGAATAGATCTGTGGCGAAACCAAATTGAAGGACGAAATCAAGTTACACGTTCTGAGTCAGTGCAAGGATGATGAGGATATCCTTAGTTTGACCTCTGAGCGTCACGGCTGTTGTCAATCTACCCTGGATAGAATGGTTGGTGCCATCAGCTGTGCTGATTTCAGAGCGGCAGGGTTTCACCACCTTAGGGTGTTGATTGAGTACCTTTGAGCCGAGGCGCGAGGCAAGGCAGCTAATACTTGCTCCCGTGTCAATCAGTGCGAAGACGATTTCGCCCAATACTTTGAATGGTGCGTAAGGTATGTGTCGTTCTCGAAAACCTACGAGATGTTGCATACGTTCAGGGTTTGACGGCAGGTGCGCACTCTCTTGCGAAAACTCCGCCAACGACGAGTGGACCATTTTATTTTGCGCGAGCGAGAGGTGACTTTATCGGAAGCAAAGATTCGCTCTCGAGCCGCACGGTATTCCTGCAGTCGAACGTGATATGGCTTTAGTACGCAAATTCGTGAAAAAGTGTCGCTGGAAAGGCTTCCGGAAGAGAGGAAACCCCCGCAGTCATAATTGTCAAGGCTGGTGTATTATCGTCAATATTGGAGTTTGCAGCAGGCTGGCAACCTACTGGTGAGCTTTGGAGTACCGCTGAGGTGGTCGGATACTCGCTCGTTCGTTTTTTGAAGTGGCGCAATCTGGGCAATCCGGGAGGTAGGTGTCAGGTTTACCGCATCCGTAGCAGAAAACTGTACGCTCTGCCCAACATGCAATAAACCGATGTCCGGTTTGTTTGCGGCTCCAGCAGATCGTGAGGTTCCCCACTGCGGGTACCATAAGCTCGTCTGACTCCCTGTCGGTGTCCACTAGATCTGGAGTGTTGGTCTCTTGTACCACTTCCGCAATTCCGCGCCGCGGACCCGGTCTCGTCGACAGGTATGGCCGATCTCGAAGGACTCCTTCGTGGCAACTGACTCTTAGAAGCGTTGTCATGTCCTGAGTTCACGACGTGACGGCGAAGTTCCGGCCTCAAATTGAGCTTTAGCACCCGTAGCAGTTGTTTTTGGGTCATAGGCTCGGTTAACCGATCATTTAGCCGTAAGATGTCGGCTCGAAACTTGCCGGAGAGCTCGTCTTGACGTTGCCATCTGGCATGGATTTTGTCCAGGATCCTCTCGTCCATGTTAACTGTGGGATACTCCATACGGAGTCCCTCCTTCAGCCGTGACCAGCGGTGGGATGGAGGAGTAGCATATATACGCCAGTACGTTTCCAGCACTGCTCCCTCAAGCAGCATCGACAAGTAGCCGGCCAGCGCCGTGTGGTCCCCCGCCAACATCTAGTCTATCAGGGACTTCACCCGATCAATGAAGACCTCCACGTTGATGGAATTTGGTTCTCCGCTAAAATTGAGTCAGCTTCAACCGATGCGGTGGATGTGAAGGTCCGCGTGGATCCGAAGAAGCCACTGGAGCAAGAGTCGGTAGTTGCACTTGGCTCAACCTGGGCCGGTATACCGGAGCCATAGGGTTCATGGATGAGCAAGGTAGATTTCGCTCGGGCTCGAGTCTCGGACCCAACGGAAAATCCCAAGGATTTGGGTCCGAGTCCCACAGCGGAGGCGTTCGGGAACGTGCTTGAGGAGGGCTCTCCTATTTGTTCTCAAGGGTGGCTATCCGGGTGGTCAAAACCTGCAGTAGCGCCATCATATTCCGCAGGAGCGTCGCCCTTCAGAAGGCGGTACTACTCCAGCCCCTTTCATGGTGTCAGAATCCCAAATCAGTGGCGAACCTTGGTCTCGGCGGTCCTTATGCTGGGCATCACCCCTTTTGCAGCTGGTGCTTCATTGTAACTGGTTGGTGGCACATCAAAAGTTGCTGGTTGTCGGCAAAGTGGGCACATCCGGTTGACCAGGAGATGTTGAGCCACGCAAATCTCGTGAAACTGATGGCTGCGCGGTAGCGTTCGCACTGGTGTGCCATCGTTTCTGGCCTGCTGGCAAATCATGCACAGCGCCGCCGGTTCCGCGTCCGAATGCAAACGACGTTTGTAAGGTGTGCTTTGTGGAGATTTTTTGAAAAAAACTTAATCCTAAAACTTATATTTAAGGTTAGTGCTAAGATAATATATAAAAAAATATTACTCAGATTTTTTTCAGTCGTCGAAAGTGGCGAGCTGTAAAACAAATCTATCAAAAATAAAAAAAAAAAAAAAAAAAAAATTTATATATATATATATATATATATATATATATATATATATATATATATATATATATATATATATATATATATATCTATATATATATATATATACAGATATATATATATATATATATATATATATATATACACAGATATATATATATATATATACAGATATATATATATAGATATATATATATATATATATATATATATATATACAGATATATATATATATATATATATATATATATATATATATATATATATATATATATAAATATATACATACAGATATATATATATATATATATATATATATATATATATATATATATATATATATATATATATATATATATATATATATATATATATATATACGAGGTGTGTTCAAAAAGTATCACGAATTTTGAATTTTCGCGGATTACGTATATTCGAATTTCGATTTTTTTGTGGCGTTATGTTGGTACTCATGTCTGTCACTTATGCCGACATGCTCGGCCATTTTGAATGTTCACTTAATTGGTGATAGCTGCTTTACTTGCACGTGTTTTCAATCGTCTTCGATTTTTACTTATTCAAAAAAATGGATCAAAGAACGTGTATCAAATTTTGTGTGAAAAACGAAATTAAGTGCGCGGATGCATTCCCAATGTTGACTGTGGCATACGGAGAAGCTACCTTGGACCGAAGCAACGTTTATCGGTGGTACAAAATGTTTTTAGAAGGCCGAGAAGATGTGAACGACGAAGAGCGTGCCGGACGCCCGAGCACTTCAACAACAGACGAAAAAATTAATGAAGTGGAGTAAATGGTATTGGCCAATCGTCGAATCACCGTTAGAGAAGTTGCTGAGGACCTAAACATATCGATTGGCTCGTGCCATTCGATTTTTATCAACGATTTGGGCATGAGACGGGTCGCCGCGAAATTCGTACCAAAATTGCTCAATTGCGACCAAAAACAGCAACGCATGAACATTGCTAATGAGATGTTAAACTCTGTCCGCGACGAACCAAATTTGCTCCAGAGGGTCATAGCTGGTGACGAATCGTGGGTTTATGGTTATGACGTGGAAACCAAAGCTCAATCATCTCAATGGAAGCTGCCGCATGAACCAAGACCGAAAAAAGCGCGCCAAGTTCGGTCGAATGTGAAAGTTTTGCTGACAGTTTTCTTCGATTGCAGGGGCGTGGGGCATCATGAGTTCTTGCCACAGGGAAGAACGGTCAATAAGGAATATTACCTGCAAGTTATGCGCAATTTGCGCGAAGCAATCCGCCAGAAACGCCCGGATTTGTGGGAGAACAAAAATTGGCTTTTGCACCACGATAACGCCCCTGCTCACACATCGTTGCTTGTGCGCGAGTTTTTGGCCAAAAACAACACACTAATGATGCCGCAGCCACCGTATTCCCCAGATCTGGCCTTGTTTCCTAAACTGAAGAGGCCCATGAAAGGACGACGTTACACTACGCTTGACGAGATAAAGACGGCATCGAAGGAGGAGCTGAACAAGATTAAAAAAAAATGATTTTTAGAAGTGCTTCGAAGATTGGAAAAACCGTTGGCACAAGTGTATAATATCTCATGGGGATTACTTTGAAGGGGACAAAATAGATATTCATGAATAAATAAATAATTTTTGAATTTTTTTTTCGTACTACCTGACTGAATCAGCCAGTGCGGTTCTCGCGCGTGCTCGCTGCTTGGCGATCCGTATCAGACTCCCCTTTGTTACCAATAGTCACCTTACGGGACTAGTCGCAACGGCAGTTCACAAGCCAGCTCATCCGTCCCTGTAGATTGTATTCGGCCATGCAATTCGGGGATGAGCTGCGTTAAAAAGGTTTTAAATTTACAATTGAAATTTGGATCGGTATTATGGTGGTTTTCGAGCAGTTTGCTTAGGCGATTGCTCAATTACTACATCCTCAGGCCAACAACGAGAATTGAGCTACCTGGCCTTGACTGCTTTACTACTAAGGACAAAATTCTGCGATTCATTCAGAGCGAACTCGGGGCGAACACGGATGGCGACGCAAAAGTTAGACTTTTGTCCCCAAATAACAGGGAAGAAAGGTTGTCAGTCGTTGAACTTGAAGCAGATATGGCCTCTAGGCTACTTATTGCTGGACGAATAAGAGCTGGTTGGATAAGCGTACAAGTCAGACAAAAAATAGAGGTAACTCGTTGCTTCAGATGTCTAGATTTCAATCATACCAAAAGAACGTGTAAGAACCCAGACCGAATCAAAATATGCTGGAGATGTGGCCCCCCGGGCTACCAAGCATCAAAATGCAATTCGCAGCCTAGCTGTATAATACGTGCATGCAAAGAAGAGCATGGTCGAAAAGATTCGGCTCATATCTTCGGTTCCGGTAGATGTCCTGCTTTTCAAGAAGCTTTGGATGCCCTGAACATAAACGAACAGATAGAAAATGAGGGTCATTCAGGGCAACGAACGTTTAAGGCAGCGAAAGACCTACTTACACAGCTGACTCGGAAGGCTCAGACGCATTTAGTGCTAATCAGCGAGCTAGCCTGCAAACGGCATCCCAAGAACTGGTTCAGGGACTTAACTGGATATGCTGCTATCTGGATTGCTGGCCCCACGCCCCACTCAACTCCCACATACCAAAGACCAAGTTTTGGCGAGTCAATCCCAGACGGAAGAACTCGCTGCCTTTGTACCTTCATAACTTTCGACCTAAAAAGCAGAACCAACGAAATGAATACACCACTTAAAACCTATGGTTGGAATGTTAGCAAGCTGAATGAACGTACATTTCTTGAATCAATAAATATATCAAAGGCCACAATATTACAAATCTGAGGAGCATATGCCGCTTCCATGCCCCTCCGAAAAGAATTTTACGAGAAAAAGCAGGCTTACTGGTGGACTGATGAAATTGCAGCCCTCAGCCGAAATACCCTCTTACTTCGGCGAAAGCGCAACGAGCAAGAAATAGGCCTGTGAAAGTGTAGCGTTACATTTATTATTCACACTACGAAAAACACTCAGATAAAAATTTATTATTCACACTACAAAAAACACTCAGTTAAAAATAACGTAAATGTCATTTCGATATACTTAGTTTTTATTTTCGCTAAATTTTGATTGTAATTATAGGAGACTTGTTTTTAGTATAAATAGCATGTAATTTTTGAAATGTAGTCAGTCAGTGAATCTGATTCGAATCGAATATATAATTAATAAATAAGTGTAATATTTAATTAATATAATTGAGTTTTAATTAAATTGAGTTTTGATTAAGTATATAAATCTATAAGTGGAATGTATAAACCGCTTATATTGGTGACCCCGACATGAAACGTGAATAGTGCAGCGCTCACCAGTTCAACAGCTTCTCAAACTTAATAA
Organism: Odontomyia ornata; assembly: GCA_963969285.1. Lineage (NCBI taxonomy): Eukaryota > Metazoa > Arthropoda > Insecta > Diptera > Stratiomyidae > Odontomyia > Odontomyia ornata. Next base: position 193,527,060 of record OZ017738.1, read on the forward strand.
GTGCAACAAAGAAATGACTATCATCCGAGCTTTGAGCCTAGAATGTGAAGAAGCACGTCAGAATAACAACCAACAGCCATAGCAACACGAGAAGATTTCAAATACATCGGATTGTTGCTATCTTTATACGTTTCGAATTGTCTAAAATTCAATTTATCAGTTTGGACCGGTCAATTTAAAGCCTAGTCAAGCTGTCACACCTGGAACTTATAGTAACTGCAACAGCAAATCATCAGGAATACCATCAAACCGCCCAATTAATGTAATCGATAAACCCAAAGTCATACAAACGGATTTGCTGAACGGAGGTGGCAACAACAGAGCGCCTCTATCCAAAAAAGCACAAGCGCTTCTACGCAAAAGGCACAAGCGCCCCAACGAAAAAATCACAAGATATATTTAGAAGTAAGTTTTGTAAAAGTCTCCCATAATTTTATTAAATATCCGATTATATTTGTAATCGAATTCATTTTCGCCTTCACAAAATACTCCAACTGAAAATAGAAAAAGACAGCTTCCTTTTAATTTTATGTATTATATTTTCATTTTTCTTGTCGAAATCGATTTTCGACCGTAATCGTTCGGTCTTCTTCAGCGATTAATTTATTTTCACTCACATTCCTGCTTATATACTAGCTATGTTTAAGGAAATTTACTTTAGATCATTAAAAGGTAATTAGGGAAATTTGCTTAAGCTAATAAAAGGTGGGAAGGGTAATTTACAAAAGAGGTAGTTATAAAAATATTGTTTTATAAGATTCAGAAAAGATACTATTATTTAATTAATTTAAATAGCCATGATCTGCAGTTTCCGTCATCCTGATTCATCAACTTTTTCCTTTCCCGAGTGATTGCCAGGCTTCCCATCACATCCAATTCACGTATATCTCTAGCTTCCTTGATGACTACAGCGTCCTCCGTTGTTATCTCGTGTCCCTTCATGATAATATGTTCCGCTACCGCCGACTTGAAATTTGAAGTTCTTTCTTTCTTTCTTGCTGCTGCTGCTTCGCCTAGATGCTCCTTGATTCGCGTGCCGATGAGTTTCCTCGTTTGACCTATGTACACTTCTTCATAAGTGGGACATTCGATGCGATAGATACCAGATTTTTCGTGTGGTTCGCGCTTGTCTTTCGTTGATCCAAGAACTTTTTGTGCTGGTTCTTGCTGCTTGATTCGATTAACCGTACAGAATTGAGCTGATTTATTCGCCTCTTGATCCGATTGCTGATGCCTTCGTGATAAGTTACGGCCTTCCAGTACGTTCTTTCGATATTCGGATTTGATAATGTTGATCGTCTCTGTCGCTGTCTATTTATCTGGATCTTCTGTGCCATTCTCCTAATCGTCGAGCCCTTAAAGCCGTTTAGTCTAGCTGTCTCAACTATGTACCTCATCTCCTTTTCCTTAGCTTCCTTGCTTAGCGGCAAATCGAGCATCCTGTGGATCATGGCTCTGTACGGAGAAACCTTGATTTGCTGCGAATGATTTGATGTATTTGGAATCGTTCTCTGTGTGTGAGTTGCTTTCCGGTATACATCGAAAGTTATATTTGTTTGGGTCCTCCTTACTACTATATCTAGGAACGATAGTTTACCGTTTTTCTCTTCCTCCATCGTGAATGCTATATTCTTGTGGGCTCCATTCAGGTCAGCAAGCACCTTCTCCACGTCACTCCTTTTCACATATGCAAACACATCGTCCACATATCGGACCCAATGTTTTGGTAACTGGCCTTTCTCCTTCAGTCCGTCTTCTAGTTTCGTCATAAATATCTCGCCGAAGAATGGTGAAAGTGGATTTCCCATCGCTAATCCGCCTTTCATCTTATAAAATTTCCCCCGAAAGGTAAAATGATTTTCGATCATGCAAAGTCTCGCAAGTTGGACATACTGCCTAGTTTTTATTTTCCAAGATAATGAGTTTTCTTGGTGAGAAAGCCATTCTTCTATGTATCCCAGTGTCTCCATCACCGGAATACTCGGGAGTAGAGCTTTCACGTCGAAAGACACCATAATTTCGTCTTGCGCTGGTGGGCCAAACTTTAGGATTTTCTCAGAGAATTCTTTGCTGTTTTTTACAGATCTACAATTCATTTGGGTCATTCCCTTAAATTCGTTCACCAACCATCTTGCCAGTTTTTGGGTCGGTGCATTCACGGCCGAAATAATCTCACGCATTTCGTTCCCCTCTTTGTGTATTTTTGGCAAACACTTTATCCTAGGCAAAGTAGGGTTGCTAACTCAAACCCTCGTCAATTCACCAATTAATGACTCACAACTTTTGATTGTCCTTTCGAATCTTTTCATGGATTCCTCTAACGGGCTCCGGCGTAGCTCGAAGAAATTACCGCTGCTTAGCTTTTGTATGACCGCCTCATCATACTGGCTTTTATCCATCACTACCACTGTATTTCCTTTATCAGCAAAGTGAACAGGTTTCTTCTTCAGTTGAACAACTATGCTCGCCTCTCTTTTCTTAGAAACAAATGATATTAGAATAGCCTTAGTAATTATAATAAGTATTATGGCTAATTCAGGGAATGGAGATTCTTCCCAGAACTCAATTAACGCGGTAGCTTTAAAACTACCTACTTTTTGTAGTAACCTGTAGTAATCGAGCAGTTATACTAACAAACTGCTCGAAAACCCTCCTATCTCCTATCCAAAATTGTAATAGCAGATTAAAAAATAAAAGAAGTTTTTTTCACCTGTAATTGTAATTTGTAGAATAGTTTTAATTCTTATTATTAAATGTAACCTCATATCAATTTTCTTCTATATTAAAATTGAAATGTTTTCCGTTAATTATCTTTTATTTAAAATTTAATTTTTCATTACTTTTTAAAATTTGCATTTCTTGCCTTCATGTAAATTTTTACACTATATGTAAATTTTCGTCACTTTCTTTAAATTTCTTTACTTCATTTCTAATTTCTTTAGTTCTTTTAAAATTTCCCTATTGCAGTTAAATTTTGGTTTTTTTCTTTTAAAAATTTTGAACCTGCCCATTACAATTTAGGATGTGGAACCCATGACTTAGTGCAGGGCAACGGTGCATTACCTAAAAATGCATGGAAGTCCATTCTTGACGTTAGCGTTAACTGAACTCTTATCTGCGATTCCCTCAGTAACAAAAAAATAAAGATAGATCCGAAATGGGTGTACCAGCTGGTGATATGATCAACTTGTGTGGGTGTTTACGGGAAAACAAGAGGAAAGATGGAACGAAGAAGGTAAGAGGGGAGATGCAATCAAGTCGTTATCGTACGCGGATAGTACTCTTATTGGGGAATGTTGTTCTTTAAAAATTAATTTGATTTTACCAATAAATCTGGAATCGCTGGTTTTCACCTGGATATTATTATGATCATTTAGCGATTACTGGATTCAGTTTGTGGTTTCAAGTGGGATTAAGTTTATAAAGAGTGCAATCTATGGCATCGGGCGGCACAGTGCGGAGACGACGTATAAGATAATGAAAGTGCTTATAAGTGCAAACTATACACGTTTGAAGTGCGCGAAGTAAATAATCATTTGATTGCGCGACACATAGGCCACTAATCGCAAATCAGACCAATACGTGTTCGTAACTATAATTCTCGATTTTCCGAGAGTCAGCAATGATTTGCAACTGTTTAATAGTGTTCGATTTGTTGAGTACATCGATATGCAATGATTTATCGAGCATGATTAGTGATACAGGTGATATGTTGGAGCCAAGCGAGTATTAAAGTGTGAATCGAGGACGCGAGGAGGACAATCAGCTTCCGTTTAAACTTATCTCGCGCTAGCAATATCTCGGCTAACATACCTCGCGACACGGCACTATCGCCGCAATCAGTGATTTTTGTTATTTGATCGGACTTTGCCTACTTTCTATGAATAATGCGATAACGGCAGATTAATATGCATGCATGCCAAACTGTGGAAATGAAAACTCCCGTAACGCGACGATTGAGTTGGATTAAAAATTGTTCGGGGGGAGACCGCTTTCTTTGACCGCGCATGTAGTTATTGATTTTTTGATTGCTATGAGATTTAAGGTGGATTAGAGAAAAGTGTCTGTAAAAGTTTAAGAAGTGTGTTGATGAGACCGTAGAAGAGAACTGTTTTCGTGGGACAGAAAGTGAAATTTTGAACCACGAAGTCGTCCCGATGTAAGATGGTTAAATTGCATCAAATGGAAAAGTGCTATGAAAGTGATAACCTTATTAAAAGTCCTTTTTGAATTAAAGAACAAATTGTTGCTTGACAGTATGGGAAAATTTTAGCACGGAACCGTTTTTGTTGAATTTACATGGTACTATAAGGAAGTTCTTGAGTCCAAATTGTGTCTCTTGTACTAACGTTGTCACCGGTTCCTGTCAGCTTTTCACGAAAAGCAGAATTTCGAAGGAAACGAACATTTTAATCACCTGTTGAAGTTCTTCAGGGGTTTGTTCTCGTACGTCGTGAATTTGGAATAGACTTGTGATGAAAAGAGTAAATAAATCAAGATAAAAATAAGCGACATCTCAACCGCGTGTTAGTTTATTTTTTTCCGCAACGACAAATTATGAATTTGAAGGGTCAACAAAATAGCGCCAAATAGTGATGAAAAGTGGGTGAAACGGACCAAGAGCGAATCTTTTTTTTGGATTAACCGTTCTGCTCTATTTTAATGCTAAATCATTTAAATTTACTTAGAGTAACCCTACCTTTTTGTCCTTCGCCGAGAGCTGGGAAATCACCAGAAAAAGAATCGTGGTAACCTTAGATAAAGATTCAAGGCCTGGAAAAATCGTTTGCAGCCTGAATACATACAAAGAGTGAAGGTGGATTCCACCAGCATGGAAAGCCGAGTGTTATAGACATTGATATAATTGTCAATAGTTAAATGCTCATTTAAACACTGATGAGGTTTCATATCTATTATACCAACTGAGCTTGACGGAAGAGAGTTCTAGCACTTTACCTGCAACGGGGCCTACTGTGGTTCGATCCTTCCTTGAAAATAATCACATTGACGAACTGTTAAAATTATTGGATGATCGATTAAACTATTTATTCAAACATACGGATTTTTATGCATCAGCAAGAACTTAGCCACGTTGTGTTCACTTAAAAATAATTCACGAAAGTTTAGGTTACAGGTCTGCCCACCCCATCAACGAGCGCTCGTCGAGGAGAATGGGTAAGTACCCTTTTGGATTGATTTCAAATTTTTATGAACCTCTCAACATTTTTATATCCATACTAAATTTTTTTATATACATTTTTAAATTATTTATATATACTTTTTTTACAAATTTTTCTAATATATACATATATATATATATTTTTAAATGTTTTTTTTATACATTTAATACGGGCACTTGAAATAGTAAATTTCACTAAGACAGAAGGTGACATATTTTTTTATAAATAAAATGGAAGGTGACATATTTTTTTATAAATAAAATGCATTGTTAAACTGAACCGTTGGTCTTTCCATTCCGTCGAATCTGACCGCGTATAGGACCCGGTACGGTGGAAGGTTTTTCCACAAAAAAATGAGCTAGCCATCGGGCGCGCTCCAACTTTCTCTTAGTTTCAGGGACTCATGCGGGTTGAGTGGCCCCTAGTCAAGGTGCCTTTTTATAGCATAGGGTTATGTGATCCGATTGCATAACTCTATGACATAAATTGGTCACCGGTATATTTCTTTTCTGATGGGAAGGCTCATGCGGGGTATGTTTGTATGAGTTTTCCACTCAGAAGGGAAATATATGGCCACTGCAACATTTTTTGGATCTTGATCCGTTTGGGCGGGTGCGAGGGGGCACCACCACCATCCGGTTGCCCCACTCTTATTTGTGGGCCATGGCTTGAATCAACTTGTTCTCTGGAACAGGCAATTTTCCCTTGGTAGTTACCTACATTTTTTTCGACTTCGGTCGATTAGTTTGTAAAAGTTTAAGAAGTGTGTTGATGAGACCGTAGAAGAGAACTGTTTTTGTGGGACAGAAAGTGAAATTTTGAACCACGAAGTCGTCCCGTTTAAGATGGTTAAATTGCATCAAATGGAAAAGTGCTATGAAAGTGATAACCTTATTAAAAGTCCTTTTTGAAATAAAGAACAAATTGTTGCTTGACAGTATGGGAAAATTTTAGCACGGAACCGTTTTTGTTGAATTTACATGGTACTATAAGGAAGTTCTTGAGTCCAAATTGTGTCTCTTGTACTAACGTTGTCACCGGTTCCTGTCAGCTTTTCACGAAAAACAGAATTTCGAAGGAAACGAACATTTTAATCAACTGTTGAAGTTATTCAGGGGTTTGTTCTCGTACGTCGTGAATTTGGAATATACTTGTGATGAAAAGAGTAAATAAATCAAGATAAAAATAAGCAACGACAAATTATGAATTTGAAGGGTCAACAAAATAGCGCCAAATAGTGATGAAAAGTGGGTGAAACGGACCAAGAGCGCATCTTTTTTTTGGATTAACCGTTCTGCTCTATTTTAATGCTAAATCATTTAAATTTACTTAGAGTAACCCTACCTTTTTGTCCTTCGCCGAGAGCTGGGAAATCACCAGAAAAAGAATCGTGGTAACCGTAGATAAAGATTCAAGGCCTGGAAAAATCGTTTGCAGCCTGAATACATACAAAGAGTGAAGGTGGATTCCACCAGCATGGAAAGCCGAGTGTTATAGACATTGATATAATTGTCAATAGTTAAATGCTCATTTAAACACTGATGAGGTTTCATATCTATTATACCAACTGAGCTTGACGGAAGAGAGTTCTAGCACTTTACCTGCAACGGGGCCTACTGTGGTTCGATCCTTCCTTGAAAATAATCACATTGACGAACTGTTAAAATTATTGGATGATCGATTAAACTATTTATTCAAACATACGGATTTTTATGCATCAGCAAGAACTTAGCCACGTTGTGTTCACTTAAAAATAATTCACGAAAGTTAAGGTTACAGGTCTGCCCACCCCATCAACGAGCGCTCGTCGAGGAGAATGGGTAAGTACCCTTTTGGATTGATTTCAAATTTTTATGAACCTCTCAAAATTTTTATATCCATACTAAATTTTTTTATATGCATTTTTAAATTATTTATATATACTTTTTTTACAAATTTTTCTAATATATATATATATATATATATATATATATATATATATATATATATATATATATATATATATATTTTTAAATGTTTTTTTTTATACATTTAATACGGGCACTTGAAATAGTAAATTTCACTAAGACAGAAGGTGACATATTTTTTTATAAATAAAATGGAAGGTGACATATTTTTTTATAAATAAAATGCATTGTTAAACTGAACCGTTGGTCTTTCCATTCCGTCGAATCTGACCGCGTATAGGACCCGGTACGGTGGAAGGTTTTTCCACAAAAAAATGAGCTGGCCATCGGGCGCGCTCCAACTTTCTCTTAGTTTCAGGGACTCATGCGGGTTGAGTGGCCCCTAGTCAAGGTGCCTTTTTATAGCATAGGGTTATGTGATCCGATTGCATAACTCTATGACATAAATTGGTCACCGGTATATTTCTTTTCTGATGGGAAGGCTCATGCGGGGTATGTTTGTATGAGTTTTCCACTCAGAAGGGAAATATATGGCCACTGCAACATTTTTTGGATCTTGATCCGTTTGGGCGGGTGCGAGGGGGCACCACCACCATCCGGTTGCCCCACTCTTATTTGTGGGCCATGGCTTGAATCAACTTGTTCTCTGGAACAGGCAATTTTCCCTTGGTAGTTACCTACATTTTTTTCGACTTCGGTCGATTAGTTTGTAAAAGTTTAAGAAGTGTGTTGATGAGACCGTAGAAGAGAACTGTTTTTGTGGGACAGAAAGTGAAATTTTGAACCACGAAGTCGTCCCGATGTAAGATGGTTAAATTGCATCAAATGGAAAAGTGCTATGAAAGTGATAACCTTATTAAAAGTCCTTTTTGAATTAAAGAACAAATTGTTGCTTGACAGTATGGGAAAATTTTAGCACGGAACCGTTTTTGTTGAATTTACATGGTACTATAAGGAAGTTCTTGAGTCCAAATTGTATCTCTTGTACTAACGTTGTCACCGGTTCCTGTCAGCTTTTCACGAAAAACAGAATTTCGAAGGAAACGAACATTTTAATCAACTGTTGAAGTTATTCAGGGGTTTGTTCTCGTACGTCGTGAATTTGGAATAGACTTGTGATGAAAAGAGTAAATAAATCAAGATAAAAATAAGCAACGACAAATTATGAATTTGAAGGGTCAACAAAATAGCGCCAAATAGTGATGAAAAGTGGGTGAAACGGACCAAGAGCGCATCTTTTTTTGGATTAACCGTTCTGCTCTATTTTAATGCTAAATCATTTAAATTTACATAGAGTAACCCTACCTTTTTGTCCTTCGCCGAGAGCTGGGAAATCACCAGGAAAAGAATCCTGGAAACCGTAGATAAAGATTCAAGGCCTGGAAAAATCGTTTGCAGCCTGAATACATACAAAGAGTGAAGGTGGATTCCACCAGCATGGAAAGCCGAGTGTTATAGACATTGATATAATTGTCAATAGTTAAATGCTCATTTAAACACTGATGAGGTTTCATATCTATTATACCAACTGAGCTTGACGGAAGAGAGTTCTAGCACCTTACCTGCAACGGGGCCTACTGTGGTTCGATCCTTCCTTGAAAATAATCACATTGACGAACTGTTAAAATTATTGGATGATCGATTAAACTATTTATTCAAACATACGGATTTTTATGCATCAGCAAGAACTTAGCCACGTTGTGTTCACTTAAAAATAATTCACGAAAGTTTAGGTTACAGGTCTGCCCACCCCATCAACGAGCGCTCGTCGAGGAGAATGGGTAAGTACCCTTTTGGATTGATTTCAAATTTTTATGAACCTCTCAAAATTTTTATATCCATACTAAATTTTTTTATATGCATTTTTAAATTATTTATATATACTTTTTTTACAAATTTTTCTAATATATATATATATATATATATATATATATATATTTTTAAATGTTTTTTTATACATTTAATACGGGCACTTGAAATAGTAAATTTCACTAAGACAGAAGGTGACATATTTTTTTATAAATAAAATGGAAGGTGACATATTTTTTCATAAATAAAATGCATTGTTAAACTGAACCGTTGGTCTTTCCATTCCGTCGAATTGTAGTAATCTAAGAACGATGGCTCTAAAAGCAGCGCTGACACAGGCACACAGCACGAACGCAATTTAATAAGGATTCAGTCGATTCAGTCACCTTCCCCATCGCAACACTCGTTTTTTTTTTCGCAGGAATAATAAGTGGAAAAATTTCCTTTGTACTTAACACCCGGGAAACAAAATTCTAAAAATGTTTAAAAATTTCTAATGTGTAGTATCTTATTACAATATCTTTTGAAGATAATTTAACGAATTGCGGTGTAACGCGGTATGCAAATGCTTAGAACGAAACGGTTAACCCCTTTTAATTATGAATGCTAAAATCATTGTATCATTTAACCTGTTAATTATATGAACGCTAAAATCATTGTATCATTTAAACCCCTTAAAATTTGTCTAATTCTTCCGATTTTTCCCACCTAATTACGCCTAATTATCATAAACGACAAATTGCCTTCAATTGATAACTTAATTGAACCTACAAAAGACAGGAAAGAAAAGGGAAATTGCAAATACCGCCGTCATAAACTACAAATGATAAGGAAAAAGTACATTTGATAGCAACAAAAACCTTCAATTGTGTGATTTCCCCCTTTCTGAATGGGTTCGTATTGTTCTACTTGCCCATAAAGTGTCGTAGTTGCTTGAGTGTGGAGAATATTAAATTGTGCTTGCGAAATTTGCATGCTATTGCGTCGTAAATCGTGAAAATGGGTGATAACTACATAACAACATTGGAAATTGGAATTATCGGGGAGAGTGGCGCCGGCAAGTCGAGTCTGATGCTTCGTCTGACAAACGAGGAATGGGATGGAGATCATGAGTCTGCTCGAAACCGCCAGACAGCGCGGACGCCGCGTAAAGAAGAAGCGAGTTGGGAGTGAGAGGAGATTGCGGGCTGATCAGAATATCGCCGAGACACGTGGAAAAGTTTCTCGCGTAAAAGACAGTGAAATATTGTAAAAAAAATAGACGATAAAGTTATCGTGCAAATTGTGAACACCTTGTTAGTCGTGTGGGTTAGCGAAAAGTGGAATAAAACTCGTGTTCCGTCAAAATCTAGTGGAAGTGTTTTCGCTTGGGTGTCCAAAGGTTTCTCCCTCCCTTAAATCATTTGTCGAAAAGTTATTCTTTAGTTCCCAGAAATAATCAGGTCCCCAAAGGAGATATGAAACGAAGAAACAATTTGAAAATGTGGAAAAAGGCGTCATTGATTTGCCCCCGAATTTAGTAACAATTAGTTACTCAATGCACTTAGCATGTAACGGATTTGTAATTAACCGTTAGCTCTTTTGTCGGAAATTTTTCGAAATGCTGTGATGCAACTTCGCTTCATCGATTAAGGAAGTCGGTTCGCGTGGAATCGTTGTTGTTAATGTACTGTACATGTTCCAATACAAATTCGGAAACTCCTCCACAATACTTGTTAGAAGAAGCGTGCACACAGAGATGAATCGTGAGAATACAAACAAACTGGAACGTTTCACAGAAGTACACAGAACACTTTCATGGAATAATTTCTGTGTTTGAATGGTGCATGCTTGGGGTGAAATGAACTAGTGAAGGATCAGAGAGCAAGTCTTCGAAGAAAAACCGGCAACCCGAACAAAATAAATACGCGTTTGATCGACAAATATCTCTTCGAATCTTCTCACGTTTCCCTATGTGGCAACGAAAAAGAAAAATACGGTAGTTCGCAAATGTAGATTTAATTAGACACAAGAGAAAAAACTAGTAAATACACGGTGGATATTTGCGTGGAAAAAATAAAAGTGCGTGTGTGGTCGGAGTAAATTGATCGCGATAGAAATGCACAAAGTAATGCTTGCGAAGATTCTGTAGCAAGAAGTGAAGTGAAGGCCCAAATTTAAAGCACGTCGGCCAGTTGCACTAAACAACAAAGTGATAATAACGGTCCAGACATTGCAACACAGCACGCTCACCGTGGAAATTGATCCTAGCAAAACGATCAAAGAGCTGAAGCAGGAAATCGAGGCTGTCCATGCTTTTCGGGAATTGCAAGGAAAGGTTGCAGAATTGTCGGGAGAAGAGGAGGCTTTCACATTATTCGGCGCAGACATAACTTGAGTAGTTCACATTATTTCAAGTAATAGAAAATTCATATTAGCTTTTGCATGCATGTTCATTTTCGCGTCTTATTGGAATCCCGTATGAAGTTCAAGTCACAAAACCTTAGAATTAAAAGCGTCGATTGAAAGTGTAGTTGTAAGAAAAGCTTATCAGTCGTGTTCAGATACAAGACGACCTGAGCATTAAGAAACATAATCTTGAAGAGATAATTTTCTCTATAGAATGTTATGTGGCATTCAATGAATTTTGTCGAAATATTTTTGGATAAAGTTCGCATGAAAATTATAGCACCATGATGTAATCAATTGCATATAGAACTTTGCTATCACACGATTAATTTGAATGAATCTGTCTGAGTTCAGAGCGATTAATTTGCATGTATCCATTTTTATACTGATTACGTTGTGCATCCAGAGATTACGCCTGGTTTTAGTAATTCTTGTTCGTGAACTTCAATGTATTTCTTGCTATAGATTTTTTTTGGCACTCTCAAATATCTGCACTTTACTAGTTTTCGATACCGGATATGTAAATGAGCATACTTATTGGTCTAATTTTGAAGGCTTAATTTTATATTCATACATATTTTAATCAGTTCTTGAAAGTGAACATTTTTTTTCAATTACATGAAAAATTTTGGATTTTTAATATAATAAAGAGTATGTTCAGTTTACGCTTTGTCGATGTACTTGAACATCAAAGGCATTATATCATTTGCATTTAGTGATACTCCGTTAAAAGTTCCCGAAATTTGAATAAAAAAATAAGATAACATTACCTTATTATTTAATAATAATAATTATAAAATAATACTGATTCATTTATTTAAATAAACAAATTTACCTAATTATTTACCCTATAAATCTTTCTACTACCCATTTATATGACAACACTGATTCAAATTCTTAGTAAAATTAAACCATAAGATAAAATATCACACCTAAAATAATAGCCTAAACCCATTCAATAAAAAGAATAACAATTTGAAATGATAAAAATCAAAGACAATATAAACAATAAATTTTGCACCATTCAAAAATATAAAAAGGTATTATAAATGACAGATAAAAATTTAGATTAAATTCGAAGCTTTTGTGTTTAACGAGAGTTAATAATGATGTAATTTCTCAACTGGGATTTTAGAATGACAGTTCAGGTAAAATACAAGTATAAACGAGTATTTGTTGCAACAAAAAGAGATAATTATGGGACATGCAAAATAATCACTTGCAACATCGTTGTTCTGGCATTTTCCGCAGAAGTCTGTAATGTAACAGTATCTGAACATTATTCTTATAATTAAAAGTCAAAAATTTAATAAAGGGCGATAATTTTAGTCTATTAAATCGCTCTCTAAGAGCTTGGAATTAATTCTCAACCAGAGATTGCAATTTTGAAAACCCTGTTAACATCGCTCGTCAGAAAGGTAGATTGGAATTGAAACATTTCCTGTGTTGAAGATTATCTTTCTCAAATTGATTCATTACTTAAATTCTGCCTTTTATTTAAGTATTATTTATCACCATACAAAATGTACATAAGTGTAACATAAATAGTTCATTTATATTCAAATTCCAAATAAGATTTTGTGGTCAGCTATAGAGTATCAGAAAATGTGTAATTCCGGAATTTAACCTGTTAGAAACCAATAAGTTAGATTAGGTATAGATGATCTAATGAATTGATTGAAAATTGAAAGAAAAAAAATAAAAATGAATTAAAAACGTACCCGAGGGTCTTTCCTTTCCTCCATTTCTAACCGGGTATAGGACCCGGTACGGTGGCAGGCTTCCCCCTCAAAATATGAGCCAGTCACCGGGTACAATTTAATCCTCTTTATTTCAGGTGACTTAATGGGTTGAGTGGCCCAAGCCAAGTGCCTTTTTATGGCATAAAGTTATGCAATTCCATTGTATAATTCTATGACATAAATTGGTCACCGGGGTACTCCCCTTCTGATGGGAAGGTTCATACAATTCAAGTTGTATGAGTTTTCCACTCAGAAGAGGAATACCTGGCCACTTCAACGATTTAACATTGGATTTATTCCGGTTGGGTGGGCATGAAGGGGCTCCACCACCACCCGGTTGCCCCTCTTTCATTTGTGGGCCCTGAATGTATTTGGGTAAGGACGAGGTCACCCCCAAATTAGTCTTTCTTGTCAGGTTGCACTTGTTCTCGCAACAAGTCGTAATTCCTTCGTGGAGGTTATCTACTGATTTGCGACTTCGGTCGTCCTCTCGAACTCTGCAAGCAATTCGTGAATGCGAAATGTTTTGTAGTGAGTCCTCGTGCCGGGGAAACGAACCCGCCCCACGACACCGCAATGCTAGCCTGCCAGCGCATTCACGCGTCTCCGGACGAGGGCATTCTCGGCAGGAATCAACACCTTCCTCTGCCGAGGCAGCAGAACATCGCTGCGGTCCTTCACGGACATATGAAAATCTATTATTCACTACAAATGGCGCCCAACGTGGGGCCCGAAAAGCCCGGCTGTATCATCAGTCGTGAGCACGAGACAGTCCATCGTCTCTAGGTGTCCCCACAAGTTGTTAGAAATTTTGGCGGGTAGATAACTCCCGAGGGTTTTTGCACTAATCGTGCCCCAGCAGCCGAGTAACTTCCGAACGTGTGTTGTCTTCGGACATCAATATCGTTTGGTCCTTCTTTTGATTTATACCTTGGTGGTTTACCACCATTGTATAACTAGTAAGGCCAAATTATATTAGAGTCCCTTTTTGTGTTCGGAGGTTATTATCCCAACATCTATTTTGCGGAGGATTCTGATCCGCTCCCCAAACCAGCGGTGCCTAAGTGTCTTAAATTACATGGATTTTGATTTCATGTGATTGGCTGATTAGCTAATCCATGACTATCCATGACAAGACACGCGCTGCTTGTGGATTAGAATCCCACCCTGGGCTGACAAGCTGTAACTTGAGAAGTTTGCTAATGAGGGATCACTTCGGAACCCTGATTTTCATGGTGCCACAAGAGAGTGTCCCTGAAACGTTTTAGAAGGATTGTGCCATGGTGTCCATACTTGGGAGGAAGGACGGAAAGGAAAGACCGATTATTTTTTTTGATAACTTAAAACTTTTTTGAAACTTTATCATACATTTTTTTTTTTTTGTGAGGTTCGACTATAGTTCGCCACTGACGGCCACTTACAAATCATAAATTTTGCATCATTTTTTTCACATTTTCATTATTTATATATATATATTTATTTAGGTTTTTAGTTAGCAATTTAAATTTCTTTTAGCATGCCCACCAAAAGAACTCCCGAAAGGAGAAAGTTGCGGTCGGATGCCGGACCAGCTCTATTGTGTTCCATCTGTCACGAGGACATGGACGAAACTACAAGCCAGAGGTTGCAGTGCGGACACAGGCTACATCAGCTGTGTTTGGCACAACTGCGGCAAACTTCATCCACGTGCCCGCTCTGTCGACAGCCTTTGGAAATCGCACAGCCAGCAACAGAACGACCTCAGTCCTCCAGTACAAGTGGAGCTGTCCCCAAAAGCGGACCCCTTCCATCCACTACAAGGAGTGCACGAGACGATGACTACAGGGCTGAAGCAGTTCCGCCTGCAGAAGAAGCGAGTCCACCGGTGGCTGTGGAAGCCACAGTTCTACGAGATCTAATGGCGCTCGTACAGGACATGTCCACCCGGCTCGCCTCTCTAGAGAGCCAGAGAGAGAACCCCGCACCATCCCGGCCAAGAACTCCTCCTATGTGGGATTCGGACCCAAATCCGTGGGACTTCCCAGTAGACTCGCGGCGTGATCCCGAACGGATCCGGCCAGGTACAGCCATGAATCCGTTGGCTCCAGTTTACCGGCCCCGATTGAGCCAAGCACCACCACCAAATCAGGCTCCCGTGATTCCGCCGGACCAACGCTTCCATCCACACGACATGTATCGGCTGAAGCCGACACAGATCCCCAGCATCATCCAGGGATGGAATCTACATTTCAGTGGGGAACCCAATACGATAACGGTGGAGGTTTTCATAAGTCGGGTGGAGTCACTGATTGAGCAGATGCTAGCAGGAGACCGCACAGCGCTCGCAGGATACCTGCCAATGCTGCTTAGGGGAGCAGCCCTGGAGACATATTGGAGGATACATTCAGCTCCACCATCCATACGCTGGTCACGGCTGAAGGAGGTACTCCGCATGGAATACCCTACGGTCGACATGGACGAATCAGTCCTGGATAAGATGAATGCTAGATGGCAGCGTCCGGACGAGTCCTTCCATAAATATCGAGCCGATATCCTTCGGTTGAATGACCAGCTGTCAGAGCCATTGTCTTCTACCCAAATTCTTCGCCTGCTAAAGCGCAATCTAAGACCGGAGATTCGTCGGCATATCGTGAACTCCGATCCACAGAGTATGGAGGCCCTGCTGAGAAATGTGCGTCGTATAGAAGGGTTTGAGGAAGACCTACGGGACCGGCCATACTTACTAACCAGGACGGGTCCTCGACGAGGAATCGCGGAATTGGCCCCAGATTATACCACCCTAGATCTGGAGGATGATTTGGACCCAGACCAGCTTGCTGTAGCGGCAGTGGGAAGTCTTACGACCTGCTGGAATTGTCACCAAACCGGACACCGGTTCATTTCATGCCGCGCAGAACGTAAGGTTTTCTGCTACGGTTGCGGCAAGCCGGACACTTACTTCCCGGACTGTTCTGAATGTGCCGCACGAAAAAACGGCCAAAAGAGTACCCGACCACCTCAGCGGTACTCGAAACCCCAGCAGTAGCTCCTCAGTCAGCGGCTCACCCCAACCAACCTGACGTTAACCCACCAGCCATAACCATTACGACTGCGGATGTTCACTCTCTTCCGGAGACCTCACCAACGACAATATTAAAACGACCATCGCAGTCACTGCCAGAAGAACCGCGGCAGCCTCAAGTACGCACTCTAAAACCTTATCATGTTAGACTGCAGGAATATCGGGTGGCTCGAGAGCGAATATTTGCTTCCGAAGTTGTCACTTCCCGTCCGTGCACGACAAAATGGTCAACCCGTCGTTGGCGGAATTTCCGCAAGAGAGTGCGCACCTGCCGTCAAACCGTAAACTCTTGTAACATCTCGGAGGTTGCTGAGAATGAGATCAGACCTTATCATCCAATTAAAGTGTTGGGCGAGACCGTGTTTGCATTGATCGACACGGGTGCCAGTATCAGTTGTCTTGCCTCGAGCTTTGGCTCGAAAGTGCTCCAAGAATACCCGAACTTGATTAAATCCTGGCGCACTGAAATCAGTACAGCTGATGGCACCAAACACCCTATACGAGGTAAACTAACAACACCCGTGACGTTCAGGGGTCAGACGAAGGATATTACCTTCTACATTATCCCGTCTTTGACTCAGAACGTATACCTTGGTGTCGATTTCGTCCTTCGCTTTGGACTGGCCTCCGATTTATTCACCGATTTGTCTTTAAAAACCAGAAATGTCAACGAAATCACTTCTACTCCCGATAGGCATGACCTGACGTCTAACCAACGGCAACGCCTGGAAGCATCCATTGCTGCTTTCCCATCTTACGCTACCCAAGGCCTTGGCCGCACCACCCTAGTCTCACACGCCATTGACGTTGGCGATAGTAAACCGATTAAACAGAGACACTACGCCATCTCGCCAGCCATGGAGAAATTGGTGTATGCGGAATTAGATAGGATGCTCGAGTTGGGGGTCATAGAAGAGTCCCAAAGTGCCTGGTCCTCACCGGTAACCTTGGTTGTAAAGCCAGGTAAAGTCCGCCTCTGTCTTGATGCCCGTAAGGTAAACGCGGTTACCATCAAGGACGCGTACCCTCTTCCACTCATCGATGGAATACTAGGGAGACTGCCGAAAGCCAATTATATCACCAGTCTCGACCTAAAAGACGCCTTCTGGCAAATTCCACTCGATGAGGGCTCGAGGGACAAGACCGCCTTCACAGTGCCTGGACGACCATTATATCAGTTCGTCACAATGCCCTTTGGCCTGTGTAATGCGCCGCAAACGATGACCCGGTTGATGGACAAGGTCATCCCACCTCACCTGAAACACCAAGTGTTCGTGTACCTCGATGATCTTTTACTCATCACGGAAACGTTCGATCAACACCTCCTACTTCTACAAGAAGTAGCCCTGCACATCAGTAAGGCGGGACTCACCATCAACGTACAGAAAAGTAAGTTTGTCATGAAAGAAGTCCGATACTTAGGCCATGTCATAGGACATGGCACTATCAAAACGGATCCAGACAAAACGCGTACGATTGATGAGTTCCCCTTACCAAAAACTGTGAAGCAGCTACGACGTTTCCTTGGTGTGTGCGGTTGGTACCGAAGGTTTGTTCGGAATTATGCAACAGTTTCAGCGCCCCTGTCAGACATGTTGCGGAAAGGGAAGTTCGTTTGGACCGAACTCAGCCGAAAGGCATTTGAAGAGCTTAAACAAGCCCTCACATCAGCTCCTGTCTTGCACAGCCCCGACTTCACGAAGCCCTTCTCCATTCATTGTGACGCAAGTCAACATGGAGTAGGAGCCGTGCTGGTGCAATTGACCGACGAAGGGGAGAAAGCTCCCATCGCCTTCATGTCCAATAAGCTGAATTCGGCCCAAAGGAACTATACTGTTTCCGAGCAAGAATGTTTGGCAGCGGTAATGGCTGTGAAGAAATTCCGAGCTTATATCGAGGGCCACCAATTCGAGATCATCACGGACCACGCGTCACTACAATGGTTGATGAACCAGGCAGATTTAAGTGGACGCCTAGCCAGATGGGCTCTTAAACTGCAAGGGTTCAAGTTCTCCATCAAACATCGGAAAGGAACCCAGAACATCGTACCCGACACTCTCTCACGGATGTTTTCCCCAGAGGGAGCCGAAATAACAATAAATGACGAGGACCCCATCGAAATAGATTTGGACAGCCCACATTTCGAATCAGATAGCTACAAAGAGTTGAGGCAAACCATAGCGACCCAACAGACACAGCTGCCTGACTTGAAGGTAATAGACGGCTATGTGTATAGACGAAACGAATACGCCACTGGTGATCCATGGCAGGAAGAAGAGTCTTGGAAACTCTGGGTACCGGAGGAAATGACACAACAGCTGATCCTCCGCGCACATGATCATCCGTTAAGTGCCCACGGAGGTTACGGTCGAACACTACGGCGACTAAAAAAATACTTCTTTTGGCCTAAAATGGCATCCCAGGTCAAAGACTACGTGAGCGCCTGTGATACCTGTAAAGGCACCAAAGCGCCCAACCAGCCTCTTCGACCTCCTATGGGTCAACTCAACGTCCCAGAACGCGTGTTCCAGCGTCTATACATCGATCTACTCGGTCCATATCCTCGGTCTTCCATGGGACACATCGGAGCTATAGTCGTTCTAGATCAGCTCTCAAAATTCCCAATGGTGGAACCTATCCGTAAATTCACAACTCCATCGATCGTGAAATTCTTAGAGAACCGGGTATTCCATGTGTTCGGAGTTCCAGAGAGTGTGTACTCAGATAATGGAGTACAGTTCCGGTCTCGGCAGTTTAAGAGCCTACTTGAGCAGTATGGCATTGAACACCAACTGACGCCCATATACTCTCCTCAGTCCAACGCGTCAGAACGGTTGAACCGCACCCTATTGGCCGCGATCCGTTCCTACGTCCACCCATCTCAAAAGGATTGGGATCGGCGATTGTCTGCCATCACATGCGCCCTGCGATCCTCGTATCATTCCGTCACCGGTGTCGCCCCTTACTTTGCCGCCTTTGGACAGCACATGATTTGCCACGGTAAATCATACCGACTGTTACGGCAATTAAAGTGTTTGGGAGACCCGGTCGTTGCGCTGGAGCCCCACGAACGTTTAGGAGACCTCCGCCAACAGATCGGACGGAAGATTAAGGCCGCAGGTAGTGCAAATGAAGCGCAGTACAATCTCCGGTCACGATCTGCTAATTTCAAAGAAGGAGATGAAGTTTTCCGGCGAAATTTCCGCCAAAGTGACGCCGCGGGGCATTACAACGCCAAGCTGGACAGGCGATTCCTGAAAAGCCGCATAAAGAAGGTAATGGGACCTAACCGTTACTTGATAACGGATCCATCGGGAAAAGAAGTGGGGATATACCACGCGAAAGACCTGCGCCGATAGATAATTGGGCACGTCTGTTTGTCCGTCCGCATATATTTTCAAAAACGCGCAAAGATTGTATACTTCCAGGCAAACATAGACATAAGTCAGTCCGTCCGTCTGTTAATTGTGTTCTTTTATTGTTCGTCATCTCTAGTCCCGACGCCGAAGGCAACCCGTGAGACACAGAAAGATCCTTCAGCTCCTTTTTCGTAATCCGCATTGCCTTGGGATCACGAGAAAATTAGCTGTCCTGTAGTAATCTAAGAACGATGGCTCTAAAAGCAGCGCTGACACAGGCACACAGCACGAACGCAATTTAATAAGGATTCAGTCGATTCAGTCACCTTCCCCATCGCAACACTCGTTTTTTTTTTCGCAGGAATAATAAGTGGAAAAATTTCCTTTGTACTTAACACCCGGGAAACAAAATTCTAAAAATGTTTAAAAATTTCTAATGTGTAGTATCTTATTACAATATCTTTTGAAGATAATTTAACGAATTGCGGTGTAACGCGGTATGCAAATGCTTAGAACGAAACGGTTAACCCCTTTTAATTATGAATGCTAAAATCATTGTATCATTTAACCTGTTAATTATATGAACGCTAAAATCATTGTATCATTTAAACCCCTTAAAATTTGTCTAATTCTTCCGATTTTTCCCACCTAATTACGCCTAATTATCATAAACGACAAATTGCCTTCAATTGATAACTTAATTGAACCTACAAAAGACAGTGAAAAGGGAAATTGCAAATACCGCCGTCATAAACTACAAATGATAAGGAAAAAGTACATTTGATAGCAACAAAAACCTTCAATTGTGTGATTTCCCCCTTTCTGAATGGGTTCGTATTGTTCTACTTGCCCATAAAGTGTCGTAGTTGCTTGAGTGTGGAGAATATTAAATTGTGCTTGCGAAATTTGCATGCTATTGCGTCGTAAATCGTGAAAATGGGTGATAACTACATAACAACATTGGAAATTGGAATTATCGGGGAGAGTGGCGCCGGCAAGTCGAGTCTGATGCTTCGTCTGACAAACGAGGAATGGGATGGAGATCATGAGTCTGCTCGAAACCGCCAGACAGCGCGGACGCCGCGTAAAGAAGAAGCGAGTTGGGAGTGAGAGGAGATTGCGGGCTGATCAGAATATCGCCGAGACACGTGGAAAAGTTTCTCGCGTAAAAGACAGTGAAATATTGTAAAAAAAATAGACGATAAAGTTATCGTGCAAATTGTGAACACCTTGTTAGTCGTGTGGGTTAGCGAAAAGTGGAATAAAACTCGTGTTCCGTCAAAATCTAGTGGAAGTGTTTTCGCTTGGGTGTCCAAAGGTTTCTCCCTCCCTTAAATCATTTGTCGAAAAGTTATTCTTTAGTTCCCAGAAATAATCAGGTCCCCAAAGGAGATATGAAACGAAGAAACAATTTGAAAATGTGGAAAAAGGCGTCATTGATTTGCCCCCGAATTTAGTAACAATTAGTTACTCAATGCACTTAGCATGTAACGGATTTGTAATTAACCGTTAGCTCTTTTGTCGGAAATTTTTCGAAATGCTGTGATGCAACTTCGCTTCATCGATTAAGGAAGTCGGTTCGCGTGGAATCGTTGTTGTTAATGTACTGTACATGTTCCAATACAAATTCGGAAACTCCTCCACAATACTTGTTAGAAGAAGCGTGCACACAGAGATGAATCGTGAGAATACAAACAAACTGGAACGTTTCACAGAAGTACACAGAACACTTTCATGGAATAATTTCTGTGTTTGAATGGTGCATGCTTGGGGTGAAATGAACTAGTGAAGGATCAGAGAGCAAGTCTTCGAAGAAAAACCGGCAACCCGAACAAAATAAATACGCGTTTGATCGACAAATATCTCTTCGAATCTTCTCACGTTTCCCTATGTGGCAACGAAAAAGAAAAATACGGTAGTTCGCAAATGTAGATTTAATTAGACACAAGAGAAAAAACTAGTAAATACACGGTGGATATTTGCGTGGAAAAAATAAAAGTGCGTGTGTGGTCGGAGTAAATTGATCGCGATAGAAATGCACAAAGTAATGCTTGCGAAGATTCTGTAGCAAGAAGTGAAGTGAAGGCCCAAATTTAAAGCACGTCGGCCAGTTGCACTAAACAACAAAGTGATAATAACGGTCCAGACATTGCAACACAGCACGCTCACCGTGGAAATTGATCCTAGCAAAACGATCAAAGAGCTGAAGCAGGAAATCGAGGCTGTCCATGCTTTTCGGGAATTGCAAGGAAAGGTTGCAGAATTGTCGGGAGAAGAGGAGGCTTTCACATTATTCGGCGCAGACATAACTTGAGTAGTTCACATTATTTCAAGTAATAGAAAATTCATATTAGCTTTTGCATGCATGTTCATTTTCGCGTCTTATTGGAATCCCGTATGAAGTTCAAGTCACAAAACCTTAGAATTAAAAGCGTCGATTGAAAGTGTAGTTGTAAGAAAAGCTTATCAGTCGTGTTCAGATACAAGACGACCTGAGCATTAAGAAACATAATCTTGAAGAGATAATTTTCTCTATAGAATGTTATGTGGCATTCAATGAATTTTGTCGAAATATTTTTGGATAAAGTTCGCATGAAAATTATAGCACCATGATGTAATCAATTGCATATAGAACTTTGCTATCACACGATTAATTTGAATGAATCTGTCTGAGTTCAGAGCGATTAATTTGCATGTATCCATTTTTATACTGATTACGTTGTGCATCCAGAGATTACGCCTGGTTTTAGTAATTCTTGTTCGTGAACTTCAATGTATTTCTTGCTATAGATTTTTTTTGGCACTCTCAAATATCTGCACTTTACTAGTTTTCGATACCGGATATGTAAATGAGCATACTTATTGGTCTAATTTTGAAGGCTTAATTTTATATTCATACATATTTTAATCAGTTCTTGAAAGTGAACATTTTTTTTCAATTACATGAAAAATTTTGGATTTTTAATATAATAAAGAGTATGTTCAGTTTACGCTTTGTCGATGTACTTGAACATCAAAGGCATTATATCATTTGCATTTAGTGATACTCCGTTAAAAGTTCCCGAAATTTGAATAAAAAAATAAGATAACATTACCTTATTATTTAATAATAATAATTATAAAATAATACTGATTCATTTATTTAAATAAACAAATTTACCTAATTATTTACCCTATAAATCTTTCTACTACCCATTTATATGACAACACTGATTCAAATTCTTAGTAAAATTAAACCATAAGATAAAATATCACACCTAAAATAATAGCCTAAACCCATTCAATAAAAAGAATAACAATTTGAAATGATAAAAATCAAAGACAATATAAACAATAAATTTTGCACCATTCAAAAATATAAAAAGGTATTATAAATGACAGATAAAAATTTAGATTAAATTCGAAGCTTTTGTGTTTAACGAGAGTTAATAATGATGTAATTTCTCAACTGGGATTTTAGAATGACAGTTCAGGTAAAATACAAGTATAAACGAGTATTTGTTGCAACAAAAAGAGATAATTATGGGACATGCAAAATAATCACTTGCAACATCGTTGTTCTGGCATTTTCCGCAGAAGTCTGTAATGTAACAGTATCTGAACATTATTCTTATAATTAAAAGTCAAAAATTTAATAAAGGGCGATAATTTTAGTCTATTAAATCGCTCTCTAAGAGCTTGGAATTAATTCTCAACCAGAGATTGCAATTTTGAAAACCCTGTTAACATCGCTCGTCAGAAAGGTAGATTGGAATTGAAACATTTCCTGTGTTGAAGATTATCTTTCTCAAATTGATTCATTACTTAAATTCTGCCTTTTATTTAAGTATTATTTATCACCATACAAAATGTACATAAGTGTAACATAAATAGTTCATTTATATTCAAATTCCAAATAAGATTTTGTGGTCAGCTATAGAGTATCAGAAAATGTGTAATTCCGGAATTTAACCTGTTAGAAACCAATAAGTTAGATTAGGTATAGATGATCTAATGAATTGATTGAAAATTGAAAGAAAAAAAATAAAAATGAATTAAAAACGTACCCGAGGGTCTTTCCTTTCCTCCATTTCTAACCGGGTATAGGACCCGGTACGGTGGCAGGCTTCCCCCTCAAAATATGAGCCAGTCACCGGGTACAATTTAATCCTCTTTATTTCAGGTGACTTAATGGGTTGAGTGGCCCAAGCCAAGTGCCTTTTTATGGCATAAAGTTATGCAATTCCATTGTATAATTCTATGACATAAATTGGTCACCGGGGTACTCCCCTTCTGATGGGAAGGTTCATACAATTCAAGTTGTATGAGTTTTCCACTCAGAAGAGGAATACCTGGCCACTTCAACGATTTAACATTGGATTTATTCCGGTTGGGTGGGCATGAAGGGGCTCCACCACCACCCGGTTGCCCCTCTTTCATTTGTGGGCCCTGAATGTATTTGGGTAAGGACGAGGTCACCCCCAAATTAGTCTTTCTTGTCAGGTTGCACTTGTTCTCGCAACAAGTCGTAATTCCTTCGTGGAGGTTATCTACTGATTTGCGACTTCGGTCGTCCTCTCGAACTCTGCAAGCAATTCGTGAATGCGAAATGTTTTGTAGTGAGTCCTCGTGCCGGGGAAACGAACCCGCCCCACGACACCGCAATGCTAGCCTGCCAGCGCATTCACGCGTCTCCGGACGAGGGCATTCTCGGCAGGAATCAACACCTTCCTCTGCCGAGGCAGCAGAACATCGCTGCGGTCCTTCACGGACATATGAAAATCTATTATTCACTACAGAATCTGACCGCGTATAGGACCCGGTACGGTGGAAGGTTTTTCCACAAAAAAATGAGCTAGCCATCGGGCGCGCTCCAACTTTCTCTTAGTTTCAGGGACTCATGCGGGTTGAGTGGCCCCTAGTCAAGGTGCCTTTTTATAGCATAGGGTTATGTGATCCGATTGCATAACTCTATGACATAAATTGGTCACCGGTATATTTCTTTTCTGATGGGAAGGCTCATGCGGGGTATGTTTGTATGAGTTTTCCATTCAGAAGGGAAATATATGGCCACTGCAACATTTTTTGGATCTTGATCCGTTTGGGCGGGTGCGAGGGGGCACCACCACCATCCGGTTGCCCCACTCTTATTTGTGGGCCATGGCTTGAATCAACTTGTTCTCTGGAACAGGCAATTTTCCCCTGGTAGTTACCTACATTTTTTTCGACTTCGGTCGATTAGTTTGTAAAAGTTTAAGAAGTGTGTTGATGAGACCGTAGAAAAGAAATGTTTTTGTGGGACAGAAAGTGAAATTTTGAACCACGAAGTCGTCCCGATGTAAGATGGTTAAATTGCATCAAATGGAAAAGTGCTATGAAAGTGATAACCTTATTAAAAGTCCTTTTTGAATTAAAGAACAAATTGTTGCTTGACAGTATGGGAAAATTTTAGCACGGAACCGTTTTTGTTGAATTTACATGGTACTATAAGGAAGTTCTTGAGTCCAAATTGTGTCTCTTGTACTAACGTTGTCACCGGTTCCTGTCAGCTTTTCACGAAAAACAGAATTTCGAAGGAAACGAACATTTTAATCAACTGTTGAAGTTATTCAGGGGTTTGTTCTCGTACGTCGCGAATTTGGAATAGACTTATGATGAAAAGAGTAAATAAATCAAGATAAAAATAAGCAACGATAAATTATGAATTTGAAGGGTCAACAAAATAGCGCCAAATAGTGATGAAAAGCGGGTGAAACGGACCAAGAGCGCATCTTTTTTTTGGATTAACCGTTCTGCTCTATTTTAATGCTAAATCATTTAAATTTACATAGAGTAACCCTACCTTTTTGTCCTTCGCCGAGAGCTGGGAAATCACCAGGAAAAGAATCCTGGAAACCGTAGATAAAGATTCAAGGCCTGGAAAAATCGTTTGCAGCCTGAATACATACAAAGAGTGAAGGTGGATTCCACCAGCATGGAAAGCCGAGTGTTATAGACATTGATATAATTGTCAATAGTTAAATGCTCATTTAAACACTGATGAGGTTTCATATCTATTATACCAACTGAGCTTGACGGAAGAGAGTTCTAGCACTTTACCTGCAACGGGGCCTACTGTGGTTCGATCCTTCCTTGAAAATAATCACATTGACGAACTGTTAAAATTATTGGATGATCGATTAAACTGTTTATTCAAACATACGGATTTTTATGCATCAGCAAGAACTTAGCCACGTTGTGTTCACTTAAAAATAATTCACGAAAGTTTAGGTTACAGGTCTGCCCACCCCATCAACGAGCGCTCGTCGAGGAGAATGGGTAAGTACCCTTTTGGATTGATTTCAAATTTTTATGAACCTCTCAAAATTTTTATATCCATACTAAATTTTTTTATATACATTTTTAAATTATTTATATATACTTTTTTTACAAATTTTTCTAATATATATATATATATATATATATATATATATATATATATATATATATATATATATATATATATATATATATTTTTTTGTTTTTTAAATGTTTTTTTATACATTTAATACGGGCACTTGAAATAGTAAATTTCACTAAGACAGAAGTTGACATATTTTTTTATAAATAAAATGGAAGGTGACATATTTTTTTATAAATAAAATGCATTGTTAGACTGAACCGTTGGTCTTTCCATTCCGTCGAATCTGACCGCGTATAGGACCCGGTACGGTGGAAGGTTTTCCACAAAAAAATGAGCTAGCCATCGGGCGCGCTCCAACTTTCTCTTAGATTCAGGGACTCATGCGGGTTGAGTGGCCCCTAGTCAAGGTACCTTTTTATAGCATAGGGTTATGTGATCCGATTGCATAACTCTATGACATAAATTGGTCACCGGTATATTTCTTTTCTGATGGGAAGGCTCATGCGGGGTATGTTTGTATGAGTTTTCCACTCAGAAGGGAAATATATGGCCACTGCAACATTTTTTGGATCTTGATCCGTTTGGGCGGGTGCGAGGGGGCACCACCACCATCCGGTTGCCCCACTCTTATTTGTGGACCATGGCTTGAATCAACTTGTTTTTGGAACAGGCAATTTTTCCTTGGTAGTTACCTACATTTTTTCGACTTCGGTCGATTAGTTCTGTTTCCGAGACCACAGAAATTCGTGAATTCGAAATTCTTTTGTAGTGGGTCCTTGTGCTGGGGGAACGAACCCGCCCCACGACACCGCAATGCTAGCCTGCCAGCGCATTCACGCGTCCCCAGACAAGGGCATTCTCGGCGGATATCAACACCTTCCTTCGCCGAGGCAGCAGACCATCGCTGCAGTCCTTCACGGATATTTATGCTTACTAATCACTACAAACCTTCCTGCACAATGGTTTACCATTGTAGAAGCGAATTTTTCACTTAGAGAAATTACTGCTGAAACTACAAAATTTGAATATGTTATTGCCTCGTTACCACCAGACATGATAGAGTCAGTGTTTGATATCATTCAAAATTGTGCTGGAAATTCTACATCACCATATACCATTCTTAGGAAAGCGCTTATAGAAAGACATTCTCTTTCCGAGAATAAAAGATTCGAGAAATTACTTTCGGGAACTAAAATGGGCGATCAAAAGCCATCTGAATTTTTCCGAAAAATGAAACAAACTGCTGGAGAATCAAATATTGTTTCAGATGATTTCATATTGAAATTATGGTTGAGAAAACTCCCACCTTTTATTCAGGCGATTATGAAAACTCAATCTAATTCTGATATTCAAACTTTAAATAAATTAGCTGATGATCTTTGGGAAATTAATCCTTATCAAAATTCCCAAATTCATGCAATTACCACTACAAATTCTTCTAATTCTCTCGCAAATTCTTCTAATTCTAATGATTTTAAAATTGCTAAAATTATGTTAGAAAATCAACAATTAAAAAAATGAGATAAAAGAAATTAAAGAAATACTTAAAAATTTGAGTTTTAACCTTCAAAACAATAATAAAAGCTTTCAAAGTAATTTTCATCAATATAATAATAATCGATTTAGAAATCGCTCTCGTTCAAGGAGTAATAGTCGATTTACTTCAAACAATAATAAGCAACTTGACTTATGTTAGTATCACGGAAAGTTTGGTGATAAAGCTAGTAAATGTGTTTCACCTTGCAACTATAAACAAAATGTTTTAAACTAAAAAGTTCCGTTATCCATGCGGCGGGTAACGGATATTCCGAAATTCAATCGAGCCGCTTATTTATTCAAGACCCAATTACGAAATTTATTTTTTTAATTGATTCTGGTTCAGACGTTTCAGTTTTACCCGTCACTTCTTCTTCAAAATTTAGTAAACTTATTGAAGCTTTACCAGCAGCAAACGGCTCAAACATCAATAATTTTGGTTCTAAAATTTTAGAGATTAGTTTTGGCCTTAGAAGATCATTTTTCCATAAATTTTTAATCGCTACAGTCTCCAACCAATTATTGGAGCTGATTTTTTTTAGCGAAGCTTAATTTAATTGTTGATTTAAAGGAAAAACGCATTATTGATCAAAAGATTAACTTAGGTTCTAATGGCAATTTAAATAGAACAAACTTAGCTTCATTAAAATTTTTCGAAATTACATCTGAGTTTGGAAGTATTACAAAAGAATTCCCAGAATTATTACTAGAACCAGATTTCAATAAGCCAGTTAAACATTTTATTTTTCACAATATTGTTACTTAAGGACAATTACCAGTTTCTAAATTTAGAAGACTGAATAGCAATAAAACAAAAACTGCAAAAACTGAATTTGATTATATGATAAAAATCGGCATTTGCTGTCCTTCAAAATCATCATGTACTTCAGCTTCACATATGCTGCCTAAACAAGAATCTTCAGATTGGCGACCTTGTGGCGATTACCGCCGCCTAAATGCAATAACTGAACCAGACAGATATCCAATCCCTCACATCTAGGATTTTTCAACTAATTTAAATGGTTGTATAATTTTCTCTAAAATCGATTTAATTCGCGCATATCACCAAATTCCTGTTGCACCTGAGGATATTCATAAAACTGCTATTATTACCCCTTCCGGTTTATTTGAGTACCACCGTCACAAGGTTACTCCTACTTATTAACAGTTATCGACCGTTTTTCTAGATTGCCAGAGTGTTATCCAATGAAAGACATAACAGCCACTACGGTTGCTAATACATTATGGAGAGAATATTTTTCCAGATTTGGTTCACCTTTAGAAATAACAACCGATCAAGGATCTCAATTTGAAGCTAAATTATTCAATGAATTATTAAAATTAATAGGATCACATAGGATCCATACAACAGCTTATCATCCACAAGCTAATGGAATGATTGAGAGATTTCATAGAACCTTGAAGACTAGAGATCTAGAGACAATATCAATTGGTTTGATGAGCTATCTATTATTCTTTTAGGTTTTAGATCTTCTTGGAAAGAATCAATAAATGCTTCTCCAGCAGAAAAGTTTTATGGTGAAAATATAAAAATCCCTGCCAGTTTTTTTGTTACGGATTAAAAATCAGATAATTCATCAGTTTATATTTTATTATTAAATTAAAAAACCATTTTAAAAATATTAAAAGTAAAGATCCCAAAAAAGTTAATAATAAAATTTATCTACCAGAATCTTTAATTACTTGTGACAACGTTTTTTTTACGAGTAGAGAATAAAAGAAATACTTACGAAGGTCCATTTAATGTAATTAAAAAAGATAATAAAAATTTCATAATTGAAAAAGACGGAAAGAATCTCACAGTTTCCATTGATAGAGTTAAACCTGAATTTAAAGTTAAAAGTATTTTGTTTCGTGATTAAAAATCACAATTAATTTTACATATTGTTAAAAATATTCGAATACCAATTGAAATGAATATCCAGTTTAAATTTATATCGCCAATACTGAAGGGGGAGTAATGTAGCGTTACATTTATTATTCACACTACAAAAAACACTCAGTTAAAAATTTATTATTCACACTACAAAAAACACTCAGTTAAAAATAGCGTAAATGTCATTTCGATATACTTAGTTTTTATTTTTGCTATATTTTGATTGTAATTATAGGAGACTTGTTTTTAGTATAAATAGCATGTAAATTTTTAAAATGTAGTGAGTCAGTGAATCTGATTCGAATGGAATATATAATTAATAAATAAGTGTAACATTTAGTTAATATAATTGAGTTTTAATTAAATTGAGTTTTGATTGAGTATATAAATATATAAGTGGAATATATAAACCACTTATAGTAGCAATACTTGCTGCGGAACACCTCGTAGCTGAAAAGGAGCTTTCTAGGGCGATCAAGAATAACAAGGCGCCGAAATTGCAGGCGCTATGCCAAGAAATAGACACCGATCTATGGGGTGATGGCTACAGGATTGTAACACTTTAGCTAAGTGGTATGAAACCTAGCACCGTAGTTGAAGCCAATGAGTTGTGCCACATTGTTGATGCTCTATTCTCAACACATCAAGAAAGGAGGCATGAACCGCATGCCCTACTGAAGTATAATATCCCTGAAATCACAGAACTTTGGGATGCCATCTTGAAAATAAAGAACAGGAAAGCACCGAGTTCTAATGGTATACCATAGAAACAATTAAACTTGTTGTCGAAAACACCCCAGAGCTTCTTTTGCGAAAGTTTAACGCCTGCCTTTCGACTGCGACGTTCCCGACTCGATGGAAACTGACCCAACTCGTGCTTATACCTAAAGGCAAAGGCGATGTGAGCTCCCCGTCAGCTTATCGACCACTTTGTATGCTGGATACTTCTGGAAAACTGTTTGAAACCATATTGCGAGCAAGACTTTCGACCTCAATAAAGGCTGCAGGTGACCTTTCATTGTAACAGCATGGTTTTCGAAAAGGTCATTCAACTATCAATGCACACTATGAAGTGGTAACGCAGTAAAAACAGCAGAAAAAGCTTGCCATGAGGCCAGCCCAATCGTCGATATGAAAAATGCCTTTAATTTTATGAGGTGGATTGATATACTGAACGCCCTTGAACATAGATTTCGCATAACAAAATACCTGTACACTGTGATAAGTGATTACCTCGAAAATCGGGCTACCCAATTCGAAACCTGCGACGGACCGACAGAAACAAATCATCGCCTGTGCAGCTCAAGGATCTATTTTTGGGACTGATTAGTTGAATGAAACCTATGATGAGCTACTCTGTCTAGAAATGCCGCAAGACACCATCTTAGTCGGATATGCAGATGATGTAGCGGGAGTGATAGCATCACGAACGGAAAAGATTTTTGGAAAAATTATAATGTCATGGATGCTGCAGACAACATCGATTTTACTTGGAACGAGGGAACCGAAAAATGTTTGAAAGCAGTTTGGAAGAATGTATTGCCGGAAATAAGCATGAATGTCGACACAAGACAATCCAATTTCGATGATAAAATTGTCAGCCTAGGTGTTGAAACAGGATTAGATAATATAAATAGGCAGGATATTGAACAACTATTCCACGTTACAACTAGCGAAATTCTCCCCAATGATGATCCTACAGAATTAGCAGAACAACAATTGGATAGAGATAACGAAATTAGCGTTTCTAAAGATGAGGAACATAAAGAACTTTCAACAGATTTTCTAAAAAAAAAGTTTAGTATCTTTTACGGGTATTTTGGATCAGTTTATTGAAAATGATTTTAATTTTGATAGAAGTTCAAAGGCAAGACAAGGTGTTATTGATGTAATGTCTACCTATAGACACTTGCTGGCTAAACAAATGAGAAAAGACGAATGACAGTGGATGACTTCCTCACAAAGCAGCAAAAAATGGCGAATATGGATGAATCTTCTTCATTTCAAATGCAATTTCATTGAACATGTGAATCTGGAATATCTTCGATATATCTATGGCTTTTGTTATAATTTTCTTGCATGAGTATTTAATATCTGAGTAAATAACTGCATATTTAATGTGTAACGTAATAATACAATAAAATTTAAAAGAAAAAAAAGTTTTATTATTTTCTCTTCTTTTGATCCTCCTTATTATGTACATTTTTTCACCAGTGCAAAACACCTCGTTTAATGCTGTTTCAATTAGCGCTCGGATTCACTTAAAACGTAACCGCCGCGTTAAGCGGGGTCTTTTATTTATTTCAAAAAATCGACTTACAGACTAGTAGTCCAATTACAAGTCAATTAAATAGATAAATACTAAACTATACAAATTCAACATATGGAAGAAATTAAAGATAAAAGATCACAATTCAATGATATCAAACATTAAGCATTATAGGAGTGTTTATAAACTTGATTTTTCATACAACTTTTGAATACGCCAAGAGACTGTGGTAGAGCACTAAGATTTCGCTGGTTGTGTATATGAGGTAAGCATAGTAAGGGGAGAGTGGAAGAAGATGTCAGTGCGTGTATACGGAACATGCAATTGAAGCAAGGATCTATTAGGGCGAGCAGCGTCGAATGTATTAATTTGCCTGCATACATTTTGAGGTAAAAGACTATGATGAAGCTTGAACAAAAGACATTCGTCAAGGAAAGATGGTCTGGACTTGAGGGTAGGACGGTTCAAAATATTTAGACGGTCATCATAAGGGGAGTAAAGAAGGTTGAATTTGATGAATAGAGACCGTGTGAATCTGCGTTGAACTGACTCAAGAGCATCGATGTGCTTCGTGTGTTACGGACTCCGAATTTGGGACCAGTACTCCAAATTACTACGTACTAGTGAGAAGTAAAGACACATACAGGAGGTCATATGTTGGGATGACGAAGCAGATCGTAAAATAAACCCAGTATAAAAGGAGGCTTTCTTAATAATTAGAGCAATTTGGAGTTCAAACTTCAGTTTACAATCGAAAAACACACCAAGATCTTTAAAGGAGGTTATATTGCTCAAAGGGATATCAACAAGCCTATACGTTGAGTGAAGAGGAAATTTTTTACAGGAGAATGTCATCTGATGGCATTTGGAAACATTTAAGGAGAGATGGTTTGATCTACACCAGTCACTAAGACGCTGAACATCGGTTTGAAGGATATCCACATCTAAGAAGGAGTCAATCGTCCGAAAAATCTTGAAGTCATCGGGATAAAGGAGACAGGGGGATGTGATAAAAGAAGGTAGATCATTGACAAAAAGTAAGTATTGAACCTTGCGGAACTCCCGAGCTGGGGTGAAAAGATGAAGAGAAACAAGAATTAAAAGTACCTACACATTGACGATTCAGGACATAGGAGAGAAGCCAGGAACATTGAGCCCTAACAGTTTCTAAAATAGAAGAGAGTGATCTACTGAATCAAAGGCTTTAGAGAAATACATAAAAATAACGTCAAACTTGTTGTTGCTGATCGAGGACAGCTGCAGTATGATGGGTAAAAGAAAGTAAGTTTGTAAGGATAGATCTGCCATGCTGTTGATCAGCTAAAGATCGGAGGACAAGTGGGTACCGCACATCAAAAACAATTTTTTCAAGGATTTTACCAAACCAAGGAAGAAGGGAAGGGAAATAGGACGGTATTTTGAGACGATATTACGGTGCTAGTATTAATGTAGCTCGAGAATTCTGCACATATAAGTTCGCAAAAAATAGCAGGACTGCTACAAGGGATATGATATAAGGAGAGAAAGAGAGCCAGATAGACTAGCACAATTATACACTCAACAGGTGAAGATGGAGTAAAGTCATCACAGGATTTGCTAGTATGGGAAACTGTATACCCACTAGAATGCCTCCACTGTCAGACTTACCAGTAGCATCATGGTTTATATCTCTGCGGAAGATTAAATGGTTCGGGAGTAGCTCAATATTACTAATGTCACCTGTCAGCCATATTTCCGTTACATAGAAAGAAGAAGAAATGCGAAGTCAGTATTCTTAGTCATCAGGACACGAAAATTTTGGTTATAGCAAGTCAAAAATGAAATACGAGGACTAAGAGTTATTTCTTCTGGTGCGAAAGGACACAAGATGGTTCCGCTAACGAATCGGAGAGAAGTTTTTGACGAACACGCCAGGGGACCAAAATTCCTTCTCAAACAAGATACTTAGGTTAGCTGGAACAGTAATTTTGAAGGACGCAATCAATCTGTTCGTCTTTCCATCAGGCGTAAGTTTGGTGCACTGGAGCAACTCAGGACTAAAGTTCAGCTTATACTTTATATGAGCGATGATGTCTTCAACTGATGTGTCATATTCTAATCTCGAAAGAAATATTTGTAACGGGGGGATATAGAATGCAGTGGGGCGCCAGGTTTGATCGCAGTAATGTTTGTCGTCATATCGATTCCAGGTGACGGCCCCAGCTGGTAGATGAAGATCCTGGTGAGCCTACGTTTCTTATCATCAATTCGATATCAGCATTACTTTGAGCTACAAACCTTGTAACAGAGGTCTCAAGTGGGCATGAATATTTTGGGTTAGTCCCGATACCAAATAAACGTTGCGGTGCTATGGAAGCAGGCTGCAGAAGTTGAGGTTGCTGCTGCTTAGATGTCAGTTGCAGATGTTTCGGTTGTGCTGGTTGCTGTAGTTGTTGTACATGATGATATTGCTCTTGGGAACCAGGTGACACTTGCTGTTGAGGTTTCTTTGGAATGGCTCCCTTGCTGGCATCAACTGCAATACACACATCAGAGCTCTTGGTAGCTGAAATAGAGCATAATGTTGGCGGTAGTGCAGGAGGATTGTTCACTGGGCCTTCCCTATCGTAGGTAAAAAGAGTACATAATTTGCTGCGAATTTCAAGTAAAATCTTTGATTGCTCTTTGAATAGTCTGAGCGTACCTGAGATTGTCACTCCGCGACATACATTGCATCGAATTTCGCCCGGATTTCATAAAATGACGCAGGGATGTCTAGGCATTTTAGGGGGAAGGAATTCGCACAGTATCCATCACACTCGCTCGTAATGATTCATTTAAAATAAAGTGAAAAAATCGCAGAAAAACAAATAAATAAATTGAGCGAGAGTATTTGTAAAAAATCACATAAGGTCCGAACCTGCTTAATTTGATTAAATTTGGCAATATATTATCATTTGCGGGGAAAGCTTTTAAGGAAAAAACTTTGCGCCTGAGATTAGCAGATGAACATAGGCGAAATTCAAGCGCGCCAAATACCTGCGAATTGAATAGGATGGGTGAAGATATATGATAGGATAGCTCCTATCGTATTTAGCGAAGATGATAACCCATTTCTCCCTCAGCTGCTCAGTGCAGTTACAATTCTGACTTCTGATAATGATATTAATTGACAGCATTAAGTGTCAAAAACGAATGTGTTTAAATTCGTCGAAATATTTTTAATTTCTTTATTTTATAGATTAGAGTATATACTAAACGCATAGGTACGCGAAAAGGGTTTTTTCGAAGAAATCCGGGCAACGTTATAAGGGAGGCGGAGCGCAATTTTGATAGCCAGGTGAGTGTAAGGAATAATATTTGCTCTGGACATTTGTGCGAAATGTCCTTGTTTTTCGAGAAAACAAAGCTTAAAAATTATAATTTTTCCACAAGGAAACTTCGGTTGGAGCACTGTTTTATAGAATGGTTACCGCTGGACCAATTTGGCTGAAATTGTATATGCCGTAGCACTTTTTAATTACAAAACCGATGAGGTGAGGAAAAATTATACTTAAGCATTTTTTCAATTGCATTTAATGTATTTTAGTTTTGACATATAGGATGAAAAGAGCCACATTCTTTCGTCAGTTTACAGCTACCAAATTTATTTCCTTTAGAAGGATGTCCTTTGAAAGGAAGGAAGGACGTCCTACAAAAAAAACGGGTGCCCTTGTACAAAATAGAAGGGTGCTCTTCTTAACAAGAAGTTTACATCGAATATCTCCTCACATTATTTATACTAACAGAAGCCCGATGGCGCTGAAATAGATTGTGGCAAATACGAGTATATCAAGATGAGGAGACATTCGATGCTAACTATTCTTCTTTAGGAGGGCATCCGTCTATTTTTTAGAAGGACACTCTTCTTTCGCTTAGGACACTTTCCAAAAAGAAATAAATTTGGTAGCTGTAAACCGACGAAAGAATGTGGTGCTTCTTATCTGTCATGTCAAAACTAAAATATGTTAAATTTAATTGAAAAAATACTTAAATCTAATTTTTCCTCATCTCATCGGTTTTGTAATCAAAAAGTGCTCCGGAATATAAAATTTCAGCCCGATCTGTCCAGCCATTGAGGATTTCCGTCATAAGCATCCGCCAGTTGCCGATGTAGATTATAAATTTGCGGTCCGCTATACATACGTTTATGTCCGCTATACATACGATGAGTGAGCCCAGAAAAAACGTACAGAACGAAAAAATAATTCTTCTTCCGCAATACACTTTCCACACCATTTTTTGCCGACGCTGTCTCAGCTCCTCCAAAGCTGTTTTTGCTCGCCAACGCTGTCTTAGCTCGTCCTCGCTAAACACTCCAAGCATGATCCACCACGTTCACTCGTCCCAATGTCGCAACACCTACACACCACAAGAAGATTACGCCAAAACAGTAGTGAGGCACTCTGGGAGTGTCCGGTTGCAAATGATTATGTAAAGGTTAAAGAGTTGTATATTGATAAATGCAGGAAAAATTCAGGAATTAATGTGACAAATTCGACAATCTGGGATGCATATATTTTTTACTTACATATTTTGTCATATTATATGCATCCTAGATTTTTGAATTGTTCACATTAACTCCTGAATTTTTCCTGCATTTATCTATGTACAACTTTTTATTCTTTACATAGTCATTTGCAAAAAGAAGCTAAACTTCCCACCGGACTCTCCTAGAGTGCCTCACTGTTTTTTTTTTCTTACTGCACGACTGACTATATGGGCAGTATTTATATAATTCAATAAATTTGTTGTGTTAGTTTTACGTACGATTCGTTACGTATTAAAGAGCTAAATGATTAAGTATCACTGTTTAGCAGAAGATTAATAGCAGAAATGAATACAGTTAATGGACTTACAATCGGGAATGAGCTGAGTTTATTTTAACTTGACGAATTTATACAAATACAAATTATGCTTATTCTAATCAAAAAATCATAACATCGCTTATTCATAGTTAAAAATGGTAACATTGCTTATTCATAGGTCGTTGCATTAAATATTGGATAATAAGAATTTGCGTATATTGCAATTGAATGCAATGACCTATGAATGCTTGGAATTTGGTTCACACGCGCATGCATATGCAATTCATAGTCAAGGAATTGAATGGAATGTGCATATGCGTGCACGCGTCGAATATGAAAATTGTTATTAGTTTGAACAATCACAACTCGTCTATCTTACCCTTGTTTGTCGGTTAAATGCCCGATTAGGGATGAATCTGAAGGCAAACTTAAACATGACGAGTTGGCAGGAGAGTGTTGCTACCAGAAGGGCTTTGTAATCATCCCCGGGCTCAAATAAACTTTTCTGATGCTATGAATCCATGATGAATTATGAATCCAGGGGGAGGCAAAATATACCAACATTTTCTGACCCCCACCCCCCCCTGCGATTGGACACCTTTGAGCCAAAAAATCCGCAAAAAATTAAGAAGGTAGGTCTTTATGAGTACAAGGGCAACAAACACCTCAGAAATCGAAATTCACTCAACTTTGTTATAATAGTTTGATTTGTAGATGTCACATTTTTGCCCATAAAATCAAAACGGTATCTTCAAACTTCTTAAAATTCAGCAATTGAAATAAGAAATAAGATCTTTTATGGAAATCCAACCATAACCAAGTGAGTTATAGCCATTTCAATTGTTTGGTATTACAACAACAATAACACGTGTTCATGGGTGATACATATTTCAAATCGACCGAGGCACTTTTATTTTCTACCAATTTTCATGAAAATTTAAGGAATAGTGTTTCAGTTGAATATTTTCAATTGGCCGAACATTGCATCTTTTGCATAAATTTGAACGATTTCTTACCCAAATATTGAATGAATACTTCAAGTCATCGATTTACGCTATTAGAAAACTTGTTTCAAACCCTAGGGTGGTTACAAAGACCTTCCGGTAGGAGCACTCTCCTACTTACGCAATTTGTTTTCACTTATGTTTTGTTTCATTCTTTCCCAGACCTTCATTAGTTCTTTCGACCACCAATACTTGTTGCTGTATGTAACTCTCTTGCGTGTGGTATTATTGTTGATAATTTGGCTTAAGTCATTGATGATCTCCCTGAAATTTCTGTTGAAAGAACTAGTCGCGATATCATTACTAATCTGTCCTTGTATCGACACAGCCGCCAAGTGCTCGAGTCCATTTTTATTGTGATCTTTATTGGAAAATGACAGATTTTCACAGATCATAATATCCGGAGAGGACAAAATCCATTTGCCGTAATTCTTCTAAAAGTATAGATTCTGATGCTTATTTTGAATTTCAAATTTTCAACCCATTAAAGAAGAATTTCGCCTTTGGTATTGAGAGATTGTTGCACGAATATGTGCGTCTCACATTAACATCACATTCGATGACAATGCGTCTGGTATGGTTGGTTTTATCTCGAACCAATGACAGGTTACCATACGTTATAGGTGAAATGGTCATCGCCATCATCGCTCCGAAATAAAGTGATGAAACCAAGAACTACTTGTGAAAGGAAGTTTCTTTGAGGAAAAATTAAATTTTTAAGTTTCATTTTCTAGAAAACCAAGGACATTTCGCGCAAGCTTCCGGTACAAACACGATTACTCACCCTGCGCTGTCTCCCGTATCATACTCATAATGTGAAGCGGATATTCGGCACGTTTCCGTGTGATGGTACATCAATTTTGATTTATTCAAAGATGCCAGTTCGTGCGATATTCACGCTAGGCATGTCACCATGATGATCAACTTGTTCGTCATATTCGTGGTGAACGTCCTCAAAATGATTGAAAAATGGCCCTTTTCAGAGCTAAAAACAATTTCCAAAGAGTAAATTCACTCAAGGTGTGTGATGATTGGTTTGTTCGAAGATGCCCAGCTGTGAAGCGTATCACCATCATGGCCAAGGATGTTATATACTTTTCCATAGTGCGGCTGTGATGGTTCCTCAATTTGGTTTGTTCGTTAAATTCGTGGTAAGCGACAGATTATAAAATAATTTGCAAGGATTAAATTTAATAAAGTCTTACAGGAAATATTTGGATTGTGGCAATCTAAAAAGGATAATATTCAGCGGATTCACAGATCCATAGACACCTGTTTATGCAATATTTATATTAAGTGTGTCACCATCGTGGCCAAGGACATCAACTTGCTCGTTGCATTCGTAGTGAACGTGCCTGAATTTTTTATTTTTATTTAAACCAGCATAAAATTATATACTAACTATAAACTGTAATTCCTACAGACGAATAAGAATACACGTACGTAGGAAACCAGTATTTTATAAACTTAAACTTACTTTAAACTAGAGAATATAATATTGGAAGTAAAGTAAAATATAAAGTAAACTTTGAAAGCATAGATATTATAAAGACAATTTAAAGATATTAATAATACCTCGAAACAAAAAAACAGGAGAATATTAGCCAGCGTCCTTAAGAATTTCTATTTGCAACTTTTGTAAAAGTATTAATAACACAAAACATTTTTATAACATACTCTAGATATTTTCATATATCCATGACTTTAGTTTCATCTTAATATATTTATTCATTTCAATTGGTACTTTATAATTATTTGAAAATTCATTAAACAAATTTATACAGTAGGGATATTAACGCGTTTTACATCACCGATCATTGAAGCACATGTTAGGACTCTCTGTATGAGAAATATTTTAATGTATTTGAACGAATCCGAAATGCTAATGCAATGTAAGGAGACAGACACGAAGCACCAGCAACGCGGCAAATTTATGAAAGCGACCAATCCATCGGTGCCACCAGTGAACGGCAGCCTCTAGGATCCAGTCCTACAACAGGTAATATCCCAACTAGTACCTCCCAAGCCGGATCTAGCAGCGGTAATAAACCCAATCCTGCTGACTCAGGCAGGGTAAACGAAGCTGCAGATAAGCATGCTGGAGAAATAAATCCAGTCTCATCATCTATGAGTCTTCCGACCGGCCCCATCAAAGTCCCTACAACCGATGCTAACAGTAGTAATACCCCCGCCACAGCAGCACCTCCTGCGGAAGGAGCTAGTGTTGTTGTTGCTGCACCACAAACAGCGAAGCAGTCAGAAGATGCAGCTAGTGTAAGTGCATGCGATGCAAGCGATGATGAATGGCGGGATATGAAATATTCACGCTAGAAATAGTAGTGGCATCAATTAAATTTGACCCAAATGAGACGCATTTGTCTTTCTAATAGTGTAATAAAAGCAGACATTGTTGACGTGCAGGATAGCAGTTCATTTAGTTGTCAATCTGATACACGACGCCTACGAAGGGTCCTTGTAGGTCAACTTAAAGATCAACGGTTGTCTTGCTTTAATTTTATTCAATGTTCGAAAATGTCTTGCGGTCAAAAGTTCCTTTCTAGCGTTCTCTTGCTTAAAATTAATTTAAAATAAGTTTTTCAATCCAATTATTATTGAGATTTATTATTCTACTACTAAATCTTGAAATGAAAATAATGATGTGATAAATTCGGATTTCGATGCGAACTCAATTATCACATTTTAAGATGATGAGCATGTTTTTTTCTGTTTAGATAAGCATTGTCTGCTTTCTATTTCGTATTGTGTTTTCTCATAGTTGGATATTATATTATCTCATATTACCTTAATCTTGAAAAATACGAAAACTAAGTAGAAGATGAAATGTGACATATGAGTTTCACCTTGCAGAGTTCAACCATAATTAGGGACTAGTGTGTTTTTGTTCTCTATTTCCTATCACTGGTTTTATTAATTTATAGTATATCTCTTTGTATTATCGTATTGAAAACGAAGTTTTTCAAATACAATAGCTATTGCGCTTATATCTTGTGTTTGCAAACATTTAACTTTATATTCTTAAATATACAGTAGTTAGTCATTAATATTAATAATATGATCAACGGTTAAAATATCTTATCTATTTCTAGTTTCTTGTATTTTAAAACTACACTCGGTTTGATTGAAATGAAAAACACGTATTGTTATTTAGTCTTTGTTTTGTTTATTTTTAAACCAAAACAAATTTATTCTATGCATGCCACAGAATTGGCTTGACTATAAATGTAGTCATATCGTTACTTTTTGCCTTTTTGTGTATACTCGTATATATGGGAAATTGAAAACATATATGTTTTGAAATAAATTCACACTGAGAGTTATAAAAAAAAAATTAAAATCAACAAATAGATATATATTATATTATATACAATGCACCATAATTCATGGTTTAGAGATTTAAATGAAAAAAAAACGAATTACGGGAAGAAGTACACCGTGATCAAAATGAAATAAAATGGCAGTAAAGTTGGCATCAATTTATATATAAATATGTTATGTATGCCTACATTTTAGAATTATTTCTGCTAGAGGTGATACGATAAATTGATTTGTACATTTACGCTTTTCCTTATGTTGGGTAATAATTTTTTACTATACAATGTGTTATTTAAAGTATCTCTCTCTCTCTCATACTGCATAACACTCTCTCCTTAGTAAAACAGCGTATATGTTATAAATTGAATAATTTTCGTACTTACATACTTACAAACACCTGTTTCAATTATAATACATTTTTATCTTCGTATGTGTCACTTAAATTTTTTTTGATGACGAAAAAAGATATATTTATACGCACACACACAGCATACGCACATGAGATGCATGCAGAAGGGAGAAAGATCTTAAATGCATATTTGTAAATGGGAAGATAAAATTAAGTAGAAACACCATGAAGAGAAAATTTAGTACAAATTGTGATGATGATAAAAGAAAAAAAATTTTAATACAAACATATAAATATATATATACACACCCACGCATACGCACAGAGTCATTAAAAATCAAGAAATCCTAATGTTTGAATAGTAACAGTTGTATATTTTCTAGAAGATAGAGGTTTAAAAAAACTTACAAATATCGATATAAGTGTAAAGAAACTACCACTACAATTTTTATGTGGTGAATAATATGAATTTAAAGGAATTTTATAATAACATGCATTGCTAAGCTTAACGACTTTCCTTTCCAGTGGTCCTTCCTCTCCAGCGGGAAGTAGACTGCATGGTAAGTATGCCGTCGCGAGGGTAGGGTTTGAGAAAATGCGCTGAGGCCGGTTTTGCGTCGCGCGCGGTAACTTTTTTGGTTTGTTTTTTTTTTCTTTAGCGTAGTTTTTTTCGGATTCACGTTAACGTAGTATATTTTTCGGTAAGGCGTCGGTAAAATTCGGGAACGCGAAATAGAAATTAGATTTGGTTGGATGAATGAAGAAATACGAAGTAACGTAAAATAGGTTTCTTTTCCGTATGGTTGTGTTTTCGACGCGTTTGAAACGGGCGTTTAATGGTGGCTGAAAAATTGTAAATGAGTGCAATCCATTTTGAGACCCGCGACCGAAATCCTCTCCGATCTAGCTGGCCGACAAGCAGCCACCGCGAAAATGGATTACGGTGCACGGATTGGTTGACCGGTTGGTACCATTCGTTGGCACGACTCAGACTTAACGTCCAAAACCGATGAGAGGTCGGTTCCTCGTTGGGACTTAGACGTAAAAATCATTACAATACACATTTGCAAACGACTTACACCCTACAGATATGTAGGAATTTTGATAAATATTTTATAAATGGTTTATAAAATTACTGTACACCTGAAACAATGCAGTCAGCACACTGGAAACAAAATGGAATTCAAACGCATATCAACCATATTTCGTTTTTTGAACTCAATTTATGCTATCTATATATGGCGCGTTTTGATATTTATAAGAACTTGTTTAATTTACTAATTAGTTTAGAACACCCTTCTGGCAAGAATACTCTCCATCTACTCCGACTTGTTTTCTAATAAATCTCTTTCATATTTGATCGTAGCGGTAGCTATAAGTTTATTTAAAATGTTTACATGTTTTTTATATTAAGCCTTCAATGTTTCATTATCAGGATCCAATCGCGAAATTTAATCTAATTTCACTTTTGCTAAACGAGAATTCATAATACCTTCAGTTATCCACGATTTTCTGGGAAGGTACTTAGATTTGTTTATTCTATCTATCTATAGTAATATGGATGGGATAATGTTCAGGAAAAACTATACTAAGCCTTAGAGATTGAATATTGGTACAATTTGGTTTAATGAACATATTCGCAATACAAGAACCTCCTACTTAATTGTTGAAAAGCCTTGTTACCTCTTGAAAAAAAGTAGTGTATCCTCTTTCCAAAAGATTACTCAAACGTTTTTGGGTTATCATATTAAGATCTAATAAATCAATTCAATAAAATCATTTTTGGAATCTGGATAATATTCCAAATTCTAAGTCTCAGAACATACAATACAATAATAACCGGTTTATTCTTAAGCCTTTGTATAAAGATTCGTAGTTGTTCATGATTTGAATGTAAACTTTTGAAAGTCAAAATCAAAAGCGCTTTATTTAATACTAATCGTTATAAATTTTAAAAGAATATAAAGCAAAATCCAGACAATAACAATAAAAAACTTAATGGCCCAAATGGCTCTCTAAATTTGTACGTTATCATTAAACACATTAAAAAAAAAAAAACTATAGCAAATACAAATCAATGAAGATTGTTATATATTTTTATAATTCAATTGGAAAAAGGAGAAAAAACCAACCAACACTATTCTAATGTAAACTTTTGATACTTATATAAAATATTAAATTATTATTAGGTATAGTCAATTATTTTGTTTATTTGATATCCGCAGGCCAATTCTCTTTTTTCTTCAAAAGCCGTCGGGCCTTGCCTTTTTAGGTGAGCAGATGCGCTTCGACTCCCTCGAGATATAGAAGGTGACTCAAAGGAGTCGAAATGCGTCTGCTCAGTTAAAAAGGCAAGGCCCGACGGTTTTTGAAGAAAAAAAAAACAAATTATTATTATTATATTATTGATACAAAAAATGTTGGATTAACACAAAAAGGGTCCTATTCAAGACTGCAAAACCTTATTCAAGGAGTGAAATTGATGGTTTTTTGGTGAATATTTACAAAGTGGGGAAATTTACGGAGGATATTCAACGTATTTACAAATCCATAGATCGGATGTGTTGACTCTTCAAGAAACTAGTGAAGCTTATTTGGTCGGTTTGTTCGAAGATACCTAGCTCGTGCGCTATTCATGCTAAGCTTGTTACCATAATGGCCAGAATATCAATTCCCTCGTCGCATTCATGGTAAAAGTGCCTAAATTGATTTAGAAAATATTGAATTCATTCGAAAGGGTCCGTTTCAGGACTAAAAACTTGCATCCAAAGAGTTATATTATTGAAATTATGTAGGGAATATTTAGAAAGTGGGACAATTTACAAAAGATATACAATGGGCCTACTGTTCCATAGTTTGGGTGTGATTGTTCGTCATGAAGCAAGTGAAGTTTATTTGGTTGATTCATTTGAAGACACCAATTCGTGCACTATTCATACTAAGCTTTTCACCACCATGCCGAAGCATATTCTTCTTCTTTTTAGCACTACAGCCCCTCTCGGGCCTTCGCTTAGAGATAGTTAGAGTATCTCATTTTCATGACCGTATTGACTTTTTCGGAAGTTGGTTTGGTCAGTCCCATGCTCCCGTGTGTCTACTCAGCTATGATATGATCTGATTAAATCAGTACATATCACCACTGATCAACGATTTTGTTTATTTGATAACCGCAGGCAATTTGTTTTTCTTGAAAAGCCATCCGGCCTTTCCTTGTTGTGTGAGCTCACATAACAAAGCAGGCTCGACGGCTCTTCAAGAAAAAAAAATTAAACAAATAAATTTAAGCAAGTGAAGCTCATTTAGTTAGTTCCAAACAATATAAATACTAAAAACTTAATGGCCCAAATGGCTCTCCAAATTTATACATTGTTAATCAATAACATTTAATCAAAAAATACTATCAAATTCAATTTAATTAAAATTAATAAACAAACACTATTCAAAAATTAATTATAATATTAACACAACATAACGGTGAACTTTTATCCTACATCTAATATGTTAAAACCTAATTCTAAACAATTTCAATCAAAAGCTTTATCTTATACTAATACAATGCTATGCAAATATTCCTAGCCTAAATGTTTAACCTTCTCAAATATGTACAAAAATATGCCTAAATCTAATTTACGCCAGCGAGCCCTGCAAGGTAATTCATATCATAAGGGTTGAATCTTTCACCAGCCCATTTGAAAAATTCTAAGGTTGTGTCCAAATTCATCTGCTTTGCCCGTTTAAGAAAAATATAATTTGCAAAGTAGCCAGGGAGGTATGTTTTCCTAGCTCCAAAGCTGGGAAGCGACTGTTTCAGATATGACCACTGCCCCTCTGTTGTATTTGTATGCTTACCACTCTCGGGGTCAACAAAATTCAGTGAGTGGTTGTAATA
Organism: Odontomyia ornata; assembly: GCA_963969285.1. NCBI lineage: Eukaryota > Metazoa > Arthropoda > Insecta > Diptera > Stratiomyidae > Odontomyia > Odontomyia ornata. The sequence continues at coordinate 193,571,991 of OZ017738.1, forward strand.
ATCGAGGAGCTGTGGCTCTAAAAGCAGCGCTGCCACAGCCACACAGCACAAACTCAATTTAACAATGAGTAACCGTTCAGTCACCTTCCCCATCGCAACCCTCGTTTTTTTTTTCACATGAAAAATAAGTCAAGAAAATTTCTTTTGTGCTTAATCCCCGGGAAACAAAATTCTAAAACTGTTTAAAATTTTAATGTGTAGTGATTTTATTACAATATCTTTTGAATATAATTTATAGAATTGCCGTGTAACGCGGTATACGAATGCTTACAACGAGACGGTTAACCCCTTAAATTATATGAACGATAAAATGATTGTATCATGTAAACCCCTTAAAATTTTTCAAATTTTACCCATTCCAACCATAATATTAATTAAAAATTGTTTTGTCTATCGAATACATCACATTACGTCTTGGATGCTAGCGGATAACAAACATATGCTAAATTAAATTAATAATTGTTGTTTTGATTCGTCTCCTCAATAAATTTTCCGCACTGTAAAAAGCCGCGGTCGATTCCTTTAAGAGCGAGTGCATTTCTATTCCAAGATTATCAACAAAATCAGAATAAATCATTCTGAAAACGCAACTACCGCTTGAACACTGCACCATACTGCTAACTGCAGTGAACTTATAGTAAAAAGTGCTTGTGGTAATGCCCAAATATTATTGCATATTTCGCATAATGATAAAAAAAAAAAAAAGAAAATTCAATCATAGTTTGTGCCAATTTTAAAGTTTTCTAAGTGTTGCGTTGATTTAATTCTTCTATCTCAGATAATACACTTTACAACGTCATAGTGTCTCAAGGTCGATTCAGACTACCTTTAACTTATCCGTTAAAACGAACCGTACAAAAACAATCTGTTGATAAGCCATACAAACCGAAATTCCATAATGCGGCACTATATACACAAGAAGAATTTACAGCGCAGCAACAGAAGCAACAACAAATGTTGCAATTCCAACAACATCAACAGCAAGCTCCTCTCAAGCAAACAAGTAGGCCTGCTTAGCGGATTGCAAGTCGCTTGGAGGGAGTGAGTGCGGAAACTCTCGGCTTTAAATACGCTTCCAGGCATTGGGGGTCTGCGATTGACTTTGACGGGGGTCACGTCGGACGCGAATGGAAGAAAGTTTTTTGGGTTTTTGGGAATGAGAGCTGGTGACACGAGGTCCGCGCGATACGGGAAAATTCAATTTTGTTTAGCGAAAATTAGGTGCGAGTCGACGGTCAAAAAAAGGGTAGTAGTGGAAAGGTCAGAATTGAGTCGTGGCTCGAGTAAAAATCGACGATATTTCCCTTTTTCCGTGCTTCGTGAGTGCACTACCAAACTATAAGTAACGGAAGTGCTAACGTAATCTAATGTGCAAACTTGAATTGAAACGGGATGTGTGTTTCCGAGTGACCAAGGTGGGGGAAAAGTAAATTTTCTGTGCGGAAAAACGTTATATAACGCGACCATATGTCACGCTTCGCCGGGAAATAAGAAAAAGAAAATAAAGAAAAGGAAGTGCTTGCATGTTTGTTGTAAATGTTTTGCGGAATGAGATATTGGCAAGCGACGTGGAAATTATTGTGAATAACGGCCCGAGTGCAAGACTGGTGATTGGAATAAAACAAAAATGTTTTAAGAATAAAATCTGAAGTGCAATATCTTTTTTTTTGTGACTTCTATCCGAGTGATATGAAATTTGATTGCGGTCTGATTGGAGTTCAATTTTGAATGTTTCTAAATAAAACAAGTGTTGACCGTTGTCATCGAGATTTCTTGTGACAGTGAATATAACAGTGTGCCACTGCGGTTGATATCTATCTTAACTCAAAGTTAAACGTTTCCTTTCCCCGCCTGCTCAATGTTTGCGGGAAATTCGCAATACCTTTAGGGAAGTTTTGAAAAATGATGACACCGCGGGGAACCGAATCCCATGGCTGGTATACGGAATTTATTCCCCAATTTCAGTAATGCTTATACGAATCGCAGTGCGCTCGTCAAACGCTAACCGCCAGGTTCTATAGAACGGAACTGTCAAAACTACATCCTTCCGCTACAACAGCGGTAATTACTAGTGGAACAAGTTACTCGATGGTCATCGGCTTTGTTCATCTGATCCGAATAAACGATAAGGGGCTGAGAGTTGAGTTACGGGTTTTGAAGCGGATTTGATATTAACCCGGCGTGTCCGAGAGAAAGGAGGATATTGTTTCTTTCTTTTTTTTTTGTAGTTTTTTTTGTGAAAACAACTTAGATAACTTTTGAATTAGAGAGCCTTAATGATAATTTCAGTGGACCCCCCCCCCTGCATGTGTCATCGAGCGCTCGAGGAACCCTGCGGGTAAGTGTCTTTTTTTGTTACCCTTTTAATATCTATTTATATATTTTTTTATATTGCATGTGAAATTTGTTCACCCAAAAGTTAGAGGTAGTTTTCGTTAAAGTTAATTGATCTTATACAAGAGAATGACTCCATTACTTATCTAAATTCTGATAAACACTGAAATATTAACGTAACGTAAAGAAGAATTTGAAATTGTCGAATGATGTTAATTGAAATTTTTGTTGTAGGCCTGCTTAGCGGATTGCAAGTCGCTTGGAGGGAGTGAGTGCGGAAACTCTCGGCTTTAAATACGCTTCCAGGCATTGGGGGTCTGCGATTGACTTTGACGGGGGTCACGTCGGACGCGAATGGAAGAAAGTTTTTTGGGTTTTTGGGAATGAGAGCTGGTGACACGAGGTCCGCGCGATACGGGAAAATTCAATTTTGTTTAGCGAAAATTAGGTGCGAGTCGACGGTCAAAAAAAGGGTAGTAGTGGAAAGGTCAGAATTGAGTCGTGGCTCGAGTAAAAATCGACGATATTTCCCTTTTTCCGTGCTTCGTGAGTGCACTACCAAACTATAAGTAACGGAAGTGCTAACGTAATCTAATGTGCAAACTTGAATTGAAACGGGATGTGTGTTTCCGAGTGACCAAGGTGGGGGAAAAGTAAATTTTCTGTGCGGAAAAACGTTATATAACGCGACCATATGTCACGCTTCGCCGGGAAATAAGAAAAAGAAAATAAAGAAAAGGAAGTGCTTGCATGTTTGTTGTAAATGTTTTGCGGAATGAGATATTGGCAAGCGACGTGGAAATTATTGTGAATAACGGCCCGAGTGCAAGACTGGTGATTGGAATAAAACAAAAATGTTTTAAGAATAAAATCTGAAGTGCAATATCTTTTTTTTTGTGACTTCTATCCGAGTGATATGAAATTTGATTGCGGTCTGATTGGAGTTCAATTTTGAATGTTTCTAAATAAAACAAGTGTTGACCGTTGTCATCGAGATTTCTTGTGACAGTGAATATAACAGTGTGCCACTGCGGTTGATATCTATCTTAACTCAAAGTTAAACGTTTCCTTTCCCCGCCTGCTCAATGTTTGCGGGAAATTCGCAATACCTTTAGGGAAGTTTTGAAAAATGATGACACCGCGGGGAACCGAATCCCATGGCTGGTATACGGAATTTATTCCCCAATTTCAGTAATGCTTATACGAATCGCAGTGCGCTCGTCAAACGCTAACCGCCAGGTTCTATAGAACGGAACTGTCAAAACTACATCCTTCCGCTACAACAGCGGTAATTACTAGTGGAACAAGTTACTCGATGGTCATCGGCTTTGTTCATCTGATCCGAATAAACGATAAGGGGCTGAGAGTTGAGTTACGGGTTTTGAAGCGGATTTGATATTAACCCGGCGTGTCCGAGAGAAAGGAGGATATTGTTTCTTTCTTTTTTTTTTGTAGTTTTTTTTGTGAAAACAACTTAGATAACTTTTGAATTAGAGAGCCTTAATGATAATTTCAGTGGACCCCCCCCTGCATGTGTCATCGAGCGCTCGAGGAACCCTGCGGGTAAGTGTCTTTTTTTGTTACCCTTTTAATATCTATTTATATATTTTTTTATATTGCATGTGAAATTTGTTCACCCAAAAGTTAGAGGTAGTTTTCGTTAAAGTTAATTGATCTTATACAAGAGAATGACTCCATTACTTATCTAAATTCTGATAAACACTGAAATATTAACGTAACGTAAAGAAGAATTTGAAATTGTCGAATGATGTTAATTGAAATTTTTGTTGTAGGCCTGCTTAGCGGATTGCAAGTCGCTTGGAGGGAGTGAGTGCGGAAACTCTCGGCTTTAAATACGCTTCCAGGCATTGGGGGTCTGCGATTGACTTTGACGGGGGTCACGTCGGACGCGAATGGAAGAAAGTTTTTTGGGTTTTTGGGAATGAGAGCTGGTGACACGAGGTCCGCGCGATACGGGAAAATTCAATTTTGTTTAGCGAAAATTAGGTGCGAGTCGACGGTCAAAAAAAGGGTAGTAGTGGAAAGGTCAGAATTGAGTCGTGGCTCGAGTAAAAATCGACGATATTTCCCTTTTTCCGTGCTTCGTGAGTGCACTACCAAACTATAAGTAACGGAAGTGCTAACGTAATCTAATGTGCAAACTTGAATTGAAACGGGATGTGTGTTTCCGAGTGACCAAGGTGGGGGAAAAGTAAATTTTCTGTGCGGAAAAACGTTATATAACGCGACCATATGTCACGCTTCGCCGGGAAATAAGAAAAAGAAAATAAAGAAAAGGAAGTGCTTGCATGTTTGTTGTAAATGTTTTGCGGAATGAGATATTGGCAAGCGACGTGGAAATTATTGTGAATAACGGCCCGAGTGCAAGACTGGTGATTGGAATAAAACAAAAATGTTTTAAGAATAAAATCTGAAGTGCAATATCTTTTTTTTTTGTGACTTCTATCCGAGTGATATGAAATTTGATTGCGGTCTGATTGGAGTTCAATTTTGAATGTTTCTAAATAAAACAAGTGTTGACCGTTGTCATCGAGATTTCTTGTGACAGTGAATATAACAGTGTGCCACTGCGGTTGATATCTATCTTAACTCAAAGTTAAACGTTTCCTTTCCCCGCCTGCTCAATGTTTGCGGGAAATTCGCAATACCTTTAGGGAAGTTTTGAAAAATGATGACACCGCGGGGAACCGAATCCCATGGCTGGTATACGGAATTTATTCCCCAATTTCAGTAATGCTTATACGAATCGCAGTGCGCTCGTCAAACGCTAACCGCCAGGTTCTATAGAACGGAACTGTCAAAACTACATCCTTCCGCTACAACAGCGGTAATTACTAGTGGAACAAGTTACTCGATGGTCATCGGCTTTGTTCATCTGATCCGAATAAACGATAAGGGGCTGAGAGTTGAGTTACGGGTTTTGAAGCGGATTTGATATTAACCCGGCGTGTCCGAGAGAAAGGAGGATATTGTTTCTTTCTTTTTTTTTTGTAGTTTTTTTTGTGAAAACAACTTAGATAACTTTTGAATTAGAGAGCCTTAATGATAATTTCAGTGGACCCCCCCCCCTGCATGTGTCATCGAGCGCTCGAGGAACCCTGCTAAGTGTCTTTTTTTGTTACCCTTTTAATATCTATTTATATATTTTTTTATATTGCATGTGAAATTTGTTCACCCAAAAGTTAGAGGTAGTTTTCGTTAAAGTTAATTGATCTTATACAAGAGAATGACTCCATTACTTATCTAAATTCTGATAAACACTGAAATATTAACGTAACGTAAAGAAGAATTTGAAATTGTCGAATGATGTTAATTGAAATTTTTGTTGAAATAATAATGTTGGTGTAAAGTAACGAAAATTGGTCTTTCCTTTCCCTCCAATTCTAACCAGGTATAGGACCCGGTACGGTGGCAGGCTGCCCCCCAAAACCATGAGCCAGCCACCGGGTACTTACTAATTCCTTTCTCTGTTTCAGGTGACGTAATGGGTTGAGTGGCCCAAACAGAGTGCCTTTTTATTGCATAGATTTATGCAATCCAATTGTATAATTCTATGACATAAATTGGTCATCGGGGTACTCCCCTTCTGATGGGAAAGTTCATACAATTCAAGTTGTATGAGTTTTCCACTCAGAAGAGGAATACCTGGCCACTTCAACAAGTTATCAATGGATTTATTCCGGTTGGGTGGGTATGAAGGGGCTCCACCACCACCCGGTTGCCCCTCTTTCATTTGTGGGCCATGAACTTCGTTGGGTAACGACGAGGTCACCCCAAGTTCGCCTTCCTTCTCAGGATTCACTTGTTCTAGTAACAAGTACATCTCCTTCGGTGAGGTTATCTACTATTTTGCGACTTCGGTCGCCTTTTTGATCTGAAAGCAATTCGTGAATGCGAAATATTTTGTAGTGGGTCCTCGTGCTGGGGAAACGAACTCGCCCCACGACACCGCAATGCTAGCCTGCCAGCGCATTCACGCGTCTCCAGACGAGGGCATTCTCGGCAGATACCTCCATCTTCCTCTGCCGAGGCAGCAGACCATCGCTGCAGTCCTTCACGGACTTATGAAAACTCATTAATTCACTACATGGTTCGCTTTCAAATGGCTGAACCCTTCGTCGTCAAGGCAATCGTAAGCCTGTAAGCAATATTGAAATATAATGCTTATCCTAAATTAGAAATAATGAACTTACTTTCCAGCAATCTAAAATGATTGTGGTGCCGAGCAATATGAAGGTTTTTATAATTGAAAGTAACTATCCTGTGTTTTCATGTTTTCCAATTAAACGCTATTATTTTGTTTTTTCGACAAATGTATATTTCGGGAGTAAGTTGCTCCCTTCTTCAGTGTCAATTATTTTCTTCTTCTTCTGAAAATAATTGCAACTTACTCCCGAAATATACATTTGTCGAAAAAACAAAATAATAGTGTTTAATTGGAAAACATGAAAACACAGGATAGTCTGGAAGCGCTAAACATGGAAAAATACACAGAGTATGAAAGTAACACCCCTTTGCTTCTTTGTGGAACGGAGACAAAAACACATCTCCCCGTTCCTCTCTCAACACCTCCAAAAACCCATTGCGCTTTGATGATTCGCCCTCTATTACATTTTCTCTTGCCGAATTTCGATTCGAAAGAAATAAACGAATCAGAAACATTCTTAGTAATAAGAATTTTCACAATAAGTTACCGCCAATTTTCTCGCTTCTTTCTATTAAGCCCATTTTCACGATTCCCCTACACAGTTTCCCCCACAAAAACGCTGTGCGGGAGAAAATTTGGGCATTTTTAATTACTTGGAGCTGGATAAAACGGTCACACCATGAATGAATTGCGGCCAGACACTTCCACATTGGCAGATTACTGTTGCCAAAAATGGTCCAGTGCCGTAAGGTGCGCCTTATAAACAATAAAATTATAGTTAAAAGTTAAACATTTCATGTTATTTAAATACCCATAATTGTATATTTTGCCATCATTTTGTAATTGGCGGCATTTCCAGCACCAGCCATCCGCTTTTGACCGGTCGGCCTCAATTTTTAGTGGGGCTTGGCATTTTTTACAGGCTACTCGCCTAGGAACAAGCCCCCACTCCTGTAGCAAAACAATGTCATGTTTCGCCAACAC